>CM040242.1:145446099-146013288 GCA_022545495.1 Chrysanthemum lavandulifolium
GTTATGGTTTTGCTCTCCTACCTTGCTCATGCTATGGTAGTCTCTTGCAAGGTGTTAGTGAAAAGGTTAGACTAGCATCAAAGTGGTGATTGCTTGACGTGTAGTGTGTTTCAATCATTGGGAAAGACCAACATCATTGCTCTTTTGGTTTCTTGATTCAATTCGTGGAGGTGATTGGTGTCTTGTAACCGGAATCACGCTACAAAGGTATAATCCTTATATTTGTTTTATTTGATTGATCATATGGCTATATGGATCCGTTGTTGGTGATGATTCCGCTGCGTTTATATGTTTACTTTATGTTTATTATATTCATCATCACCTATAGTTTAAGCCCTTATTTGATTACTTTTGTATCCGTTATTGCTTAATATCGTTCCTTTTCACTTTTTAGGTCTCTTGAAGGCAAAATCTTTGGAATGGCACTTATTTGGATGAAAAGGCGCGAATCACTGAAGAAAATGGCCAAAGTCGAATCGAGACACTCAAAGTCTTTGAAAACATAAGGTGGCGTCACGGCTTACTCTGTGGCGCCGTCGGAGGATTTTGTGGGACGAAGCCAAAACTCCTATTTTCAAGTGACGACGTCAAGTTATAAAAAGTAGGCCGTCGACTCGGACGGCCTAGATGCAATCGAGACGGTCGGAAGGCTGAAGAGACGGCGTCACAAGCATAAGGTGGCGCCGTCGCCAAGTATAACGTGGCCAGGCGAAACCATAATGGCGGCGACGGCGGCGTCACAAAACATAAGGTGGCGCCGTCGCATGTGTAATCTTATATATAGAATCCGAATTTTTCGGTATTTGTGTGTAGTCTTTTGGAGTAAAAACCTAAACCGAACCAAGGTTTGTCTTGTACGGTATTTTAGGGTTCAAACCTATCTTACACCAAGATAAGTGTTTTACTTCATTAATACAATTATGTCTTTGATTATTTGTGTGTATGCTTGCATGTTCTCCATGTCCGAAGCTAATTTACTTGTGTGTTTGCTTAGGGAATATGAAACTTAATTATTGAATATTGATTGGTTGTCTCTTATCTTAGTTGATTAATGATCTAGTAATGCGATGGGTCATTCATTGTGTATAATGCTTGATTAAATCTTTGTGAACCTTAGAATATGACTCCTTGAGTAGTTGTAAGCTAAACCATCCAAAGAGTGCATTAGAGTAAGAGTTTATTATCCTAGTGGGTTTTTAGGCGAGACCCTTTGGTAAGTTCAAAGAGTTAGGGAGAAAGCATACCTACAACCTTAGACACACAAGCGCAACTAAGAATAAGGACATGACAATTCAACCACCAATAGGAGATAATTAAGGAGTAGTAAAACCTAAGTAAACACATCTTTAAACTATCATACGAGCACACAATAATTAGACATAGACTACATACACCTTAGATTAGATAATTAGATAAGTAGAGTAATCGGTGAAATACCAACCCCAATCCAAACCCAGAGATTAGTACCTTTCCATTTCTAAAAAACATAAAAGATAAAAATAATCTTCCTCAACCCCAACCTTAGCGTAGTAACTTCTCACTAGCATTCCTATTCCCCAGAGGCGATATCAATACCGTGGCTTACCCTAATACTACACTACAACGATTAGGTTCCTTTGCCTAGGGTGTTGAAAAACTTGCTCGACGAAAGGAAGTTCCTTTGACCCCGAGCGGCGGCGTGTGGCGTTATCATTCATCCTTTCCTTTTATCTACGTTCTCTAAGCGACCTCTTCTTCTCATTGACCATCTCTACCATTCTTCTAGCAAAGTCTTCTGCTCCAATATCTGGTAGAATGTCCCTATTAACTTCAAGTCTTGCTCTTATGTTGTCCCAATCTTCACCAGAGTAGAACTTTGCAGATTCCAGAACTTCAGGTCTCCTTTTTTTTCCTCCTCAGTTAGTTCTGGTGGACTCTACAAGTTCTTATCCAGGAGCTCATCATCCATCTTTTGCCTTGCTAGCTTGGGCTGCTGACATCATCTTACGCTTGTATTCTTGCAATTTCGACCATGCTTGCTTCATCTTTCAAAATCATCTTTTGGTCTTTTTAGGCTCGAAGATTCTTCCATTATCCCTTTCTTTTCTTTGAGTGAACTCCTCACCCGGACTTAATAGGAGCGGCAGATGGAACTAACTTCTTCACCACCAGACTTAACTGCTGCACTACCAAACTTAATTTTAACACCAGGATTAACTTCCTCCCCACCAGAATTAATCTTCTCACCAACATCCTTCTTCTTCTTGAGGCTTCTTCTGACTAAGATCCTTTACTAATATATCATCTGCTTCCAATCCTTGAGGATGATTGTTTCTCGGAGGAATTTTCTTTCTTTGGTGTTCGAAGGTGATCCACCTTCCTTCAAATTCCTCCCCTGTTTGGGAGAATTTTCTTCATCTTCTGAGTCAGTGATGTCTATTCCCTTTGATTTGAATTTCCCCTTCAATCGTTTAATCCTTTTAACCAATTTAATCACGACTTGACGAGTCTCTTTGACTTCGAAGATCCTTTTCTAACTTCTCTATTCTATGCAGCAATTTTGGAACTAGAGCGAGAAGTTCCTCCATGGATAATGAGCCTAGAGATGTTGTAGGAGTGGGTGTTGGAGGTTGTGTTTGAGGAATATCGGTGGATCTTCCTCATACTGCTGGAAGTGAAGGTGTTGGTGGTGGTGGAGTTGGTGTCCTCATGGTGATGGGTGGGTGTCCTCTGCTGGCAGCTCGGTTCATCTTATTCGATTGTGGTTGATCTTGTGCCTCGGATCGTGACAGCAATGGATGTACCTACATGGTTAGCAATAGCGAGCAACATATAGAGCAGCATGATGTCACGTGAACCCTTTAAATCCTCTTTCATATTTGCAAAAATCTTTTAGTAAATGGAATAACAATGTACCGTTGCTTGCTTGATGTATCAACATTTAAGATTATCGCAAAAATCTTGGGTACATTAAAACTTTTACGTTTATTAGCATTTGTAACCATGGCATCAAAAATCATTTTAGAAAAGTTGAAGAGTCTACGGTGGATGAGCGGACCAATGCGAAGCAATAGTGCTTCCAATTGATCCCATCCACCACTTTTAGAATTCAAACAATGTAAAAGATGATGCACAAGGAAACACCATTGAGGTGTAAAGTGACTTTTCCAAAAAGTAAAAGTTCCATCAGAAAGGTATCCAATATTACCCACCTGAAAAAGTTCCTCATTGGACAACATAGTGTTCCCTGAGGCATTAGCCAATTGAAGCTTGCTTCTTACTGATTCCTCAGTGATGGTATAGAATAGGGTGTCAATTGTTGCCTTCAATGCAATAGTCCCATCATCTATACTACATATAATAGAAAAACGGTCAAACTTTGAAAGTTGAAAGTCAAATGTGAGAGAAATGTATTGTGTAATTAATACTCTTATTAAAATACCCCATTACTTAAAAGTACAATAATTTATTCACATTGTACAACCAATTAAAAACATGTCTATCAAATTAAAAACAACCAATTAAAACACCATTTACTAAAAAGTACACTAAAATTTACACAATGTACAATTTAAACAAGCTACAACATAATTCTAAATATAAGATATTTAAACACACTAATTAATGTTATTTCTAAAACACCCTAAAATGAAAAGTACATGTTATTATACACAGTATACAAATTAATAAAACACAGAAAGCTTCATACAAGTTAACAAGTTGATGGTACATATAGTTTTGAAAATCGGACCAGACCAACGAGTTCAAGGAACCGGTTTAGCCACGGTTCGGCTAACCAATAATGACCATCGAAAATGAATTAGAGAGGACCCGTTGAAACCGATACAAGCGGTGAATCATGTCTCATCGAGATCTATTTCTCCGGTTAATCGTCACGAGTTACCGCCGCCGCACGCGCGGGTACCTACTATACTAGATATAAAGGAAAAACCAAAAAGTAAAAGTGAAAATTTGAAACTATTAATACATATCAGCCGGGTTGACTGGGGCGCTAAACCCGCTTTAATTTGATCCAACACATCGGGTTCACTCGTGACGGAGCAGTTCAACCAGTTGAACCACCCGAGTCGAACCGGGTTTTAAAACATTATGTTTAATCCCCAAATCTTCCAATTTTATTATTTTTCGTTTAGAACCCATAAACATTTTTTAACATAAAGCGATTTGTCGCTATATAAATATATTATTTATATAAGTTTTATTCAAAAGCGATTATAATGTTTTACAATTCGGAGAAAATATGTGCCGTTAGTGCACATTTAACTTTCAATAGGCTAAATCATAATTTAAAAAAGATGGGGCTAAATGTGCCCAAATCTTTTACAAAATAGCCAAAATTAGCCATTTTTTTTTTTTGGGGCTAATCACATTCATACTAATTTTGGTACTTGCGTTCTTCTTAACAACGGCATCGTTAATCCCATCCTTGTTAGTTTTACGTGACAAGTAACGTGTGTTGTTAGTTTTATCTCGAGCGATGTAATGTTTACTTTCATTTTCATTAAATGTCTTTTATATGTTGTTTGATATATGTTAAGAATTTTGTGTAGATTTTAGTTATCGTATAGTACAACCATTTGCAATTGCATTTTCATCGGTTCACGTTCTATTTTAACACTACACAAAACACTCACCACAATATCATAAATCATTAATTATCGACGCTAGAAACCGGCCGCTTAGCAGCGGTGAGATTTTCATAGTCAAAGTAATGTGATCGGCCGCCAAAAAGCTTGACTAATGAAACATAAATGATTGGATTATGAGTAAGGGCATATCGAATATGAGAGGCCTTTAAGAAATCCACAATATGCTCCAAGTTTGTGCTTTCGTTAGGTTTCTTGAGAAAACCTACATGGTTATGCTTATCATTGAACTTGAATTGTGCCATTCTTAAATCAAATTGAGATATTGTAAGTATTCGTAGGTGCAGAACGATTAGAACTTAGTGCTGGTAAAGAAAGTTAATCGGTAGAAAAGATTGTATACTTTAAAGATAAAGATGAAGTAAATGAAGGTTAAATATAATCAAATATTTTCCATATATATACTTCTTTTCGAATTAGTTTAATCATTTTTGAAAATTTTGAATAATTTTGAAATTTTTTAACAAAGTTTGATTTTATTTTTTTTAAATTCTTTTTGAAAATTTTGAAAATTCTTTTGAATTTTTTGAAAAGAATTTTCAAATTTTTTTTCAAACTTTGTTAAAAGAATTCAAAAGTTTTCAAATTTTCAAAAGAATTTTCAAAAATGATTATACAAATTCAAAATAATTTTCGAAAAAATTTCAAATTTTTTTTTCATAAATGATTATACAATTTAAAAGAATTTGAAAAGTTTCAAAATTTTCAATTTTTTTGAATTTTTGAAATTTTGAATTAAAAAAAAATCGAGGACCAAACATGTAATTTTTATTCTTGAGTTTTTTTTCGAGGACCAAACATGTAATTTACCGACAAAGTGAGTTAACGAACGTTAATAAAAACCCAATCCGCCAAAAAATTTGTTGGGTACCTTTTATGCAAGAAAAAGAATAGCACTTTAATTGAAAATAGACCCAAGTTTGATCTTTTTTGTCTTTTTTGCCTAGGCAAAACTATAATGAGTAACAAATCATACGATACATTGTTTAGTTATTTTATTTTTCATCATGTAAACTTTTAATAAATAATTATAACTAGATTTAGATCTATTTGCAAATGGAGAGCTTTGACATAAGTTATACTAATCGAGTTTGTCAGATTCGTTCTACTTGTTTGATTGTCCGATAAATAAAACATTACAAACTACAACAATTACAATAAATGTTATTAATGATAATAAAATTTATAAATAGCAACACCATATATTTTGTTCTTTTAGGAATAACAACACTACTTAAGTCGATATAATTTATTTAAAATTAGACGAATATCCGCATAATGCGATAGTGTATAGAGGCAGATGATTATACTTGCGAAATCGTGATTCTACTTTGACCCTTGATACAAAACTTACGGTTTTAATTTCGTAGTCATTGCGAGGAAAAAGTTCATGGTTTACAAACAAATATGATAAAAGTTTAAGGATTAAAAATATTTAAAATATTAATTTAGTCGTAAATGATGTTGTCATTTTGAATCAATATATAATAGTCACTAACATTATTTGTCATTTAAACATTTAAGTTTAAAGGATATTATAGGCAATCAACATTACTTAAATTTTAATGCATATGCATGCATTACAAGTAGTAGAGATTTAACAACTAAAATTATATAAATTACCCGTCATTTTTTAAGTTTTTTTCTTTACAAAATTGACACATCAATGTTTGGGTTGTTTTTATTAATAAACGAAATTTTGATACATGTTGACCAATTTATTGAATTTTGACTTTTCAAGTGATCGATAGAAGAACTCAATTTTACAATTAAGCTCTTATAAGAACTCAATTTTACAATTAAGCTCTTATATTGATCAACTGAAATATCCATTTTCATAAAAATTCTTTTTCCCTTTTTATATAAGAATTGAAATAAGTTTACTTTAGGATATTTGAATGATTACCTAATTTTACGTGGTAGCAACCCCTATTTGTGAGAACTTTGTTGTTGGCTGGGGCGGAGGGGGTGGGGGACTAGGGGGTGCTGGGCCCCTCCCAACTAGCCCATAAGCCCATGTTCATGTGTATTAAGTTGGTCTATTTCAATGATAGTCCATTAAGATTGTTAAGTTGAGCCTCTCATAATCTATTTGAAGAATTCTAATATATGCCTCATTCTTTATCAGTTTGTTGTGTTTTATATTCCACCCCCTTTCTAAATTATATGTATCAAACTAATTGTTAAATATAAATGTGTATCAACAATGAAACATTTAAAAACTTTATTGTACTTAATTTTCGATACTAAATTAAATCATGAGTCAAACTTTTTTTAGTACCAGACTACCAGATGGAATTTTGATTTCGTGTTTCTTTCTAATAGTTTTATGGGTATGTTTGGCAAAACTAGTCAAGTAAAATTGTATCTTTGTAATTTGTATCTGTATGTCAGTAAGTATAAGTTGTTGTAAAGCCGAAAGGTCATTAACATGAGCTCTAATTTGTATTCTTTTTCAATAAAAGTGTTTGGTAAATTAATTTGTTAAATATAATTATTAGATGTAAAATGACATAAAATGACAAATCTATACTTGTAAATATATGTTTTGATTGATATCAATTAATTTAAAGTTTAACGACTCAAGACATTTAAAAGCTTCATGAATCGACTTTTATTTTGGAGCTATTTGTTTGAAATAAAAGCTTGTAGTTAATGCATACAAACAAAGCTACTTAGTTTATAGGAGATTATTTTGTAACAAAAGCAATTCCTCCTCCAAAACCCCTGCCAAAGAGGCCCTATATCGAATTATGAACACATAGCTGAAAGTAAAATTTAGCTTTTACTGATAAACTAGTTCATTTTGTTTGACCAACTCCTCCTATTCAATTACAACAACGTAAAAGCTTTTTTATTCATGCAGAGATGACAACGAAACTTGTTAAATAATATTTTCACAGCACGTGTTAAACTTAAAAGGCTTGTGATACATGTTTTGACTTGTTTTTATTCAGCGGCGGAGCTAGAAAAACTTTTGTGGAAGGGCCGAAACAAAAAAATTTCCGAAAAAACATTAGATGGGAGGGCCGAAATTATTTTTCTTTTTTGTTTTAACACATGAAATCGCGAAAAAAAATACACTAACGGGCTTAGGCCTAAGGGGGTCGGGACCCTTCCCGGTCCTCATTAAGCTCCGCCCATGTTTTTATTACTAGCATTATAATTTAAAACACAACATTTTTTGTCGCATATACAATGTTTTTTGTTACCATTTTCAAGCTACAGTGTTCGGCCCCGCTTAACGTAAAATCTTGGATCCGCCCCTGGTTGTTGGTAATTTATCTTTTCAAGAAAAATCATTGTCAACGGAGAAAACCTTTCACGCTGAATCTCTGTGTGTGTTGCGTTTACCATTCCCGTTGTAAAAGCAATGAACCGCTCCCCGTGCTAACGTGTGTAGGTTTCTTCAGACGTGGTGAGTGACGTCCTCAAAAAACCTGACACGAGTGAAGAAACACATTAGCCTCGCTTTGGGTTTGATATCAAGACTAAACTTGGTGAAAGTAAGTATTGGTTAAGGTCGGTAATTTGGATAATAAATGTATGAGTAAGTGTGCATTAAATGAGTTACCCAAAGCAAAATGAGGTTGGTGTGACAACATATGAAAATAATGAGTCGAGTTATGCCTAGCCTAGGTGCTACATGGCATGTCCACGCCGAGTACAACATCCGCAATATTTGAGTGCGGCGGCTCATGGTGGATCCTTGGCAAGGACCGTTGGATATAAAGGTTTTGACTAAAAGAATGCTTACCTTTGACACGTAACTCTTGCACCGTCATTTAATCACTTGCAATTGTCCGACATAGTTGTCTTCCAAACACGGTCATTCGGACACATACGTTATCATCCGCGAGCAAAATCGCAACCATTCTCCGTCCAAGTCCAGAGCCCACCCCATGGTATTCCCCTTACTCCTATCCTATGAGCGAAGATCGTATTTTGAAAAAACAAATGATGTACGGAACTTAAAAGAAATGGAGAGAAATCAAGTACTGAGTTGACTTACCTGACTTTGGACTTGGTCAATATGGTTGTGGATGCAATATGATTTATTGGTGTATAGACAATCAGAGATATATTGGCAAAGCCTCATCCCTTGTACACCTAAAAGGGTTTGTTAATTTTGTTCTTTGACAACAAGTAATGTGTTTGAGATACTATAATTAGCATACAACATATTATCATGTTGGTAAATGTAAAATCGACCTTAATGTTTACATTCATCTTGTCAATAACAATTTCATGATTATAAAGAGCTTCATTGTCATGATTAAAACTATAAGTTCCAAATAAATGCAAGAGTAAATTACACCGTTCGTCCTTATGGTATACGTTGACTTACAAGTTGAGTCCTTTGACCAAAAAAGGTTTACCGTCCATCCTTAATTCCCAAACCTTATACACCGTTAGTCCTCCATCCAAACGGCTACACTAACTGGCGTTAGTCTCTTAAATCTTGAGGGTATTTCATCATTTCCGAACCCGCTAAGCATTTAATCCTCTATCTACCATCGCCACTTCACTCACAATCCCCGTAACATTTCTCACACCAAATCTTTTGATCAATCTTAAATTTCCAATCAATTTTAGAGTAACTGTAAAAATTTGCACGTAAGACTTACGAAATGGTGGCACCATTATATAGGATACGAGAACGGCATGGTGTTGATTTTGATCCAAATGTGGTTTATGGTAAGCCCTTTTTCTGATAATGGTAATTGTTTTGCATGTGTTGAGGTGATAATTATGTTGTAAACCCCGTTTTATGTTGATGAAAAATAGTTTTGCTTATTGTTAATTGTATAAACCCTAATTTTTTCATTTTTTTTCAGCTGGTTTGCGTACTCTGTTTTCAATTAGGGTTCATCATGGAGGTAGTTTCACTTCCTCACCTGGTAGGTTATACATTAATGGTAGGATGGATATTGTAGATGAGTTAGACAGTGATGAGTTCTCAGTTCATGAGATAGACTCAATTGTAGAAGAGCTAGGTAATGATGGCCATAAGATAATGTTTTACCATTTCTTGAAACCCGGTTTTGATTTGGATTATGGTCT
Source organism: Chrysanthemum lavandulifolium (assembly GCA_022545495.1). Taxonomy (NCBI): domain Eukaryota; kingdom Viridiplantae; phylum Streptophyta; class Magnoliopsida; order Asterales; family Asteraceae; genus Chrysanthemum; species Chrysanthemum lavandulifolium. The sequence goes on from CM040242.1 coordinate 145,455,810, forward strand.
ACAACCTTTAGGAAGTGACCAAGATGTTCTTTTATGGCCAAATATGTAGAAGAAGGTCGAAACTAATAGATATATATGTTGAACATGAAAACCAACCCGACCTCTATTTTACCTCACCACTAAAAACAAAAGAATAGTTATAGAAGAGCTTGATGATGGAGAACCAGTCTAGGCGGGGATCACACAGTTGCTAGGAAAATGGTGGTTGATGTGAATGCATGCCAAAGTAGTTGTGTTGATAAGAATGTAGAACCACATGTTGTTAGGGTAGATGAAGGTCAAAGCGTTGGTGTTGCTAACCATGTACGCCTAGTCGGAAATAGTGCATTTGTTAATGAATTTTACTCTTCATATGACCCTTATGTAGATTCCCAAGACCCAACCTTTGATCCATTTCTTGATTTAGATTTCATATTACCAACTAATGACCTTTGAAAAAGTAAATGATAATGTGAGTGAGAAGGAGAGCGATTGGTGCTAATAAAGATGATTTAGTTAGTGAACATAGTGAAGGGAATGGGGATGACTTAGTTAGTGAATAGATTCAAGGGGTGATCACGAGGTAGTGAAGATAGTGAGGATGATAGCCGAGGATAGTGATTACATTATGGATGAGGAAAATTATGTTGAGGAGGTTGAAGTTGACATGGAAGACTTCCATTTGAATATTGATGATAATGTTGAGTTCATGGGTTGTAATAACCAAAGTGAGATAGGCGATGATGAAGAATTAGAAGAGGATATAGAAGTCATTAATAATGACTACTTTGAGTGCTTCAGATGAGGAGAATGAATTAGATAGGTTAAGAAAGAGGAAGTTGAAACAAATTAGGAAGCAGTGCATATGCTTCTCCTCAAGTGTACAAGACTTACTTTTATGTGGGTCAAAATTTGCAAAGGGGAGTTAGTGAAGGATTTAATAAAGGAACATTCAATTGAAACAAGGAGGAACTAAGAATGGAAAAAATGACAAAGAAAGAGTGAGGGTAATATGCGGGGTGTTATTCCAACTTTGCCAACATGTGAACCCAATGGATCGATACAAATGGGCTGCAAATGGGCACGATCTTTGGTGGGTCAAAAGTTAAGTGGACAAAGTCAAAGATTACAGGAACCCTAGTCCTTCTAAGAGAAAGATTTCAAAGACGAGACTAATAAATGGGGCGGCCAAAAGTAGGAAGGTAGATGATAGCGATGAAATGTCCATGGGTGTTGCTTGTATCAAAGAATAAAGACTCAGAAACTGGGAAGTAAAAACTCATAGGTCAACTCATAAATGCTTACAGTCCAGAAACAACTTATATGCCACATCTAAATGGTATGCTAAGGAACTTGTTCAACAAATTGAATCAAACCCTAAGATACCAGTTAGAGCTTTGCAAGAGCAGTTACAGAGGACACATGAATTAAGTGTTTCAGAGGCTAAGGCATGTAGAGCAAAAGCAGAGGCTGAAAAGAAGGTTAGAGGAGATTATAGTCAACAGTATAAGATGTTAAGGGATTATTGCTTAGAGTTGCAACAAGCCAACCCAAACACAACTGTGAAAATACAAGTAAGACCTGAAGCAGATCATACAGTGCCAACTAGAGTTTTTAAAAGAATTTATGTGTGCTTAGGGCCATTGAAAGAAGGTTTTAAGGCTGGAATGAGAGATGTACTTGGACTAGATGGGGCATTCTTGAAGGGTCCATTCCACAGTCAACTATTAACTTCTTGTGAGTGTTGACCCAAATAATGGAATTTATCCATTAGCATATGGGATTGTGGAGACCGAGAACACCGATTCTTGGACATGGTTTCTATCACAACTTGAGATGATCCGGACTTGTACAGAATTCTAATTTCACTTTTATAAGTGATAGGCAAAAGGTATGCTTCTTTTCAATTTCGTTCTTGCAATGTTATTATTACATGGTCAAATATTAAGCGCTTCTTTTCACGGTATTATTCACGCACTTGTAAAGCTATTTCCTTGTCTTTGAGCATGATTTTGTGTGAAACATATTCATGAGAATATGAAGTCGCAGTGGAGTGGTGCGACTTATAAAGATTTGCTATGGAAATGTGCCACGGCAACAACAATGGAAGAGTTTAACTTGGCAATGCGGAGTTCAAATCATTTAGCCTTCCCGCTATGAGTGGTTATTGAAGATTCCACTTTCGGCATTGGGCAAGATCACATTTCTCGTGTAACACTTGTAAAACTTCTACTTTAGTTGAACATTTTTTTATACTAAAATACCTAAACTGAGTAAAACTTGTACTTTAAATAGGGAGATGTAAGTGATGAGTGTCTAAATACTCATCATTTTTGTACCATTTAAACTGCAAAAACATCTGAAAACACTCAGAAATGCATCAAAATGATAAAAATATCACAAATAAGTGTTTTATGTGTTTTAAATGCAAAAATATCAAAATCTGTGAAAACGTATCAAATTTGCATAATTGGCGCTTTAGTCCCCAAGTTTCAAAAGTTGTCAAAAGCAGTCCACAGTAAATCTAAATAAAGAAAATGTTATTCAAGGTCCCCGAAATATTCTAATTTGTCAAAAATGGTCCTTGAATAAATCTTTTGTAAATGGCGTAAAGGTCCCCGAACTTTCATAAAATGTCAAGTTTGGTCCTTGGAAAATTGAAAATGTCAAGTTTAGTCCTTGAATTATTGATACTTGTCACTTTAGCCCTGGAACAACTTTGCGGTTGGCGGTGAATGGTCCTTGAATTTGAATTTACAACTTAAGTCCTTATGATATTAAACCTTTAAAACCTTTTGGACTTGTCAATACTCAAATAGACCCGCCATAACCAAATTAGACCCGCCTAAACCCTTGACCTCTCTTTTTGATCCTCGGTCAAATAAGTCAAACCTCCACCTTTCCCACCCACTCAGACACCTCCTTCTTCCCCATGGACCAAATGTCTCGCAACCATCTCACCCATCACCTCCCATCACCTTATCTCCTCAAAACTTCACCCACATCATCATTACACCTAGCCACCCCCCACCGCAAATTCAGAGCTATAAATCAAATTCACCTTTTCCATAAAACCAAGTGAATGGCCAAAGTCCAAAAAGTCACCCATTGGCTCGCAAGGGTGGTGGGAAACACTCGAGAGACACGTGGCAAGACCATTGGAGGTATAAAAAGGGGAAGAGAAGAAGAAAGGAAGTAGTAGTTAGTTTTTACTTTTTCTTATATGTCGTCTTTTTTAGTTAACTTAATTAGTGATCTAAAATGTAATCTTAAGCTTTAAATGTGTTTAATTCTAGTCACTTTATCATTGTAATCACTTCGAGCATCAATATCAAGGTTTTGAATAAGTTCATGTTTTAAGGTTAATGTTGCAAAATTAAATCTCAAATTCCTATGTTTAAGATTCAAACGATTTTATTTCTAAGCTCAAACAAGTTTGTTCAAGCTTATCATAGCTTGTGATAAGCTTGTCATTCGGTTTCAAGTAACTCTCATTCTTGGTCAACAAAAAGTCAATATGGGTGAATTTGGCAGTGGTGATGGATATTGGGATGATGAGAGGTTTACTTGGGTTGGAATTGTAGCAATTAGTGTAGTTATAGTTTTGGATTTAGCCTGCAACACCAGTTGAACTCCTGTGAGTTATTTCTCATTTCAAAATTTCGTGATAAATTGCGTCTTTTGTTGTGCTTGTAACCTGTGGTTGCCATTAGTGTAAAATATGTTTAAATAGTTGTAATTAGGGCATATGAACTCAGTTTGATCATTGGTACTACACGGTTCGATGTTCATCTCAAGTTAGAATTGCTTAACTGTTTTTAAAGGGTGTTTGGATTTGGGATTTATACTGTGTTAGAGGTTCTTGCAGTGATAGGTTTTTGTTGGTTCAAGTCTTTGTAGTCCATTTTAGCTAATATCTGTCATTAACTTGTGCATACAAACCACCAAAGTCAAAATTTTATCACATCTGTTATCATCATTGCTTTGTTGAGTTTTTGCAATTACAAAATCTTGTTTTGTGCTTAGAAATCTTAGGACTAGCTTATTTCAAGATTATTTCACCTTAATATATCATTCTCGCCTTTAAATCAAGATCAAAACTTAAAATAGTCAACCTTTCAATTTTGTCAAAATAGTCAAATATGCACAAAACCGGTTTGAGCTCAACAAGAAGGAATTTTCATGGACTCATTCTCGAGTCAATTTCGAATGATATTTGTGGCTTTTAAAAGTTCTATTGCCCTAGTTTCTTTTTGCCATTTTTATAATTTTGTTGAATTTATTTAAGACCCAAATAAGTCGCTTAAAATGAGGTCGGTTGCCTGCAGGCATCAAGCCCTACGGGGGTTTCAGATTCTTGCAAGTCTTGCACAAGGCTCATCAGAGCACCTCTAGGTCTAATTTTTGGTTTGCATGCTCTCACCCAGGTCTAGTTTAGATCCCATGTATTGATTTTCATTTTCAGCTTATCTGTTAGCTTATGCATAAGCTCAAACATGCCACCCTTGTCACTGTTTTTAGCTTATGACTCATATTATCAAATCTGTGCTTTGTGCATCTCAGAGGGTTAGGCTTGTTGAAACTTGTTCCATTTGTGTTGTTTTAGCTTATTAGAGTTCCTGCTTCAGTTTGGTAGCCTTTGGACTCCATTTGCTTAATCAAGTGCTTATTTCAATAAGCACTTCCACATCAGTTCCATTTTTCTACACACAAGCACCTGTTTTTCCATTTTTCTTATATTCCTAATATTATTTTAGAGTTTTCCTGAAATTTTCAGATTTTTCTAAGCTTGTTTGCTATTTTTCTTAATTTAAATTAGTTTTTAAGCATTTTTAATTAGCTTTTAATACAAAAAATTCAGAAAAGGTTCAAAAAAATAATTTTTCATTTTTATTAAGTTTAGATAAATATAAAAAGCTAAAAAAGTATTTTTCCATATTTTTCTTAGTTATAATTTTATTTTTAAATAATTTAAGTAGTTTTTAATAGTTTAAAATTCATAGAAAATAGAAAAATAATCAGAAAAATACAAAAATAGTTTTGAAAATTCTAGTTTGTTATTTTATACTTTTCTAAGTCTTAATTTTATTTTTCTAGCTTTATTTCCTAATTTATTGTATTTTAGGTGATTATTAAATAGTTAAAAATAGTTTTTAATTAATAATAATTAAATAAATAGTTATAAAATAATTTTATTTTTCTAATAATTTTCTTATATCATTAGGTTTGTAAAATGTATTTCTCATATTTTTAGGATTAATATTGTGTAAGTTTCACGCTTTTCAGACGTCGCGTAGTTTTTAATTTCGCTTTATAAAACATAAAACAAAAACATCATTTTAAATATAGTGATAGCGTTTATTTAATATTTTTATCTTTTAACTTTCTTTAATTTGCATTTAAGCCCCGTAGTTTATGGGCTTTTTCCGTAGTTATAATAAATCACAATCCTTTCCGCTCAAATCCCCGATCACTACACGTTTGACTATTCTCGCACATTTCGTTGGGACTTAACGACTGGGAAACACTATACTCTCCGATCTTCATTGCATTCGTGTTTGAGCAGCTTTAAGTTCCTTACGGTTGGTCATTCACAAGTGATCACCGCGAGAAAACTTGACGGCCTCGCACGGATCGATGAAGTCGATGTGTTGGTCAATAATATGTGTGAAGTTTTAATGGAAACCGGTTGGAGGTAGAGACAAGCCAATCATTGGTACATTGAGTTTACTAGATCATATCCGATGAAGAGGATTGTAAATGTGAATAAGATGATTGATAGATGTGATGGTCCACCACACCCACCGCCGCCAAGCTTTTGAAGATGAGTTGTGATGAGGCAACTAAGTACACATCACTGGGAGGAGGAGTCTATTACTGTGTAAGTGGTCCATTTCATGACCATGTGTAGTCAATGTAGAGTAAGTCTTGTACTTGTAGGAAGTGAGAATTGACAGGATCCTCGCAAACATGCTTGTGGCCACAACCGGAATACGGCACTTGATCAAACAGTTAGCTTACTGGAGGAATGGGTACACCCATGTTATAGGTTGGAAACTTGGAAGAAAGTATACTCATACCTAATCAAGCCTATTAGAGGTAGAATATTTTGGCCTAAGTGTAATGTACCTACTACTCGCTACCACCAAATCATCAAGTACAAGTAGGAAGACCAAGGAAAGAGGAGAAAGTCTAAGACAGAGAAAGATGTGGTCAATATGGTCAAGTGGGAAGTCGACAAGGGAGCATAAGACCGTGACATGTGACACATGTGGAACAAAAGGACACAACAAAAGGAGTTGCCTGGTCCAAGGAAGTCACAATCCCAAACCGGTACTAAGAAGAAGAAAGCAAGAACTTCGTGAAGATGATGTCTTTGGAACTCCATCACATCCCAAAAGGTTGTATTACCTAAGTTTATTGTTTGAGTTTGGTTAACTCAGTTTGACTTACTCTTTTTGTTTGACTTTTGATATAGCAGAAATGTCACGATAAAGGGAAGGAATTCAGGTGGATGAAGGGTCTAAGAAGAAAAAGAATCCAACAAGGAAGAAAGTTGTCAATCTTGGTTAATGTATATCTATGAAAATTAGGTTTATGGTTATTTGTGTATGTCTTTGAAACTTAGGTTTATGTCTTTGAAACCGATGTATGTTAAGCTCTCTTGATGTTTATGGCATATATGCCTTGGAAACTGGATGTTAAACTCTTTGGATGTTTATGGTAACGGCGCTTTAGTTTTGGTATATGGTTTATATTTACGTAATGGGTCGGGCCAGGTTTAAGTATATGGTTTATATTTAGTGTAATGGGTCGGTTCAGCTTTAGTAATGGTAATGGGTCACTTTGACTTTAGATATTGGGTCACTTTGACTTTAGATGTTGGTTCATGTTTAAGTGTAATGGGTCAGATGTGGTCAAATTGGTACATGTTTAAGTGTATATCAGTCGGCTTATTTTGACAAAACACAAACATAACCATCAAACAAACACCTAAACAATATCATCTTTAATACAAACTAATAACCAATGTCTGAGTATATGCAACACAAAACAAAACCAAATCTAACTTATATTCATTCAAAGATAACAAAACAGAGTGACAATCATCCTTACAACCCACTGACATCATTACAACACCTAAACACTATCCATCTTCAATACAACCCATTGACTTCATTCACCTAAACAAAATACAACAACAAAAAAAAAAAAAAAAAAAAAAAAAAAACCCATGAGATAAAGGTACTTGATCCTTGCTCTATCTTCCATGACCACTTGCAATTGTGCTCGATTATTGTTCAATGATCTCAACAATCCAGAATGATTAAAGTAGATCGATGACACATTGGGGGTCAACCCAATCAATGAATCAACATCCCCAAAACCTTCGTCCGGGTTTGTGTTAGTCCATGATGTTCTCACCATCGCTATGCACCACAATGACATCTCACCATTTTTGATTAATGGGTAGGTTTTGATTGGTGGTTTTAATGAAAGAGAGAAGGGAAAATTAGGGTTAGGAAATAAAGGGGTAGATCTGATTTATATGGTGTGTAGAATTAGGCGGGAAACTAGTATGGAATGGAAATGACTGAAATACCCTCAAGATTTGGGAGACTAACGCCAGTTAGTGTAGCCCGTTTGGATGGAGGACTAACGGTGTATAAGGTTTGGGAATTAAGGATGGACGGTAAACCTTTTTTGGTCAAAGGACTCAACTTGTAGGTCAACGTATACCATAAGGACGAACGGTGTAATTTAGGTCTAGTTTTTTTTATGTAGACGTGACATTTTTAGATATCACCATTTTGACTTTTTTTCCCTTACCAAAATGTATTAGTGGATAATTAGGCCTAATTATCCACTAATAAAATGCCCCTTCGTTTTACGATACGCATGCTACATACATTTATTGGTCCAAAGTTTGGGATGCTACATACATACGATACGATGCTACATACATTGCAAATATCAACAGCATGTGCCCAGTGGTCAAAGCTTAGCTTGTTAAGCGAGCCACAAGTGAGAGAAGTCATCGTGGGTGACCCATCGGAAGTCCTCACTTGTGGTCCACATGCTGCTGATATTTGCAATGAGGATTGAGCCCTTAGACCAAGTCACTGGGGTTCAAATCGAAAGGTCTGGTTTTCATCCGGACGTTACTCAAAGAAGGAAAATATGTGACATAACTAAAGTGGGTTTCGGGTATCCCGAGACACCATGTATTTTTGTGTCGTTGTGTAAATTTTGTTAAAAAAACATTAATTTTATATAAATGCATCATGTCTCAAAAAATTGTGTATAGAGTTAGTGTTATATTTTCTCTAAGTGCGTATTCTAGTTCCGTCCCATGAAGTCATAAGGTATATTTCACGAGACAAATGCAATATTTTGCTATAAAATCGTCTTTCCGAGACACACAACTAATTTATAACATCAAAACTCATTTCTTGTGACAAAACGTATTTCACGACGTGTGTTATGAAATGAATGGTAAGGCTAAAATTCTAACACTATGTTCCGAGTTTTTTAATGAATGAAAGAGGATGAGAAGGAAAAAAAAAAAAAAATTGTGTTTCAAGTTGGTTTTATAAAAGAAAGAGAAAGAATGATAGAAAACAAAAATTATCATGTTGTTGAGTTTTTTTATAAAGGAAAAGGAAGTAAAAAGGGAAATTTTGCGCTATTCTAAGAAAGTGTTTCCTCTAAAAACGAATAAATAAATTGCTTACATTACTTTATTTTCTTTTCGAACAAAACTCAAACACACCGTATGTTTTTTAAGATAGAAAGCTAGGGAATGGGAAAGTGGGTGGGAGGGAGGAAGTTATGCGCTTTGTGTGTTGATTTGTTTCGTCCATTTTTAGAGAGATTAGGAAGAAAAAAAGATGGGTCACTAACATAATAAGCTTGTGTAAACTTACAATTATATCCTCACTTTTGGTAAATTGATTCACGATATCAGTAGCCTTCAGTAACAGAAATTATAAATACAAACGACTTTTGATCGGTTTGACCCACATTTGACCTATTAGTCTCATTTAACAAATAATACAATCTCTGTTACATGTTTATTATTATGTTGTTATATCTAGTAGAAGTGGTCCAATTTATGTTGTATTTGTGCAGTCAATATTGTCATCAATACATCAATATTGTATTCCATTAATACTAGTATAACGAAAAAATGATCTAAAATTGTTTCTATCAACAAGCTTTTTGTGGGTTATATTTTGTAAAGGATTATTGTATGGGTTGGATAGAGGTGGTATACTGGTGATTTTATTAGTTTTCATGCTTTTTCCTTTTTATTTAAAAATACAAACTTAAAAAAACAAATTGAAATATTCACTTTTTTCATAATGTCATTCTTTACTTTTTCATTTCCATCACATCTTCTTTTATTCTTTAAAATTTAGACTCGAAAACAAAATGTAAAAGAAAAGTGAAATTATTTTTTCTCTTTTATGTAGTCTATTATAATACGGAGTTATATGATTTGACTTTTTATGGCCAGCAATATTTTTGCAACACTAGCCAAACTATTTACTTGTCATTTTGTATACAAAATTTAATCTTTTCGTGGTTCAATTTAATGTTTTACCAAACGCCGGAACGAATCCGCATTTAACACGAACGTTTTCGTTCACGTTTGTTCGCTTAATTTTAACCTGACAAATAAATGGAAATGAACGCTTAATCGGACGGATTTTCTAATTCATGTCCATTTATTAAAGAAAATGAGTTGTTAATGTTCGTTTGTTAAGATAGTAAACGAACGCTAAACGAATGTAAATGATCGAACAATGACAAACAAACATAAACTTTATTAAATTATACACAATATATTGTTTTATAAGTGTTGCTTTGTTTAAACAAACCAATTTTAAAATTATACAAGTAAAAAATATGATATATGAACATAAATGAACGGACGCGATTTTTGTTCGTGTTTGTTTATTTAACTAAACGAACGTAAAATATTGTTTATGTTAGCTCATTTAATAAATAAACGAACTTCTTATCAAACGATTCATGAAATATTCATTGAATGTTCAATTCGTTTACATCCCTAGTTTTACATATAGTAAGGATCGTCTTAAAAAAATGAGTGAAGTGAGAGACCGCTCAACAGCTTCCTCACTTTGCGAGCCCCAAAATTATGTTCGACGAAAATTCTATAAAGTTCTAATAGATAATGAATTAAAATAAGGCTCACAATTAAAAGATTTATCGCAAATAAAATATTATATGAACTAACACTTTTACACGCTTAAGAAGACTTGGATGGTGTTATCCGATAACACGTTATTTCAGATGTCACATCGTCACATCTCATCTCCATCCAATAACACACCAATAACTAATACACCTCTCCTCATAAACACCACTAATACGTTATCGGGTCCCACAAAATACCCCACTAAAAATACTCACCACCACAATACACGTAAATAAAAATAAGAAAACACAAAGTTACCAATGGCTGAGCCATTTTCTAACTCAAATTCATTCTACTAACTTTTGACGTTGACCAGATGGTGGCTCACTTAATAGACGACGAACGATACGTTAAATGGCTACCATACCTTGTGCTCTAAGGTATATGAGCGGAGATAAAATGAGAAATATAATTAAGATTAGAAAAATGATAAGAAATCACAACCACCAATCTTCGATGCATCCATAAAAATATATGCATCTCTTAATTTTTTTTTCTTATTTAAATTTTGTTGTTAATTTTTCTTTTTTACTCTTCTCATATAGATAACTATTTTTACTATATTCATTCAAGTAAATATATACCATTTTATGTATATACTTTTCATTTAATTTTTAGTTCTCACCCGGAGGCTCACAAACCCGGAAACAACCCAGCCTATAGTTTTACTTTACATAAACTATATCTTATGAAGTGTTGCTCTTTGATGCATTAAAAGTACTACGTAATATATTGTGGCCTATAACAGATGATTTCAAGAGGAAAAGAAACGTGTATTCTAAAATAGATGAGATATTTGATGTGTGTATTTTAATTTTTATATGCATCTAAATATAATTTCCTACACTAGTTTTCTCTTAAAATTTTACAAAAATAGATATACTTTCATAAAAGCAAACCAAAATCAATCCGTTTCGTTTGGAGCTTTGACTCAACACATTTCTAAATATGGATTAAATTAACTTCAAATGCAACTTAATATATGTACGTCTTGAAACACGAACGTTTGAATTTGAAAATACAAATTTTCGCGATCTTGTGACTTGTTGGACATACTAAAATAAGATGCGAACGAACAACTTGCTAGCTCTTGCTAAAAAGAAAAAAATAAATAAAAATCTGACTTACTAGCTCATATATTGCAACACTATTTTTATCTGAAACTATCTCTAATGTTCCTTAGTGATAAGGTCTTTTTGATGTTTTAGGAAAGGATTTGGATTCTCTAATGTTGTCTTGAACATCACTAGTCATGTTACATTAATATGAACCATTAGATATAATCAATGGTCAAGATTAAAAGTTAATATTTCTCTCTCATTTTTAATACAATCAATTTACTTTTCATAATTTTATTTGTATATCTGTGATACCATTAACCTTTTTGTTTTATTTATTTCTTTTATACTTTCCCTCCAATCGATCATTTCCCTCCAATGTTGTCAATCATTTCCCTCCATTTTCTTTAGTCTTTAGTCTTTACTAGTTACATGAAGTGGAAGAAGAAAAGTCAAATAACTATAATTTCACAACAACCACAAAAGCAAAATGAGTGACAAAGACAACTCTTATGCTCAAGTAGTAGAATCACCGATTCTTATTCCCAGGTTAGTTTGTATATATACAATATTGTTATAATTCTTGATGAAGTAGTCTTGATTTTTTTATTCTACTTTAATATGTGTTATTAGATAAATAGTTTATAACCAATACATGTATCTATTTATTCAACAGTTGCACTAAAGTTGAGACTGAATGTGAACCTTATATGGGTATGGAGTTTGATACGGTTGATGACGCGTGGCATTTTTGGATAAACTATGGTGCGCGAATGGGTTTTGACGTTCGCAGGAATTGGTTCAATAAGAGTAAAAATGATGGAACTATAACATCCATGAGATTTGTATGTAATAAAGAAGGTGTTCAAGAAATGATAAACGAGATATTTTAACTAAATGTCCTCGAGCAGAGACTAGAACAAATTGCCTATGCCGAATGGGAATTTTATTCAATAAAAGGTTAAGAAGTATATGGTACATGATTTTGTGTACCTGAACATAATCATTTGCTTCATATCCCAGAAACTGTGCACATGATGTCATCACAAAGAAAAATATCAGAAGTTCAAGCAATGGAGATAGATTTAGCCGACGATTCTGGAATTAAGACGAAAGCATCTTATGAATTGATGAGTCGTCGTGGTGGAGGAAAAGAGACTGTTGGTTACACTTTAACAGATCAAAAGAACTATATTCGAAGAAGACGACAACGCGAGTTAAAGTATGGTGAAGCTGGGAGTTTATTAAGGTACTTTCAAGAACAATCTTTACATAATCCATCATTTTATCATGCTATCCAATTAGATGAAGAGGAACAAATAACAAATATTTTTTGGGCCGATGCAAGAATGATAATGGATTATAGTTATTTTGGTGATGTAGTGACATTTGATACTACCTATAGCACAAACAAAGAATGTCGACCTCTTGGTATATTCATCGGCTTTAATCATCATAGAGGAATTGTAGTATTTGGGGCTTCACTACTTTATGATGAAACTATAGAATCGCTTGAGTGGTTATTTAAAACATTCTTAGAGGCGCAACGAGAAAAACCAATGACTATTTTCATCGATCAAGATCATGCAATGGCAAATGCATTGCATAAAGTTATGCCAAATGTACACCATGGACTTTGTACTTGGCACATAATGCAAAATGCCATAAAGAATGTGGTGAATATTGTAAGAGATAATTGTAGTCTTTTGAAAGATTTTAAAAGGTGCATGTATGAATATGAAGATGAAGAAAAGTTTGAAGAAGCATGGGAAACAATAATTGATTACTATAATGTCAAGGAAAATCGTTGGTTGAAAGAAATGTATGAAAAGAAAGAAAAATGGGCTAAATGTTATATGAAATCAGTGTACACATTGGGAATGCGGAGTACACAACTTAGTGAAAGTTTGAATGGCGACTTGAAGGATTACTTGAAATCAGACTTGTGTATTCTCCAATTCTTTAAGCATTTCGATAGGGTGATAGAAGATAAGCGTTATAACGAGTTGAAAGCCGAGTTTGATTCAAGAAAAAAAGCTACCAAGAGTACGAATGCATAAGTCACCATTGTTACAACAAGTGGCTCAGATTTATACTCCATCTATATTTGATTTATTTCAAGAAGAGTTTGATTGGTCCTTATCGGCTACAATAAAAGATCGTAAGGAAAACCACCCACTCTATACTTATGTGGTTACGATGTTCAACCAATGCGGAGAATACACAATCACAAGAAACCATTTGGAAAATTTGCTTTTGTAGTTGTAAAAGTTTGAGACGTGTGGATTTTGTGCTCTCATGCTTTGAAGGTTCTTGATGTTATGGATGTGAAATTACTTGCACCAATACATCATAAAGAGATGGACTAGAGAAGCCAAAAAGGGAAGTGTTCAAGATTCTCTTGGAAGAGATGTACATCTATATGCAAATGTGAGTGCTACACAAAGGTACATATCTTTATGCCCCAAATTAGTTAAGTTAGCTTCTAGAGCATGTGAATCTCAGGAGGCATGTGAACTTGTAGAAAGACTAATTGGTGAACTAACCACACAAGTTGAAAGCATTTGCTTACCTCAAAACAAAGGTGATGGAGATGATTCTAAAGTTAAGGAGTCTTTATCAAAAAATAAAGATAGCAATGGCAATGATGTACTACCTGTTGGTGTAAAAGGTTTAAAAAAGAAAGTGGGTAAAAAGGTAGACCAAGGATTAAAAGTTGGGTAGACGCAACCAAAAGGGAAAAAATACAAAGTAAAGATAAAGTGATGGCATCTCGTGTACATTCTTTTACCCTCTCATTGTCATAAGTTTATCATATTTTAACTTAAAATGTCAATAAATTTCCTAGACATTTTTTCTTTGATTTGGCGCTACAAAACATAGATGAATTGGACTCGGTTGCAAATGTGATATTTGAAAAGTTAAAGGATATTTCAATTGTCATCCTCAAGGCATAATGAATGATACAAATTCTTGTTACCGTCCGATTGACAACAATGAACTATATGATCGTGTATGTGTCATATACTTTTACATTGCCCATGTAGGTGATTGTTTCTTATTTAGTTCATCATTTTATTTGATAGGAGCTCCATCATAATGGTTCATTTCATTTATCGCAAGCTTCAAATATTTCATATAGTGATTTCGTAAGTTATCTCTAAAATAGAAGATATGATACTTTTGGTTTTCTTTTTGTTACTATTCTTTGCAAATAACTTGGATGGATTTGATGTGGATTTTGTAGGTCATGGAGAGCGAAAGTCTTAAATTCGTGACCGGGACAAGCCAAGTGATTTTAGTAAACCACGACACATCGACGGAATAATGGATGCTATTTTTGTTGTTTATAATTGTTCTTATTGGGCTTGAATTACATCTTGTCGATGATTAGCATTTAACATTTAAATACCACTATTTTGCTTTTGAAGTTCAAGTACTTAACGATTATGTATATTCATTTCATGTTCATTTCATGTTGGTTTCATTTACTGATGTAAAAAAGGAGGATTAAAAAAATGGTTATAAGTTGGTTAAATAAAATTATAGAGATAAAGTAAATTGTGGAAAGTAATTTATTATATTAAAAAGAGAAAGAAACACTAACTTTTAATCTTGGCCATTAATTATATCCAATGGTGTATATTAATCTAACATGACTAGTCATGTTCAGAGAACATTAGAGAATTCAAATCCTTTCCTAAAAACATGATTATACATTTTCGGATAACTAAGAGATTCCGGGAATGGCCTCATAAAGTCATACGTACTTAACCCACTTACATCAATGTGAAAAGAGTATAAAAAATTCCGAATGAAAAAATGACTTCATAATTGTGAACGAAGAACGATTATAAAAAGATACAATACACCAAAACTCATTCATCCATCAACCCTCTCATAAGGAGCAAAGTGAAAGGCAAGACAAAGAATGCAATTAAGTAATTTATCTTTAGACAGGAGCAAATGTGTACTTGTAATTTCCTCACGGTGATAATCGCACTTTTGAAAAAATAGAAATTGAACCTGCAATTTAGCCAAACTATAAGGATGATTTTTGCAATTTACTCTTATTATGTGTGATGTTATAATTTTAAATTATTATTTAAAGTCTTTTAGTGATTATCAATTTTGTTTACAAAATGAATTTGGTGGTCACCACTACGTTTGTTTGATGATATGTTTGGTGATGTACTAAACAGCGATGTGTCGTTGACGCGTAAAAAGAGAAGGGAGATGACGTGTTGTTTAATCCCATGCTATGACCAACCTAAGCCCGCTAACGTTTTTAGCTATCATGTAGGGTATGCTTGACGCGGAGCGGTGTGGAGCTTTTTGAGGCGATGAACAATGAGCATTTTAAATTTCAATGGTCGTTTGGCAAAAAAGTGGTGAACTTTGGTTAGTTTTTAGAAAGACTAATTTTCAAATGATTGTTTTAGAAGCATGAAGAGCTATATGACCACTGCTCACAACTCACACCACAACTAACGCTCACAACTACTTTTAACAAACATACCAGTAGTACAATAATTATCCTCAGTTACTTTTCAACAAAGTTAAAAACATAGGCTAATAATCTTAAGGCCAGGGTCCATAGGTCATGGTAAAAAGCCAACGTGTGTGTAGGGGCCAAAAGAGTTTAAAGCCCATTTCCTAACTAAATGGGCCTTGTATCCCATTTCATCGATCAATATTTAAAAGAGGGACAATTGCCACAAACCCTAGTCTTCTTCCTTTTCTGCTGCCATATTATTTCACACCGCCGGCAGACAAAACACACACACACAAACACCAAACATCAACAGCATGGTATGTTCTAATCTAATGTTATTATTTCTGTTAGTTATGTTTAGTATATTTTTTTACCTTGCTCTTTATCTGTTTGTGACCTAGTTTTATGTCAAATGATTTATTTACTTGTCTAGTTTTGTCTGATTATTGTTAAATAAGTTAGATCTTAGTTTTGTTGGTATTGTTTAAATGATTATATATCTGTTTGCTAGCATATCTAGTTTTGAGTATTTAATGAATAACTTAGTGATTGCTAGCAGGAATTATTTGTGGCAATGAGTGAATGTTTGGGGTAATATTTTAGGTGCTTTTTTGCTTGATTTTGCTTATAGAAGATAATCAGTAAAAAACATACTTTAAAGTTTTTTATGCTTATATTTAGTGCTTAATTATGAAAAAATTAGTAGATAATCAGTTTTTGATAAAGTTCTAGTACTGGTTATACTTTTTAAAGCAATGCAGAAAAGCTTGTAGGTATATTTAGCTATCATGATTTGTAGAACTTGTATGCTTTACTGAAATTTGATTGGTAGCTTAATACAGAATTGAATTGGTTTTGTTAGAAAGAGAACAGTCGTAAGTAAATACTAAACCTTTATTTGCATTATTGCTGTTTATACTTGATGCTGTACTGTTTTCTAATTAGCATTGTGAATTGTTAAACATGTATAGTCGAAGCGAAAGGTTAGAGAGCCAAAGGAAGACAATGTCACTCTTGGACCAGCAACCCGTGAAGGAGAGCTTGTATTTGGTGTTGCTCACATCTTTGCTTCTTTCAATGATACCTTCATTGTAAGTTAAAAAATTACTTTTATTTTCTGAATTTTAAAGCATTATACTTTACAGTTTACACCATGTGGTTACTTACATATTATATTTATTGCAGCACGTGACTGATATCTCTGGACGTGAAACCATGGTTCGGATTACTGGTACAATCTATACTTAGTACTCAGTATATTGAAAAAAAGTTGATATTTAGTTTCACAAGTTTGTTTGTTATTTACTGATGTGTGTTCTTGTGTTACTAGGTGGGATGAAAGTGAAGGCTGATAGGGATGAGTCATCTCCCTATGCTGCTATGCTTGCTGCCCAAGATGTTTCAACCCGATGCAAGGTAGGATTTCATACTTTTTGTGTGTGTTTTAGTTAGCAATAACTACAGTTAATTTATTTATGGGTTTGTTTATTAACATGTTTTTTTGTTGTGATGGCAGGAGCTCGGTGTCAATGCACTTCACATCAAGTTGAGGGCAACTGGAGGTAACAAGACTAAGACACCTGGTCCTGGTGCCCAGTCAGCACTAAGAGCTCTTGCTCGTTCTGGCATGAAGATTGGTCGCATTGGTATGATTTTGTTAAATGATCTCATATGCTGTAACATTTGTTTGTTTCTGACAAGCGAACACTGATGTGTTTTTTTGTTGTTTGTAGAGGATGTGACTCCAATTCCAACAGACAGCACTCGTCGCAAGGGTGGTAGGAGAGGAAGGAGGTTGTAAGCAGTTGGTCTACTATTCTGCAAATTTGCATCATGTTTGCATTTTCAGTTGTTTTATGTTTTGGCAACTTTTAGAGGTTACTTCTATGTTTTTGTCGACATTTAATATCATTAAGGATCTTTATGGATCGCCGGATGTTTGAATGACATGAATTTTTGGTCACCTTTTTGGTATTTTTAGCTGTTTGTTTTGTTATATCTAAATGCTTATATGCATTCTGTTGAAACTCTACTGCAACATGCTTATTTTATTTATTGTATTCTTCTCAAGTTTTTATTGAGTCATGTGAATTGCTTGATTCATTCATTTAGATAGTTTAAAAGAGAAGATTATATGATGGATCATGTGGGGTTTTAAACCTAAATAACATTGAACTTGTAAAGAGTTGTCTGGATGTTGTTAAACCACTGTTTGATCCATCTAACAGCACCCAGAGGAGGCAATTTTTAACTCTAAAATACCTTTGTTAATAAATTTTGTTTGTTAACTTTTGAGTTAACGCAAAATTCGCTGTTTTCTCAAACCTATTTTTACCTCAAAAAGTGTAAAAAAAGTGTTTTGTATGTCACTTAACGAAACATTTGTTAATTCTCTTTCAGTTGCATTTTTGTTATTCTCAATGGACTAAAACATATCTTTTAGCTATACTATGTAATCTAGTCTGTGTAACGCTCAGCTACATCTATTTAGTCTATACACTCATTGACAACCCTAAAACATAGATGACCTAAACAGAAAGGGTTTAGAGGGACCAAATACGTGCTTAAAATTGGCTGTCATGCCGCGTCGACCAAAGGAACAAAACAATCTAGGGTGACACTTGCTTTAAATGTAAAATGTGGTTACATTGTCAATTACCAGAAGCGTGACAACCCTTAAGTAGGTATGTAAACCTACGGTACGTCCTTGTTGGAACATCCTAGAAAGCCATGAAGATCAATCTTAGTCTTTTGTAAAGATAAACTTCCTACACTAACTTGCATCTTGATAACTTCATTTTCAGTTGAGTCGACACATGTGAATCCCAACAGACCTGGTTTTTTGTAAAGACCAATGGCTCCTATACTATTACGCCACTGGTGTACCGATTGAACTAAGCACACCCAGACATAACCTTTACAGACAGATTCGGAAGCATCTGAACATTGTGCGTCTTGAGAAGTAACACACCACTAAACACTCACATATGACTTTTAACAAGACCACCTGATCTCCCAAATTGTTTTGATTTTGATTAACTTGATACTTGTAGAGATACCATCTAAAAGTGGAATGAACTCTAACTGCAGTTCGATGCTTAAAAGTGCAATGAAGAGAAAAAACTATTTGTAAGCCAGAAAAAGCAGAAGTTCATAAACTAGGAAGTTCAAGATCGAAGAATGTCATCAGATACAAACTAAACTATATTCCAAATCAGCCAAAATACCAAAAGTCCAGATCAAGCTGCTTTTGGTTTCTTCATCCGACTAATCATAAAATCATCATCAGATCCTTCGTCGCTAGATTCGTCCACAATCTTTCTTTTCTTTGGTTGCACAGATGGAGCTTTAGACGGCGGTGCTTTCTTCTTTTCTGTTGAAACAGTAGTCTTTTTCTTAAGAGAAAGAAAAACATCATCCGATTCTTCATCACTTGATTCATCCACAATCTTTCTTTTCTTTGGTTGCACAGATGGAGCTTTAGACGACGGTGCTTTCTTCTTTTCTGTTGAAACAATAGTCTTTTTCTTACCAGAAACAAAATCATCATCAGATCCTTCATCACTTGAGTCATCGAAAATCTTTCTTTTTCTTGGTTGCACCGATGGAGCTTTAGATGCCGGCGTTTTCTTCTTTTCTGTTGAAACAGTAGTCGTTTTCTTAACAGAAACAGATGAATCACTTTGTCTCTTCACGGTGACTACTGTTTTCATTGGCGAACCAAGTTTTTTCATCTTTTTCGCCTCAAATAACTTTTTGGCCACATCTTTTGGAAGCAAACCAGATTCCATCATCCTGTGATAACGTCCTTCATTAGTGAAGTGATAAGTAAACAAGAAATCGCAACAAACTGAACGTTTATTATCAAGAAATCTTAATTGAAGAAAACAATACAAATTTCAGTTCTTGTGAAATGGCAAAATATTCATTCTTCCAAACTTAGCGTTCCCACAACATAGACTACGCTGCCTAAATTTAGTGAACAATCTTAAATTATGTACAACAAGTTGCATCTTAAGCCATAGACACAAGTACAGGGTTTGATTTCATTTAGGTCAACATTTTGTACTTCCTAACTTACCTCTCCTAGCGTCAACTAGAACACACCATAACATAAGTGTTCCATACAACATGAGACCCGTAAAAAAAAAATTAGATGGTAAAGTGATTAACTCAATATGTTTTTCAAGTTAAGAAATGCCTTACAAGTGTAAACAGATTAGTGACTGTGTGTCATATTGTGGGTTTGAGTATAAGGAAACACAAACAGAATATGATTGAAAGTGTTCGACTTAAGGGCGTAGGTCTTTAAGTAGAAAATGAAACCCTTAATCTTATCTTGGGTGGTTTAGACTTGGATCATCAAGATCTTTCATGTCAAAGTTAGTCTTTTAAATTTATGGTTACAGCCAAACCAATTATCTTACAGTTACAGAACTAAAGATCTTATAGCTACTTTCTGTATAAATATTAGTCAAAGCATTGACAGAGATATTTAAAAAACTGATACTTCAGCACAACTCATTTATCTAAGTGCATCACTATTTCTCAGATGCCCCTAAATACCTTTGTATAACGACAAACAACAGAGAGCATGTGGATCAAAAACAATATCACATAATCAGTATCATGTATGAGGATGACAAGCAGATAAGTAACTGTGATAAATTAGGGATAGGACAAAGCAACAGAGAATAAAAAATATAATATATAGTTCTTACCAAATCGCGGCCATTTCGCTAGCTGGTATTTGTTTGTGTAGCGATTCATAGAAAATCCTTAACGGGTCTCTCTGAAAGATTCAAAATCATAAAGTTTATCAGTTTTCAGTATATAAACATTAGGACCTAAATGGACTTTAAAAGACCTACACAAATGCAAATTTAGGTCCATTTTTTCGATCCATTCAAACTGAAATCCTTACAAACCCTCCACAGAAGCATAATATAGGCATACAATATATAGATCTTGAGCACTTATAGTAGAAGGGAAAACATACCTCTTCCGGAGGGTCGCGCTTTTGACCAGGCAAATCATACACCTTCCTTTCCTTCTTCTCCTTCTTAACACTTGTATCTTCTGCCTTCACACCCTTTTATTTTCTTCTTTCTTCTTCCCATTTTGCTCAATTGCTTTTACCACTTTTTTCTAAATTTTAAGTACGCCACATTAATCATCCAAAAATAAACATTACACAACTTGAGTTACGTTTATGGCATGCATAAACTATATAGAAAATAAAACTAGCACCAAACTGGAATCACCGATAGTCGATAGAACAATTTATACTTTCAGCTTTAGGGGGTGCTTGGGATTGCTTAACTATTTTAACTTTTAAAATAGCAGATTGGCATAAGCAGCTCCAAACTGCTTGTTCAAAACAACTTATTTCAATCACAGATAATCTGATAAGCAGTTATGATAAACACTCTCGAACATCCACCAATTCTCAAATTGCTTATTTGACATGTCAGAGCGACACTTCCTGCTGTGGTGTCTGGGCATGCAATTAACTGATTATTGTTATGGTTTTTCTACTATCTAGGGACAAACTAAACAAATTACCCAACAAAATCTGATTCTTGATATAAATGAAAATTTTTACTTCCCTATCAATCTAATATGTCTTAGTCACGTAACAACCCGATTGTAACTTTGACTTTAATTTCACTACAAAATTTCACAATGTACCTAAAACTAAGAATCAAAAGTATACAAAGTACTAATCTTTATATCACAAACCTTGTCAGCAGTTCCAGATTGGACTTTCTTGACATCAGAGTTAGGCGTCTTCTTCTACATTATAAGATTAGGCGATAAAATCAAACCCATTTTCCAAAACAGAAGCCACAAAATTAAAATAGCTAAAAAAATCACAAACAACTAACATTTGAAGTTTCTTCTTTCTTGACCTTAGTCGCAGATGACTTCCTCTACACAAAAAATAAAAAATTAACCAATTTAAGCTAAATAAAACAAACCCATTATCAAACATAACACTATAAACAAAACCCATATAACAAAATTTATTGTTAACCTCAACACTTGCAGATTCTTCTTTCTTGACCTTAGTTACAGTAGTCTTCTTCTGCACCAAAAAAATATATATATAAGCAAAACAAACCCATTATTAAAAATAATAAAATAAACAAAATTTGATTTTTTAACCGTTTCAGTTTTTACAGATTCTTCTTTTTTGGGCAATTTTTTCTTGATAATAAAATCATCATCAGAATCTGATTTTTCTTCTTTTTTGGGTAATTTTTTCTTGATAATAAAATCATCGTCGGAATCTGCTGCTGCTTCTTCTTTTTTGAAATTGGTTTCTTGTTTCTTAGCTTTTGCATCTTTTAATGAGAGTGATGATGATTTGGGTTTTTTGTTTAGCATTGAATTAAGTGATTTATTGTCATTGTCATCTTGTGAATCTGTTTGTTTTTTTGTGTCTTGGGAAGACATTGTTTGGTTGAATTTGAGGGTTTTTGGGGAGGATTTCGAAAGATGGAGTTTTGTTTTTTGAGGTGAAAGGGGGAAAAAGAGGTGATTTGGTGTAGTTTGGATTATGGGTTGAGTTATGGGTGTTAATGGATTATGGCCTAATTAGTGTTTGCATTATGTGTGAAAAATGATGGGCTCATGTGCAATGGTCCAAAATCAACATGTCTAAAAACTAATATATGGAAATAAATGGATTTGCAGAAAAACCGTTGATCGAATAAACCGGAAATTAAAACCGAATCGAATCGAAAAAAAACGAACTGAACTAATAACCGAACCGAATTTGCTAAAATCGAACCAAACCGAACTACTAATTTGATTCTCGAATTGAATATGAGTTTGAAAATCTAAACTGAAAACCGAACCAAAAATCGAATTCATATAAATTTTTTTTTTATATAAATATGTATATATTTATATATATAAATACTATTAAAATGTTATTTTTAATATAACAAAATATTTTTTATGCTTGATTTTTTTTGGCTAAATATCTATGTAATTAATAACTTTTAAAAAATAAATGGTGAAATTCAGGTTATTCGGGTCAACCCAAGAACTGAACCAAATTCAAATTCGGTTTTCGATTCGGTTCGGTTCGGTTTTCGGGTTCAGAACTTTATTTTAACTGAACAACCCGATAACCGAACCGATCAACACCCCTGGATTTTTCTGTTAAAAAAAAAATAATAAACGGATTTGGGTTAAGTTTAAGCATGTTTCGACCTAGGGGGTTTCGGGTTCGGAGGAACTCATGGATGTTTCTTCAGATAACAGAATTCTCGTTAAAGTCCTCATTCCTCTTAAATGAACCTCGCTACTTAATTTTTTGTTACATAAATATATGTTTTGTTTAGTTAGTTCAGTAATATGTCAAAAGAAATGCATGTCTTCTTAATTTATTTACTAGTTTTGATTAAATCGCACTTTTAGTTTAAATTTAGGTCTTTAGTGTTCGTGAAAAAATCACATGCACCGATAACTCGTAATCCTGCGCCGCCTATTTCGGGTTATGAGCGAGTCGACCATTTAACTTGTTTATTAAGCATGTTGTGTTCGAGTTTATGGTAGGTTAAACATGCGTCGAACTTCGGTCCTTTGGAGTTGGCCATAGTTTCCGAGGCCTGCATCGTTACACCATTGTTGCTTTCCCAACAACCTACTTTGCCAAGAAGAGACTAAAGCGCAACGACCTAGCCTAAACCTACTTAATCATCTTAATGTTTGGCAACGTATATAGAAATAGACAATAATACTTGTGAAAAAGCCGATAGAAGAGGTAGCCTATAGACTAAGGCGACAAACTCAATGAAAATCTGGGCATATTCAAAGTTAGTTCACTTTTATTAGACTAGACTGATCAAGAAAGAAACGTGACCCGTTTAACTTTTTATAAAAGTAAAAGTATGCCAATGAGAAAAATATGTACATACAGTAGATGAAAAGCTAGTGAAAAAGAATAGTACTAATTTATTTTGTATATCATCTATGGTACCAACCTCTTTGGTATACGCATATAAGTTATCAATAAAAATTGTCTTTCAACATGGACCAAACAACTTTTAAATATTTTAACAACCTCCAAAAGTGGATGACATATTTAAAGGTCAAATTTCAAACTAGCGGGCACAAAACTATCAAACAAATAAACCAACCCTTTGGCTAAAGAAAAACCATTTTTAGACCTCATGTAAAAATTCCATTTTCTTACTCATAATTTCATTAAAACAAAACAGAAAAGCCGCGTTTAATCCACATTTTCGCGGCTTTATGCCATACAAATTTGTGTAGAATGAAGGGCAATATGAAGCTCCCTGACGCAGGTGATACAGTCATGGCTACGTCGTCAACCACCCAAAATAAAGGTGTTCATGGCCTTGGTTTCTGCCATAGTTGCTCTCGTTGTTATTCGTATGGTGGTTTATGATCATGATAACCTTTTCATTGCCGCTGAGGGCGTACATGCTCTTGGTATTTCTGTCCTTATTTATAAACTCGCCACGGAGAAAACTTGTGCAGGTATATGTTATTCATTGCTTATGTTATTGGTTATTATCATTTTTGATGTTTGATATATGCAAAATAACCAATTAATGAAAATAATTCGTTTTGCTGTTTTTGGTTTGTTAATGTTTTGTGTTCTGTTAATGTAATTTGCCCCTGAAATGAGAGAGACCATTGTAGCAAGTTTTTTATAAACATATAACGAAAAACCTTGACTCATGATGCTGATACAAATACGTTGGTAATATTGAGATGATACTATGATTTTTATATGCGCGTGACATCGGTACATAATAGAAAAATGTTGTTTAGAGGGTTGTGGTGACTAGATTGATTGCAAATACAAAGTTGATGGTTGAGAAGTGTTGCCCGAGATTGGAGCTTTTAGCCACGAATGTAAGAGTAATAGGTAGTGGTTCTTGTTGCCACCTAGTGGTGCACCTAACAACAATAAATTAACATCATCTGTTGTGGATTACCAACTGATATATCTCCATTAATGAGTAGTATTTATGTTTATCTACTTGAGATTAATGGGTTTCAGCAAGCTATCGGTCTCATAACTGCTACCTGTCACATGTGTTCGGTGAAGCTTAACCTTACCGGCTGGCTTCATTGAAGGCTCTTTTTGTTACCAAAGGCTTCTCCGTGGCATATTGTGACAATTCGTAATTTCATGTCATTTCTAAAATTTACTATTCATCTCGGGAATTTACTATTCACTGGTTATTATTCATCATTTTACTATTCATCGTTTTTGAAGTCAGTTTACGACTTTGAGAGGTTATTTTAAAATTTTACTATTCACGAAACACTATTCATTCCGGAGAAAAATCACTATTCGTGATTCACTATTCATCATTTTTCAGAAACTGGTTTACGAAGATCAAATTCAGCAGAACTGTAAGGGTTTACCGCGATTCATGAAACATCATTGAGGACATTATATATAGACTAGAGTTAGTCACATATCATCAAGAACATCATTTTCATATTGGTTCACGCATGGGTTTGCATATTTCATTAACATATATTTTCCTATTAAATAAACGATATCGCACGATCATTTATTTTGAATAATTGATCCGACACTTCCAATAATTGTTCTAATATATTTTTATACTCATTTTAAGACTATAAAAGTTATATTATTAGTTTATTCGATGTTTTGAATTTATTTTGGTATATAAATTTTATATATATATATATATATATATATATATATATATATATATATATATATATATATATATATATATATATATATATATATATATATATATATATATATATATCTATACATTATATATAAGAGGAGACGTTGCCATCATAACGCCACTCTAAGATCCCATAACGCCACGTCATATTTCCACCCAAGCAATATAATGCCACATCAAAATTGAATTTTTAAAAAATTTGCCACTTGCAAGGATCGAACCTAGGGTGTTGGTAACTTTATCAAGCATGATAACCACTAGACCAACACGTTTATTGTATTATATCTTTCATATCCAAATCTATAAACCCATGCAAACAATTATTATCCGATAACTATAAATCCCTACAACTAAGGAAACTAAATATTTATTCCTTAATTATCCCGATTCATTCATTATATCGTTTTAATTTAACTCAAAACCCTAATATTTGCCTGATGGAATTGAACGAGGAAGAAAGTTTTTCTGTTGTCATATCTCGATGTTTCTGTGTATACAGGCACAACTATAACAGTTGGTAAGTCTCTTTGTTTGAAATTACTCAACTATTTTAAATGACTTTAATATTTTACTTTGTGTTTTATGCTGCTATCTCCATCCCAAGTGTCGAGGAGTTTCGTGAAGGTGTTATTAGGTGTTTTAAGGCCTCGCTTAATGGTTTATGTTTCGCCCAACGCTGCCTTATGAATGCAAGCAACTTAAATATGTATCTATGTTTATAGACAATAGATATACACAATCGCTATTCCTTGTACATGAGATGACATCGAGGAATGTTTACTTGCATTCCTTCGATCTCGCTCACTGCTGTTATCGTTGGACACTGGCTATCGCTTCTACTCAAAGTATGTCTTCGTTTAAAGTAGTGATTTTACTTGCTCGTCCGAATATTATATAAAGATAAAACCCATTTATTGGAATTGGATTGTTTTGCGAGGTCAGATGTTGAGGCGGCACGGGGCATATAGGCGCTCTAAGATTCGTGTAGAGGCATTCATGACCCTTCGTGCTTACTGCAAAGGTAACTTAAAATTAGCGTAAGAGTCTATAGTGTTAAAATAGGTGTATTTACATTGTATATGTTGTTGCAGGTTGGTACGGCAGATAAACCAGCGCTCTTTTACCCGTGTCATTAGTCAATTGGAAAAGTTTTGCATGTGTCCAAAACAATGATTAGTGGGCTGCTGGAAGTATGGAAGCGATGGACCAAGCACTTAGAGCTTTAACCGAGTTTAAGTTTTAAAACTTTGTGACCGATCGCCTTGCAATTATTGTATTAGGAAACTGGAGCTTCTCTCCATTGCAATAATATAGGTGGAATGATGGGTCACTGGAGCTTCTCTCGACTGCAATAAGTTGGGACAGTTACACTGCTGGTATTGCTATTGCAATAGTGGTTGTTGATACAGCTCGGTACTAACACGTTACAACTTTGCAACCATAGATAATCAATAGCCTTACGGGAACTGCAATTTTTTGGTTAGTGTGAGTGAAGCTTTTAATTATGTTACATTTGTGGAAAAAAACCTCAATGCTACCAGTGACTATGTAAGCATTCAAAGGACGACTAAAACCTGCAATTTATGTTACATTTGCACATGCAGGACAAATGGCGAAATCTGAGTAAAAAGTTTGATGTGCCAGAGAGCAGTTTGAAATGGACGACTGAAGAAGAGGAAGCATTGCGTGCTGGTGTTGGAAAGTGGATGGATATTCTTACTGATTCCCAGTTTGCCTCTTCCCTGTATAGTCGATCGAACATCACGCTTAAGGTCCTTTTTCACAAAGTAGTTATCTTTTCTACATTTCCTTTTCCAACTTCTTTCTTGCAACTTGCAAGACCTGGTATATCGTCACAATAAATATGATTTTGTGTGCTTTTATGTTTCCTATATCAATACGAATCTTGATATACGCAAAGTACAGTTTTACATTTGAATTTACTACCATTTGCTTGTGCAGGACAAATGGAGAAGCCTGACTAAAAGCTCTGATGTGTCAAACAACAGAAAGAAAGTTAGAACTCATAGGTTAGGATTTACCACTGACCCACTCTTAAGTTCTCCAAAACCTTTGAAATGATTTCGTGTTTATATGTTGCTCAACGCGTCTTTATATTACCGTATATAGTTTGTTGAGTTAAATGAGGGAGGCGCTTTTAGTTTTACTATCTTCTGGGCGCTTCTGGTTCCTTAATGACATGTTTACCCTTAGTCTGTTGGTTTTATAACTCGTAGTACTGCTTTCGCTTTGACCCATTGTTGATCTTTGACTGGACTCGCCATGGATCTCTTTTTTTTTACTCTAACGCATTTGGTTGAGTGTCGTCTGAATATGGTCAAGCATATGTTACTAGATTTGTCAAAACATGGGCAACTATTTAAGTGTTTCATGATTACTTGTAAATTGATTATTTTTGTTAATAGTGAATTAGTTTTATGCCCGACAAATCTGCAAGCTCATTATGATGTATAACTTGTTAAGCATTCGGATGTATTTGGCGCCTTTAGATGATTTTATTTTCGAAGTAGCTGCATGCTGCGTAGAATTTGCAAATATGAACTACTAATGTCTCTTATGCAAGAAACACCGATATTTGAAATTTCTATGAACAATGAAAACTTTTTATCCGATGAACTTCAAGAATTAGAATCCGAACTTAGCGAGGAGAAAATAGTAGTTTTATATAAGAACTAATATTGGCTACGATTGTCGCTAAATAATTAGTTTATAGAGAGTTAGAGACTCAACGGATGTTTTTAATGGCTGATTGTCACTATAACAGTGAAATGCTTCTTGGTTCTCACTTCATTAAGTTGTATATATTTACCATACAATTTACTTGCAGGATACACGATCGATGCATCCACGCCCACATTCAACTAGAAAATTAAAAGAAAACGAAAAAGAGTGGTTGAAGAGTTAGTGACTCTCAAGATTACTCATTGAGAAGGTTAGGGGCTCTTCAACTAATAAGAGAAGTAAGAAAAGAGTCGTTGAAGAGGTTAGCGACTCACAATTACTCGCTTGAAGAGGCCAGCGACTCACGATTACGCGAATCAAGAGGTTAGCGACTCACGATTACTCGCTTGAAGTGGTCAGCGACTCTCACGATTACTCAGTTGAGAAGGCTAGGGACTCTTTAACTAAAAAAAGAAGTAAGAAAAGAGTCGTTGAAGAGGTTAATTAGCGACTCTCACGATTACTCATTTGAAGAGGTTAACGACTCTCACGATTGCTCAGTTGAAGAGGTTAGAAACTCCCACGATTACTCAGCTGAAGAGGTTAGCGACTCTCACAATTACTGAGTTGAAGAGGTTAGCAACTCTCATGATTACCCGGTTGACAATGCTAGCGAAATTTACCCGTTTGAAGAGGTTAGAGACTCTCAAGTTTACCATCATCAATGCACCATTACTTGACAAAGAAGAGGGACCCGCAGCAACATGCTGAACTATGCTAGGAAGTTGAACTCAGAGAAAGTCCACAGTTACTTGGAGTGAGCTACACCTTTTATTTCTTTAAACTCAAATAAGTCGTTTTATGTTTTTGTCATTTATACAATTTTTCAAATTGTGTAGGAAATTATGACTCAGCTTTTCAGAAGATAAAAAGAGTTCACTCGCACACCTTGATCCAATATGGTATAATATGTACTCGACTAGCTCCAACAAATAAAAAGTGCTGAAGTGGATCAAGAAGAAGGACATCTTTTCACGGAAATACGTGTTTTTTCCTATTGTTCAGTGGTGGGTAATTATGTTTATCATATGTATGAGGTTTTGTTGGCGTGCGGTGATATAAAGATGTCATTTTGGCAGGGGTCATTGGAGTGTCTTGATATTCTGTCACTTTGGTGAAAGTTTAGAGTCAAAAGTGAAGAGGTCATTGGAGTGTCTTGATATTATGTCCCTCCAACATATCATAGTGATAACTGATATCAGCTTATAAATAAAGAGTTTCTAATATTTTTTGCAGCTTCAAAACATGGTACTTTATGGGATCCATACTTTTGCCCAGTTATAAAAAGAAGGTTGAAGTTGCTGTTGATACATACTTTTGCCCTTTTAGCTGTTGATACATACTTTATGGGATCCATACTTTTGCCCTTTTAGCTCATAGTTTGTGTGTATGCAGGCATTTCAGCTAAAATGGAAAAGTTTCACAGATCATAAATCCGAAAAAGCTATCTGGTTTGTTATACAACGGGCTTTCTAATTTTACCAAATTTACACTTCTAAAAATTTTACATGAGTACTTATAACTTTTGTGGCAGGTCAGTTGAAGCATATACTTCTTCCAGTCATTTAACTAGCTTTTGTGGAGATGTGAAGTGTCTTTTGAATGAGAAAATATATGTAGTAAATGTTTTAGGTATATCTCACACAACCTTATCTATGAAAAAACTTTCAAATAAGCATTATATCAAGTACTAACTGCCCACTTTTGGATGGTTTTGTAGGTTATATTTCATACTATTTTGGCATAGGAGCTTACTCATACCTGGGACCAAATGCTGGTTATAGCATATATAACGAGCATAGCTAAATTAATGTTTGGTGAGTTGCACTCTAATGGAGAATCACGAGTATAACTAAAGGAGATTGAAGTGGTTGTATAGTTCCCGCTATTTGTTGTAGTTTCAGCAGCTGGCCATATTGCAGTGTCGTACAAATCTGCATAAAGGTAACTGAACATCCTCCGCTGTTTGAATCGTTGCTTTTTTTCACTATTTAGAAGTAAAATATTCATTATTATGTCAAAACTCAATGATTTTTAGATATAATCTCAAGTATATCTGAGAAGTATTTAAGAGGCTGGTGAAAAGTATGATGTTGCATTTATAATGTTATCAACATGGTAAAAAAGTTTTCATAGGCCCTTGATGCTTTACCTGCCATACATGCATTCCATGAGGTATTTCTTGAAATTAATATATGTAGCCTTAAATTTGACTGCAACTTGCATTCTCTGTTATTCATTACAATGTTCATTCTTCATTTACTATATTTTGACATTATAATTGTAAAAATTTCAACATTTACATTTTGGGTAGAAGACGTCAACTTAGTGAATTGGAGGTTTATGCTGTTTTTTGGCAGATTTGGCACATATCAGTGAGTTGGTTGCAACTGGTGTCATTCCATCCCCTTCTGACTATGTGGTTGTCGTGACCGCTACAACCCACAAATCACTACGTGGCCGACGTGGTGGCATGATTTTTTCCAGAAAACGACAGACACAAAATACTATTTTTCTTTAAATGGGTTTTAATGATTTGTGAAAAAGATTAAATCTTGGTGTTTAAATTGAGTGAGTATGATTTGCGTTTATAAATTTGAGATTTGATGTTTCGCAATAGTACTAATTATACGTGTTGGATACAGTAAGTGAAGAAGTTGACTGCTCAAGCTACTTCATAGTAACCTTCAAGTTTTATGATGTAGATGTGTCATAAAGAGATGTTCCAAGTTTTTAACATGCTGCCATATTTGAATGCTGATATAGTGTTTTCTATCACTTGTTTTCAGCTACTTTATGTAATAACAATCGGAGTTGCATATTATAATGATGGACTGATGGAGCGAAGGAAAAAGTGGTTGGTATTCATTACTCTTTTCTGCAATCGGATGGCTTTCACTCTTTAGCCACACTTTGCAGCATTACTTTTATGGAGTAATTGAGGAGAAAGCGATGACAAATCTTCGACAAGCTTTGTATTCGTGTAACGTGATTCATACCATTCACTTTTACATGAATGCTCGATTCAGGTTATGCATTAAAACATCCTAAGTCAAGATCAAGAATTAGATTATTATTAAAAGAAAACAAATTTTGGAAACATATCTGAGACATTAACTAAAAATCCGGAAAAAAACTCAAATATGAAACAGAAATTGTTTAAGTTAACCTGACCCGATCAGTACCAAAACATACCATCAGAACCAGTTTTGACACTATTAATCTTTAAAACGAGGTATTAGAACTTCTGGGCAAAAAAACTTTTCAGATTTTTAAAACTTTTAAAAGCCGAAAGCTTCTATAATCTGATTTTTGTTGAAACTTTCAAACATTTTTCAAAATATTTTTAACTCGAAAAATTTAAAATTTACTAAAGAAGCCAAGTACTTCATAATATAATTTGAATTACTGAAAACCGGGAAATAGGAGGTCTTTGCCCAGTAGACACAAGGAGTCAAAGGATATAGAAGCAAAATATAGAGACGACTTTTGAAAAGTGAACTTAACAATTTGATAAGAATTGACAACATGCTTTGAAATTTCGGTTTACAATTAAAAAACAATAGATACTGGTTTACAATTAAAAAACAATAGATAATGACGTCTATCCTATGCAAAACCGACGCGCGATTTATGTATCTTATAGCGGTACTCCGCAATGAATTAGCATGGTTCAACAAGCCTGAGAACAGTGTTGGTTCCCTAACCTCACGAATCCCCAACGAAACGTCCACAGTAAAGACCATAACTTCTGACAGCATGTCAGTCATTGTGCAATGCATTTCCTTAATACTAATAGCAACTATAGTTAGCATGATCGTTAACTGGCGAATGGGTCTGGCAGCTTGGGCTGTAATGCCATGTCACTTCTTAGGAGGTCTAATAAGCTAAATCCGCTAAAGGATTTTTAGGCGACACTGTTACAGCACATTCAGAAGTTGTTGCTCTCACTTCTGAATCAGCAGCAAGCATAAGAACCGTTGCTTCTTTCTGTCACGAATAACACATACTAAACAGAGCTAAAACATATTTGGATAAACCGCTGAAAATAAGTAGAAAACAAAGTTTTTGGTATGGTTATTCAAGGAGCGTCACTATGTTTATGGAACATGGCATGTTGTCGCTTTACGGTATACAATGGTCTTAGTTGAAAGAAAGCAAGCAACTTTAAAAGACGGCATTCGGTCATACCAGATTTTTTCGTTAACAGTACCGTCGATCACAGAGCTATGGACTTTAATCCCGACTATAATATCCCCAGCGTAAGTATGATCCTTCACATTTGCTACATGTACATTGTCATTATTACTTTAAACTATTTTAACCCGCCCTAAACTGTTGCTATTCTAGATACAAAAGATACAGAGGGTACAAGTACTACATTTCACGTGAAAATGAAAATTGCAGACACCAATTGTGTCAAGGTTAGACAAGTTATTCATAGATCTTTAAATTGTGGCATCAAGGTTACACTTGCTGCTTATATCAATATAATGCTAACAAAATTGTTTAAATAATAAAAAACTACAAATTTAGACACTTAATTGCCTGTTTATTAAAACAAAGAAAAAAAACCAGGTTGAGAGATTTGAAGTCAGTAGTAGGTACATTATATATCCTAAAATTTTCGTTAAAGTCAAGGCCATTATAACTGCCGTAACAAGTTTACCAATATCTATGCTGCCTAATTGTAGTTTGCCATACCTTTTATATATCCCATGTTATATGTCTTAGCGTTTTTGTCAAAGTTAAAGCCCTTTTGACTAATGCCTCTGATATATACCATTATCCTAAAGCAGACACATTTTCAAGCGCTGTCTCAGCTTTCATCGCAAATATACACTTATTATTTGATCTAACCAATGGCGACAATATATCAACTGGAAGAGTAGCTCTTGGTTATGTTCAGATTATTTCAAAAAAAAAAGGTAGCAAGCTCATTTATTTTTATTTTTGTAATT
This sequence comes from Chrysanthemum lavandulifolium, assembly GCA_022545495.1. Lineage (NCBI taxonomy): Eukaryota > Viridiplantae > Streptophyta > Magnoliopsida > Asterales > Asteraceae > Chrysanthemum > Chrysanthemum lavandulifolium. Next base: position 145,488,989 of record CM040242.1, read on the forward strand.
GGCTACTTTGAATTCTTTTTTGCAACTTTCTTTGATACTATGCTTATACGAGGGAGTGACAACTCTTGTAAGGGTAAACTGGTTTGACTCGCTTAAAATGAAACACAAGATAAGCTGATCATTCAAGCCCATACGGCTCCATGTCAGGAGGTGTGGATGCTGGATTACTGCATTTTTTTTACTTTCATATTTTTGTTCTTAAAATTGTTCAAACAAGTGAGGTAATATGCTTTAACTGCCCTATTCTAATAGTGAAAAAAAATCCAAAACCGGTTCCTTTAATAAATCTGACACTTCAAACTTGCATACAGATATGATAATTATAAACTATGATTCGAACACGAGACTAACTGTTTCCCTTTATATCCCTTAAGTAGTTGAATATGCAATAAATACTAAGAAACACAAATAGACGTTGGTTTGCATAATATTTTTGGAACAAAAGGAATATTAGATGCAGTAATTGTAGTACATTAGAAGGGTTTCCGGATTGCCTATTTAAGATATATATTTCCTTATGGAATCATAACATATAACAGGGTCCATGGGAATGCTTACTTAGTTGACATATTGATTTAGCATTTTTTGCAGAATATGATTCTTAGATTTCACAAAAATTCAATTTTACTTGCATAAATAAAATATTGTATTTGTATAATATATGTGGCATTTTGCTTTTCTTTTTTCTTTTTCTTTTTTTTTTCTGTTTTGTATGTATGTAATAGGACCGACATTGTTTCTCTTTGGGCGCTGGCTATTGCATTCTTTGGACTTAATGTCAACGCTACAAGAGTAACGCTCGCTAATTTTTCCCCAACTTCATTAGAGCTGAGGTGAAGTGTTCTTATCTCAATCACTATACCGTGCTTTAAAAATTACTACCTTATTTATTTGATTTCTAAGTAATGCATCACACAATGGGTTTGCACTCTCTGTGAAGCTAAATTGGAGACAGTTTCTGTAAAGGCCAAACTTTTATCACAAGTTTGGTTGTTTCTCCAACAACCAGTTTCTCACACGGGCAACTATATGTAGCCGTTTTAAGAGTGAAAATAAAGAAATGATTGAAGCTTCTATGTTGCAACAAAGACGAATACTACACAAAGTGCACTGCCAACGGTTTTACAAAGAAGTTCTATTTTGGATTTGAATGAGCACCGTTTATTTTGTTCTTTTGACATCTTAATTCATTCTTTTCATGTATCACATGAATATTTAGGTTTTTTATTTTATTTTATTTTTTTTTTTTTTTTTTTAAAGTAATGATATGTTAGTATTCTTCAAGGTTGTTGACATACTCATTATTTTTCATTCCATCTTTTAATGTTCCTCCTTTCTTATTTGTCATTGGTGGTGGAAACAATGTAGAATAGAAAACATATAATTTACCGGGCAACAGAGATTTTCAACCGAGGCGAGTTTATTGAGCAGCTTACACAACTGAGATAAAAGATCGGCTACTTGGCGAATACTACTTGTCGGTAGATTATCAAAACTTTTGGTATGTGTTCCTTTTTAAGTCTTTTAACTCATAAATGATACAAACATACACTCCGTATATGCATTATGCTCTTTAACAATAGGTTTCTTTTAATTGTTTATCACTTTTTCAAAAATCCAAGCCTTTAATGATTTGTAAGTCGTTATAGTTTCTCTTATTATAAAATCAGTCTCGCATGTATCTGGAGTATGCTGATATGCTCGCATTGCAAGAAACAAAGAAAGACCAAAATAATAAAGGCGGTTAATGGAGAGTTTTGGCTAATCATGACTTGGTTATTGGGCCAAATTGGGTTATTCATTGTAATAGATTAACATGGAAATTATGGATGGTTTAGGTAATGCAACCAAAAAAAACATTGGTTTATAATATTGCTACATCTTTGTTAGGGTAAGGAGGTGTGTCTACTTGAAATATGCTTTTTAAAATATTCTTAAACGTGAATTGTGATGCATTTTCCTTGAGTTTAACTCGACGAACAAGGGAGTAGTTAATAAGAAAATTGTAAAAGAATCAAAATTTTGTTTTGGTTGTTAAATAGAACACTTTATGATTACAGACTTCATGAAGGAGGATTTCCATAAGTGCCTCAGTTTAAGATTAATGGGTCAATACATATATTGATATCTTAGTGTGTATAAAGTTGTGAGCCAAATTAAAGAAGGGATATTACGCTTTACTCAAGAATTTATGTGAGTGTTCTTTTATTCATTTTAGTATATTGTGAACTCGATTTCAATACTTTAACTTACAAGAATTTCTATTAGTTATTATATTTCTGAATTTTCTCTTTAGGTGTGTGATCCAGAACTTGACCACAAATGTTGGGATAGACCTGAAGTTATGATGGAGAAAAAACATCTTATACAAATGCACAATTCTAATCCTGGAACATAAGTTGAAGCCGAGACTACAACAAATTGCCCCTCAAGCATGCTAAAGAGTTGTTTACATTTGTGAACCAGCATAGAGGAACTTACAGTAAGAACAACCCTGAAGTTCGGATATGCTAAAATTCAACCGGTTATTGGGATGAATTTTTTTTAGGTGGCCCTGTCTCTATCATGCAATAACTGGTCATTCATAATCAGATCATAAAAGCCAAAGAAGAGGCTCTCGGTAGAAAAGATATTTTGGACAAGTTTGAGAAGTGTATAAAAACATGCTATACACGTTACTATAACGGTATGAAAATTCTACGTTTTCATAGAGATTTATTAGCTTCGATCCCTTACAATATCTAATATCTAATATCTAATTTGGGTATGGTAAATATACGTATTCAACGACACACGTTGTGTATAAAGAAGATTTATTTCGGAATTCAACTAAAAGCATATACTTTGTAATGGCGGATAATTTATTAAGTTTTATTTCCTCTAATCGGATTACCATTCATTTCTTTTTGTTCTTTATTCATTGTATAGTTCGTAAATCATTAACCGTTGCTTAATTTATTCCTTGGACACTTTTCCCACCATTTTTTACCCACCTCCTTTCGCAATTGTAAAATATGTCAACGATATTCATAAGTTATGCCCACCCATCACTCATTAACTTTATTTTCTCATACTGGATGAAAATTTATTTATTTTCATTCTTAATACATTTGAGGTATGTTTTTACCCTTTTCTATTCTGCTGATATGACCACCTCTAATAAAACTTACGAATTTCTATAGGTTATGTGTTGGGTTAGTTAGAAGCGGAAAAAACAATACAGTTGCTACGAACCTTCATTAGGAATCTACTTATTAGTGTTCGGATTAATAATGGACATCCTAAAGGACATCTTGGAGATTAGGTTGATACGAGAAGATATTTTCCCACTATATCGACAAAAATAACATAAACACATTGTAGATTTTCTTTAATAAACACAAAAATTAACAACAAAAATAAAAAACTTATATTATCCTATTATAGATCTTAACCGTTTCATTTTACTTTTAATTACTTTTTAGTATATATTTGTTCTACTAAATCTTAAAAATAAAAACCACAAGTCATACCCGTCCATCGGACGGTTTTGCCACTAGTATATATATATATATATATATATATATATATATATATATATATATATATATATATATATATATATATATATATATATATATATATATATATATATTTACGACGGTTTTCAGAAATTTATTCGATAATTATTTATTCACTCAATACTTGCGAGAAATGTATTTTTATAATTTTTATGACTTCGATATATTTTATTTTGTTCCGTTAAAATCGATTTCTAGCTAACGCTACACTTAATAATTAATTTTATGTACAAACTACACATTATACCTAACTTAAAATACAATTAACTAACAAAAATACACAACCTATTCCCCATATTACCCCTTGCCGACCACCCCCCATTAGTCACCATATTTTGTAAAAATCTTTACTAGCTAGATGTACACATACTCTTATTTTGGATAGATATTTGCAAATACTCATATTATACTAAACAAAAACACATACACTACACATAACAAAAGGTGAAAAGTGAAAGAAAACCTCTCCTCTCTTTGTTGAGGTTCGGCCAAGCAAGGAAAAACAAGAAGAAACCTAAGTTTTTCAAAGATCAAGTGATAATTAAACTCTAGTATACTTCTATATTAGGTTTTGAAATGAAAACCAAGAAGTAATTAGGAACCTAGTTACTTAAACCTCATCATACTACTAGTAAGCTTTTCATATAAAAACATGCAAGTATCATATGTATTTATACCACTTTTACTTGTTTTTATTACTTATAATGAATATTAAATATCATATAATTATTCCCATGAACTCTATCATTATTGGTGAAGTTTAGGAACCCATGACACCCTAAGAAGGTGTATGGTAGGTTTAGAATAGTTTTGGTGTTGATTGGAAGGGTTTAGAACAAGTATTACACTAGAAAAATTATTTTCGACAACATATAATTAAGGGCTGTTCATTTTTGTAAAATATGGAAATTTTGACAGGTCATGGATTTTTTTGGTTTATATTTTCAGAAACTAGACTTTAAAATGAAACCGTGGTCGCTTGAACGGGTTAAAACGGATTTATAACGAAGAAGTTACGCTATTTTAAGTTTTGCGATGAAAACTAATTTTCTGAAAATATACAAGCTGTCAAGGATTATTTAAGGGGTAAAAATGAGTTTTAAGCATTATCTAAATGAGTCAATTTATCAAAAATATATTAGTATATATTAACACGAAACCAAGGATATATAAAACGTAGAAAACGGACTTATAACGACTAAGTTACACGCATTTTAAATATGGCTATCGTAACTATTTTTCACAAGTATTAACACTTACATATTTTATTAGACCAAAATGGTTATCGCAAGTGACCATGTTTGGAGCCATTTTTCATATCGATAGAATATTTTTGAGAAAACGATGTCTACAAGTAAAATTGAGTTCGCCTATTCTATTTTCCAAAATGTTCAACCGTTTGCCAAGCGAAGTTATAATGAATAATATACGATCACTCAAAATTAGTCATTTTCATGAATTGTCAAAGTATATTATTTTACGACGAAAAACTATAATTTCTTAATAAATCACTAAACGACTATCGTAGGATATCACTTCAACGTAAGTACTTGTAAAGTAATTTATAACTTGACAATACGTTATAAACTTATTTTTCGACGATAAACTTTATTTTCAAATGCACAAGTGGTATTGATATCATATGAGTTTGCATGCACAACATTTAATCATGACTTATATTAGATCATATCATTCATAATAGGTCGCGGTTAGAGATTGCGCTTCATTTAAGTGTATCCACTTTTGCCATCATAATCATTGTACCAAGTGAGTTTTCATAGCCCCGTTTATTTCAAGTTTGTAGAAAACTAGAAGGGGGGTTGAATAGTTTACCACTTAAAAACTTTGTTTTGAAACTTATTGAAAGATCAATTGATATTGATCTTAGATATGTTGATGAAATATGTAAGTAATATGTAAAGAGTAAATAAGGAAATAAATGATCAAACCACAACAAGTTGTTTATAGTGGTTCGGTCTACAAGGACTCTTTCTCCTTGCCTACTCCACCCCCGAGTCTCACACTCGAGAGTTTAACTTCACTAGTCAACAAGCTCCTTTCACCGGTGGAGAAACCTTTACACTTCGATTACACTATTTCCGACACTAAGCTAAATGTCGAGTACTTTCCAAGGGTACAACCACTCCCACACACAATGTATTTTAAGGACTAAAATACTAACCACTCACACTCACAATATTATGATAGTTTAGTACAACAATGAAGTATGAATCAACACAAGATCATACAACACTAAACAAACAAGACTTCCAACTTCTCGTTGAAGCTTGAATGTGACTTGATCTTCTTTGCTAAAAAATAGATCACTAATATGATATGAAACTGAGTTAGAAAGATTAGAGAGAAGATATGTATGAGAGTATAATAGAAAGTGATGAAAAACTACTTGGTTTGGCTTTGCTATTTATAGCCAAAACCATCGCGAGCACACCACGGACGGCGGACCCCTTGAAAGGGTTCCGTCCATTATATTTTGGTGCCGCGGGTCGACAAAGAAGATATCAAGATCTTGCCAAAGTCAACCATATCTATGCAAGATTGTGTAAGATATGAAGAGTACAAATCTACATAAAATATCTAATGAAATCTTCCAATGATTTCCATGATGCATCACATGATGTCATGTGTTGTTTTCTATTTTAGAAATATGCAAATACATAAGTAATGTTTTAGTTTTAAGAAACTAAAGCATTCTAAAAGCTACTATCATACATTATGCTTAGACTCATATTAAGATATGATTAGTCACAATGTAAATGCTTAAATGATGAAGATATTGTTTGAAAAAGCTTGTTTTAATATCTATTAAACTTGACAAGCTTTAAGCTTTTATAAAAATTAAATTTACTTTTGTCGTTAACAAAACTTAGGTAAAGATCAAAAATATAAATAACGTTTAATGACGATATTTGTATTAACAATCTCCCCCTTTTTGTTGAGGACAAAATATAAATTTTAGTTTTATAAAAGATACAAAGATTGTGTAAGAGTTATAAAAATATTAGTTTTAGAACTTGAAAAGGAAATGATAATGCAAGTGTATGATGTTTGACTTTTTCGGAAAGTCAAAGTCTTCACTAGTTGAGGCATGATGTTGACTTTTTCAGAAAGTCAGTATGCGATTGACTTTTCGTAAAGTCAAGTATTACCAATGAAGTATCATGTTTGACTTTTTCGTAAAGTCAATGTATGCGCTTGACTTTTCGGAAAAGTCAAATATAACCAAGTTCTATATTTCTCCCTTTTGTTTCAACAAAAGAAGATGCGATGCGGAATGTATAATGAGCCGAGACATTATCTCCCTCGATCAAAGCTCCCTAAATTGGGTGCCAATGGAAGATACATGGATTGTGAAAAAGCTACAAAAGATTTGTTAGTAATAATCATCATTCACAAGCATTTCCAAACACTATGTAATAAGCACCAACAATATAGAAAACACCATTCATTAGTTAAACTTTTTTATGATTTAAAAACCATGAAAAGAGAACACAATGAAGTATTTTGGTACAATAATAAAAGAAAATCCTAGAAAGAAGAAAAAAAAATGCTTAGAAAAGCTAGTCTAGGACCATTCTAATGAGATGGTGAAAGAGCGTTGAGTCGCTCAAGGATGTGATTGAGGATGAACCTCATTTCTTCTTGAATTCATGGACCATTACCCGGTCCGATCAATGGTTTAGGCGGTTTGCTCACAAGTTGAGCAACCATGCCTCGAGTGGGTAGTATGGTTGATGAGGTGGAGGTGGTGGAATGGTAGATGTGTTGATGTTGGTGGTGGTGTTTGGGTTGGTGATTATGGAGGCTAGCAAAGCATTTTGAATTTTCATAGTCTCACTTAGGTGAGAATCGACCATATTTTTGAATTGGTGGATATGTTGGAGTTCCGTTTGAATCTCTCTCTTGTGGGATTATCATCCCATGGATTCCTCAATATCCTCATGTGAGGGACATTGATGTAGGGAGTGGTTGATCCCGTACAAAGGACCATGGATGTCTTTGTGAATGTGGTGGAAGAGAAGAGGTCTTGGTCCTAACGGGGCATTTGGATCAAACGAGGGTCTAGGAGACTCATGAGCGATCCGCTTAATTGTGCCAAATGATGGCAATGGTGGTGGATGATTGGGCCTAGGAGGCAAATCTTCCAAGTCCTCCAAGAAAGGATTTGGAGAAGTGGGAGTGTGGAGAATAACTCCAAAGGAATAAGGGTTGGAGACTTTGGTGGTGATGGTGTTTTGATGTTTGGAGAGGTGCGGTGGTGGTGAGGTTGGTGTTTTGTAGGTGGTGGGGTGGTGATGACAATGGGTGATTGAGTAGGAGTAGCCAAGGTTAGCTTGTGTCATCCCTTATGGGAGATGAGATGGTGAGTGGGGAGGATTCGGATGAAGAGCTCAAGTTGACGAAACAACAAGGCCTTACGCTTATCCTAGCGGTTTTCTTGCAAGGCTTGGTGGAAGGTGAAGATTTTGTCATTTTGACTTGTGTTTTTGCTAGTTGATGGTAAGAATGAAGAAGGTGTGAAGATGATCATGGTAAAACCTCTTAATTTATAGAAGTGAAAAATTATGGAGAAATGTGTTTGATTTGATGTTAAACCATAGAAGAGATGAGGTTCCTAATGATTTGGAAGTGGGTTAAATGCTAGTCATATCACCCAAGTCAAGCCATACAAGAGGGATGGAGTGAAGAAGCAAAGAGATGCAATAAATGTGTTCTAATGATTGTAAGATCCTAACAATCAGATTACCCACGGATTTCAAGGTACCAAAATTTTGGTTCCTTCATTTATGCAAAAGGGCTCATTGGGTGAAATTTTCAAATTTTGAATTTTGGTGGGAAGTGGAATTTTATATGCCTAAGTGTGTTATACTAGTTCTAATAAGGGTACAAACTAGTTAAGATTTACTTACAAGCATTATATGGTAATTTGGAATGTCGAAGAACCGAAATTGAGAAAGTTACACGAGGATCCACGACACCAAAATTTTACAGACGGAACCCTTAAAGGGTGCCGTCTCGTCCGCCGCATGTATGGCGGTACCATTTCTTATAACAGACGGAACCAAAACGTTTGTGCCGTCTGATCCGTGCAGACCAAAAAAGTTCACAGAGTGTATTTTCAAGTGTCGGGGACATTTCCGAAACCTGAAATTTTGCTCAAAACATGTGACATTAAACATTTCTAGTTAGGAAAAGTAAATAACACATGCACAAATATAATGGAGCATAGATTTTGAGCAAGGCCAAGTGATTTTCACATTATAGTGAAAATGGGTAAAATTTGATAGCATACTTGTGCTATCCCCCTGCATAAGATTGTTAGCATATATCATTGTTTCGAGTTATATTATCATCCTACAAGATAAAAACAACCAAATTGTATCAAACATTAGAGATAATGTATTGTTCCAAACACTCCTTAAAACGATTATCACTTATCCAACTTGTAAGATATTGGATTTCACATACACATCAAACCATTAACACAAGTAGGCGACAAGAGTGTTTTAGAGAGAAAGTTAGAGGTTTAGGGAACTTAGTGAGAGAAAGTGAAAGATATTATTATGAGCTCCAACTCTACCTTGGAAGGTAGAGAGTATTTATAGTCTTACAATAAAACGCCACACAACGGGTCGTGGATCGTGCATACAGGTGGGTAAAGACCCGTCCGTCCTCCACGGTGTTACTTAACTAAATACTACTTAACTTAAAAGAACTACGACTACGAGCTTTCTAACGATTACATATACTTGAGGTGACCGACTCTTTAATACCGGAATTTCTAATTCCTAACAATCTCCCTAAGGAGGTCACCTCAAACATATACTAAAATTACATTGAATACAAAAGATATTACATTAACAATTGTTCTTGCATTCTTGATGTAGTACTTTGCTCAAGCTCGTAGTCATTGATTCTTCTCATTGCATGTTTGGTTAATCCAAGTGGAGGTCTTTATCGATCCACGTGATAATAATTTTGAGCCGACTTTTGAGATCATCACCTAATAAAAATCTCGAGACATCCATTGTGGTGTTGGTATTATGTGATGTTGTGACTTTCGGACCGACATGCTCACATTTCGGATCATGATATCTTCTCATCGATTAGCGGAAGCTTTCGTTGATTCATGATATTGGCGGCAGAAAGCGTAAGCATGGAGTGAAAATATCGAGTCATTGATGCACTTATCATGATTTCTTTTGAGATGAATGTGTAAGTGAGCATGCGGCTATGGATTGACCGCTTCATTTCGATCACCGCAAACGCCGGGTGTACCGCATAAAACATTAGCAATAAAGCGCACGAAAGTGTCTTTGATCACTTTCGTTGAATTGAGGTACACGCCCACGGTTCCTCGCTGATCAAGACAAGTATCGCCGTGATCGGTATAATTCAAGAATTTCCTTGACAGGTTTCGCAATGCTCTAGTTGTTCTCAAACCGAACATCTCAAAGAAGACAACACGGAGTGAGTGAACCAAATGAATAGAGATTCACCGATTGATGAAAAGAGATTTGAAAAACAATCGTGTATTGCTCAATAGAAATTGTTTTTGCAATACAACGAAGGTTTTAATGAAAATCAATTATCAATCATAAAACACCTTTGATTTGAAATATTCGAACACGGTCGATGTGCTAAAGAAAAGAGTTTTAAGCACAATGACCGGTTTTCAAAGGTATCCGTCAATCCATAACTCGAACGTGATTGATTCAAAAGATTGAATCGCCCATTGTTTCGCTCGGTTGTCACATGGTTGATCTATTGAATAGATCTCACATGCCACCTACGTGAGCTTGTTTGATGTTGGCTCCGAAGGCTTTCCATCTTCATTGTGAATATGTTTGCATATCACTCGGATGTTTCGCAATACCACAAGGATAATGCGAGGACTCAAGATATAATCTCTTCCACATTGTGTGAAACAGAGAGTCTTCATTGAAAGTGTCCTAATGAGATTTATTGATGATCTCGTGGCTCTAGACTCAATATGTGCATATTTGGATCCCGTATTGGAGACTAGGAGAGGTCTCCTTCTTCAATATCAACAATCTCTAAGAGAAAGTCGATAGATAATGTCGGTTCCCGTGAGAATGAAACAAGTCCTTTAAGAGGAACTTGAGTGGTTTGGAAAGTTGAAGTGCAAGCGCCACCGGGTCCATGACGTCTTGTCTTCAATACCGATGTTACCATCAATAGTATATGAATTGAACCCGGTTTCGCCCTAAGGTTGAATATATGGAGGGCTATTTGTTTTCACCCTTTCTCATTCAATTCTTTTTAATTCTTCAACCCCTTCTGCTTACCGAGACTTCATAGCTAGAACCTTGTTGGGTTTATTCCAAGACTAGCTCGCCTCATCCGCACTCTTCCCATATCTCATTTTCTCCTTTTATCATCATACCTAAGGACTTCTACACTAACTAGTGGATTGTCCCTCGGTAGATCCCTCCGGTTCTCGGCGGATCATGGGAACAAATACCTAACCTTATCATCCTTATATCACCATACATAAAGTAAAGTTGGTCGGTCTATTTGGTATTGTTCATCCGCCATTGGAACCAATTGAAAACCATTTGAAAATCAATCCAGATACTTGTGATATATTATCAAAACATTTTGTACCGAATTGTTTTGATATTTTAGAACAAGTGCTCCCCTCAACATGTGCATCAAATGTTTGAAATCGTTTTGCACACGGAGGCAAGAGGAAGAATTAACTTCTTTGATTACCATTTTCTAAAGATATCAACATCACTTCCTAATCAAGACAAGTAGATAAAGCATTTTGGGAAGGATGAGGTTTTCATAATTTTGCTCCCCTCAATATGTGCCTCAAGGTTTGAAAAGAGTTTTGCACATACTAGAGGAACCCGCACATTGAGATAAGTGATCACGTTTCAAATCATAGGTTTAAGATAGATGCTCCCTCAACATGTGCATGGAAAATTTGAAATCGTTTGTCACATGTGGGAAGGATAGCTTGTACATCCTTATAAAACCATTTACCGAATTATCGCTTAAACCAATTTAAATCACACATTCTCCCCGATCACAATTATCAAATCATTTGAGATTTGTGATCTCTTATAGATTTAAATTGATTTTGAAAGCTTTTAAGGAGAATTGTGACTTGATTATGAAAGCGTTTTAATCGATAAGGATCGGATTTTAAGACTTTAAACTCCATTGAATAAACATGCATGAATATCTTTTGAAAACAATTGAATGACAAATAACTTTTTAATTTAATTGAAATCATTCTCCCCTCAATCAATGACATAGGTTGTTGATTGAGAGATAGATATTTTGACAAATAAGTCAAGATGATTATCAAAAATAGAGTCCGAGTTATTTTTCAAAACAGTTTAGTTTTCAGATAGTAAATGTTTAAAGAATCGAGCATGGAATTTGAAAACATGATAAAGCATGGCTCGTTCTTTCTTTGAAAAGCGGTCTTGCTCGAAATGACAATAAACCATTTTTTCTCTTTTCTTTCTCTATAAATATATATATATATATATATATATATATATATATATATATATATATATATATATATATATATATATATATATATATTTTATAAAATTGAACAACATCTAAAGTCCCGTGTCATTCTTTGAATGACAACACAAAGACCGTAGATATTATCGAACCGAGAAAACATGACAAATTGACAATATTTTTTGAAGATTTTTCAATTTTTCGATTTTTATGGATTTTGAAAGTTTTATATTTTTCTATTTGATTTTTGAGGGTTTTATAATTTTGTATTTTGTTTTTCGAATAGATATATACAAGAGATAGATGAATAGACCTTTACTCCTCGCCTTCCTCCTGAAGACGTTTGAGTGTTTTCGTTGAAGGCTTTTCAAGCCTAGTCGTGGAAGTATGAACTCAAAACGTTCTCTTGGAAGAGCTTTGGTGAAGATGTCTCGCTAACCGATATTCGAGACCTCACAAAATAGAGTTCCACCACACCTTTTCCACTTGTTCCCCGATGAAATGATGTCGAATGTCGATATGCTTTGCTCTTGAGTGTTGAACGTTGTTGCATGAAAGAGCAATAGCACTTTTATTATCACAAGACAGAGGATTTTGTTAAACTCAAAGCCATAGTCGATAATTGAGATCTCATCCATAGGATTTGAGCACAACAAGATGACATGGCTATGTATTCCGCCTCTGTAGAGGAAATAGAAGTACTCATTTGCTTCTTTGAAGACCACTCACAAGCTTATCACCCAAAACCGAGCACCTCCGACGTACTTCGACGAGTATCTTGACATCCCGCATGATCAAGATCTCGCATAGGTCGTTAGTGACATACCGGTGTCCTTCGGTACCAAAGTCCCATATTGATGGTTCCTTGGAGATACCGAAGACCCGCTTAACCGCTTCAAGGTGCTTTTTAGTAGGCTTAGCTCGGTATCTAGCACACATGCAAACAATGAACAAGATGTCTGGTCTACTAGCAAGTGAGGTACATCGTGGATCCAATCATACTACGATATTTCGTTTGGTCAATCATGATCCCCGAGTGGTCCTCATCTAGTTTGGTTCGATCAATCATGGAGTGTCAACGAGGTCACTTGAATCAAATCCAAATTTCTTTAAGATCTCATTTGCATATTTAGATTGATTTATGAAAATGCCTCCGGACTTTGTGAAATTTGTAATCCCAAGAAAATGACATTTGTCCCATCATTGACATTTGAAATTTTGAACTCATTTCATTTGAAAACGGTCACACTCATTGGGGTCGGTCGAGGCAAAGATGATATCATCAACATAAATTTGAACATGAATTAAATGTTTGCTCGACTTTCCGGTGAACAATGTTGGATCAATCGCGCCTTTGCTAAATCCGGTAGATAGAAGGAACTTTGATAGCGTATCATACCATGCCCTGGAGCTTGCTTTAAACCGAAAGAGCCTTCTTCAAACGATAAACGTGAGTAGGATGCTCTTGATTCACAAATCCTTTGGCTATCGACGAGACGACTTCTTTAAGATCTCCGCTCGTAAATGCCGCCTTTACATCCATCCGATAGACTACCATGTTCTTACTAGCAAGATTAGCCAAAAGATTTCGATTGCCTCGATTCGAGCAACTAGAGCAAAAGATTCTTCAAAGTCAATACCTCCTCTTGACGGTATCCTTTAGCAACTAATCGAGCCTTGTTCTTTAACACATCACCATGCTCATCAAGTTTCACTTTGAAGATCCATTTTAGAGCAATAATCATAGCACACTGGAGCGTGTACTAACTCCCATACATCAAGTCGATCAAACTCATGAATTTCATCTTGCATAGCATTGAACCAACTATCTTCATTCATGGCGCTTTAACATCCTTTGGTTCGATCTTTGAGAGTACGGAGTTGAAGAAGCACCATAAGGCATCGGTTGCAAGTTGTTTCCGTGTTGATACAGACGAGAGGATTTCCAATGATGTTGTCTAATGGATGATCGTGAGTCCATTTTCTAAGGTGTTCATGTGGCGCTTGTTGAGGGACCGAGGTAGCAGAGTCGATGTCTCCTCAAGAAGATGGTTCGATGATGATTCAGAGCAAATATGTTTTCAAATGGAGCATCTTCGTGAGTAGCAAAGGATTAACTTCATCATTGATGCGTAAACAGTTCCATGATGTACATTGAAGAATGATGATTTGTTGATGAGATCAAGGATCAAGAAGAAGCGCTTCTTGACTTAATGATATTGAGATCAAGGATTGACTTCATTCTCGTGAATATGAGCGACCTCTTGTAGAAATCGACACCTCATTAGTACTTGGCTCATAAAGTTCATCAAACATAGGATCAAACAATTTCTTTAAATCATCTTCGATGGAGGTACATATGGAGTATTGGAGAAGAATAAGGTACAAGGATGAACCAATGGGATTTGTTTTGAAGTGCGGGTCCCGAATAGGATTGTCCAGAGCCATTTGACGGTCACTCATCAAACGTAACGTGAATTGTTTCCATGATATTTCGGGTTCTTTTGTTGTAGATTCGGTATCCCTTTTGTTTGGTGCATACCCTACAAAACTCCAATGTCGCTTTAGCTCTAATTTGCCTAAGTCTTGACCCTCATTAGTTGGATAACACAATGCACCAAACACACGAAGGAAAGAGAGATTAGGTTTTCGTTTATGGACAAGTTCATATGGAGTTTTTCCATGAAGGTGTGAATCGTGGAACGATTTTGTGTGTAGCATGCAAGTGGCAATAGCTTCAAACCCATAGAAACATTGGAACCTTTGAGTAAATAAAGATTGTTCTAGCGGCTTCTACAAGAGTTCGATTTCGTCTTTCAACTACACCGCTCGTTGAGGAGTTCGTGGAACACTTCTTTGATGGTCGATTCCAATGCTTTCATAAAATTCACTAAGTTGTTTGTTAACAAACTCGCACCATTGTCTGCTCGGATAATTCGACGGTTTTGTTAAGTCGAACCCGCACTGTTTGATGAGTTTGATGATGATATATGGAGTTTCATCCTTTGTCCTTAAGAACTTGACCTGTGTGAATCTAGAGTAATCATCAACCACAACTAAACATATTTCTTCCCAAAGATATTCTGCACTCTCATGGGTCCACATAAATCCATGTGAATTGTATGAAGAACTTCAGAATTGAGTTTGTAGGTTTGGGTTTATGGGCATACTTTTGCTTTTTCCCAATTGGCATGTCGAACAAAGATGATCCTTTTCATACTTTAGCCTAGGTAAACCTACAACTAAGTCCTTTCTGGAGAGATCATTGATGGTGCCGAAGTTCAAGTGATTGAGACGACGATGCCATAACCATGACTTTGTTTTCGAAGCCTTTGACAACAAGCAAATTGGAGAAGACTTCATCATATCATCGATAGAGATGGTGTAAAGATTTGAACCACGAGTTCCTCTTAACAGTTCCTTACCATCAAGTTCTCTAACAAAACAAGTATGTTTTCTGAAGGCTACTTCTAGATCAGAATCACATAATTGACCAACAGAGAACAGATTATGACCAAGACCTTCCACATAGTATACTCTAGAGATAACACTATCACCAACAACATAATCTCCATAACCCATAATTGCACCGAAATGATCATTTCCGAATCTAACTGTCCCGATGAATTTGCTCACGAAGTTCATGAGCGTGACCGGTCGCCAAATATATGCTTGGAACAAACTGAGTCCGTGTACCACGTAACGATTTGAACGATCCGCAGTTGAACACGCACAAGAGTGGATAACTGGATAATTGGGATCCCCATGCAAGAATGGGTTCCATTTGGTTAGAAATAGAGATTGGAACACCCATATTAGAAATAGAAACGTCCATATCAGATATTGAAGCAATGGAATCATTATAAATAGATGCAGTACTTGTGTCCGTATTTGCCCTATTCAAAGTATGTCCACTTCTTAAGGGAATAGTTCTACCCGTAGGCATCCATTTTCTAGTGGGCATTGTCTGATTAACCTTCGCCAAGAGGTATCCATCTATATCCTATCTTATGTAATGTTCTTCCTGGGTTTCCATTGTTTTCTAACTTTCTTACGCTTTTGCCTTTTGCCTTCTTAACATGATTTTTGCATTAACAATATTAATCGGACAATTAACATCATTAGGCAAAACATTAACACCACTTTCATGATTGGAAATGTAATTCAAAGACATCAATACAAGGTTTGCAAAAGTATCGAATTGAATTAATTACAAGACGCCTATGGCTAATACTAGAATCAACACGATTCGCTTTATTCTACTCAAAATTAGAGTTCCTAGGTTGGTCTTCTACTCTTTTCCAATGCACATTCTTAGCTTATGAGGTCCTATCATTCCTTGTATTGTCTTGAGACTTTGACCGCTTGCTTTAATGTCACCGATTACTCTCAGAGACGGAATGGGAACATTAGTTGGTTTTGCTACTTTTTGCTTCTCCTGCTTAGATGTCTTTGGGATCCGAACTACATGCAGCACACTAAGATTCACTTTCTTAACACTAGAATTACTAGGATTTGAACTCTAGAAGGCACACAAGAGTTTGCTTTATTAGCATTCACAGATCCGAATCGAACTACTGAAGGCACACTAAGGTTCACATTCAACACATTGGGCATCGAATGAATATCATACTTGGCACTAGGCATAGAACATGGAATCAAAGGATTAACTCTCTCACCTAATGACTTAGGGCATATTGTGATTAAGCATTCTAGGATTTCTTGAGATCGTTTGGCATATAAGCATGCATGCCCAATTGCATTATCATGTGGTTTCTCTAACTTATCCTCTTCAACAATCTCACGGAGACATTCTAGGCAATCCTTAAGGGATGAGAAGTATGTTTGAATAGCAAGTTTGTTATTCTAAGATGAGGGGACATATTTCATAGACAAAGCATATTTATTACAAGAGTGAACCTTTGATACATCATTCTCCCCATTGGTCATTGGCATTTTCCCTTTTACCGGCTCTTCTTGATTCTCAATTTCCTTTTGCAATGAAGCTATTTGTTCGTTATTTATGTTACGAGTGACCTTTATTGATTCAAATAACTCATTGAAATGACGTTTAACCTTTTCATTTTCTTCTAGAAAACTTTCGCTTTCCTGTTGTAATGCATTTACTAAGTTTTGAAGATGAAACGTTTGAGAATTCGAGAATCTAAAGGAGGAGGCATTTGGGAGCCAGTCACATTGTTCTTTTGACCCTTTAATTGAGAGATTTGGGCTTTCAACTTTTCGATCGTGTTACAATGAGCTTGAATTTGTTCATCACGTTTGTTAATTTGAAAAGCGCATCAAACTCGAGCATCCGAGGATGTCTTGATATTTGAAGTTTTGACATTTTCTTTAAGATGTTGATATTTTAGTTGTAAATTAAAATGCTCAACCTCTAGTTTAGAAAAATGTTTAACCAAATTGTCGTGATCATCCAGTTCAATTTTCTCATTTAGTTTAGAATTAGTCTTTTCAAGCTCAATGACACGATCATGGGAGACTTTCGTGGCAACAGATAATTCATGAAATTGAGAAGCATTAATGGAACAATTTGTAGCGATGAAAACACATCTTGAGCAACACATTCAAGAATAAGAGTCTCATTCAATGTATGCAAGTTCTTCCTCTCAATCTCATTATATTTTAGTGCTCGCTCATAGTCACTAACCTCAACTATCATTGCATCAAATTCCTTTTCCATTTCTTTAATGTCTAAATTCATTCCCTTTTAAGACTTTCAAAATGATCTTTTAGTTGTTTAAAGAAAGGCATGACTTCGATTAAATAACATTCTTTCGTTTGCTCAAAACCCTTTCCCTTCAATTATACCGGTGGGTGTGATCCTTTTCTTGCAAGTTTTCTCAAAATCAACAAATAGTTGAAAGATAACATATTGACTGATTAAGGTCTTGCTTTTAGTGGCAATAGTTCTAGGAACTAGATGCATTGGTGTATTGGGAGGATACACGATGCTTTAGGCATTTTCCTAAGGGAGGGTTTGTTTCAACAATATTTTCCGCTTTCGCTTATCTAAATCCATTTTCCGTAACACTTGTTCGGAGTCAACAATGTTTGAGGCTTAAACATGTTCAAGGAGATCCAATTCTCCTTTTTGTAGTTATGGGGAGTGATAATTACTTTCTTCTCTTTGCATTTAGGATCATCTAGTTTCTTATTCATCTTCTCCCTAGTGATTTCATCTAATTTCTTATCTTCCTCTGTGCACTCAAAGCAACTAGGTTTTTGTCTAGGTTTAAGAATCTCATTGCCATCATAGATTACACTTTGAGCTGCTTTTGCTATCTTCCCGTACTCAGGGTTGGGCTTATCTATAATGGGAACACTATGCTTATCGCTTAAAATTCTATGCTTAGTGATCATGTGAGCAGTCTGAATGGTGTTCCCTTGTATGTACAACTTGTTTTCAAGTTTGTTTTCAAGGTTTTAGATTAGAAAATCTTTCAAGAGTTTTGATTCCTTTGCATTAAATTCTTGCTTAAGCATTTTAACATTTTCTTGAAGTTCTTGTTTTTGCTTAGCGCTTTAGAAAGCTTTTCTTGCAAGGAATTTAACTCTTGTTTTAATACTTCTTCTCTAAAATTACTTTTCTAATGATTATACGCACTTGGTCATCCATTTCCGCTCACGAGTGGTCAACTCAAATTTTGCACGTTGTTCATAAATAGCAACACGTTCTTTATAGGCATTTAGTTCGAAACTATAGAATCATCGAGGCACATGCAATGAATTCATCAAAACATAATCATTATTGATCGCGAAGATGCATCACTTGGTACAACTTCACTTTCACTTTGTTTCACATATTGATCATATGGGACAACATTGATACTACCCATATTTTCAATATTTGATTCAATAGTTTCAGTTGATTGTACTTTGTCATGCATCTTTGCACATCAAGATCATCGTATAGTTTTAATACCTCCGAGATGAGTTTGTCTTTGGATGGGCCAGCTTGTGGTGATGAAGAGACTTTAGGAGAGACCATTGGAGAAA
Organism: Chrysanthemum lavandulifolium; assembly: GCA_022545495.1. Taxonomy (NCBI): domain Eukaryota; kingdom Viridiplantae; phylum Streptophyta; class Magnoliopsida; order Asterales; family Asteraceae; genus Chrysanthemum; species Chrysanthemum lavandulifolium. Next base: position 145,508,098 of record CM040242.1, read on the forward strand.
TGCTAGCCATGAAAATGGTTTGTGCAGATGGGTTCTTCATCAACATCGAGTCGTATGCATCACAATCGCCTACTTGAAAGGCATTCGATGATTATGGCCTATCTCCGAATTGGTTGCTCATCCACATCTCGCATCATATGTCTTAGCATTTCCCTCACCAAGAAACAACAACTCCTCTTCATCCAAAGTCGCACCATTATCCCGAGCTTGCACAAGCAACATCTTATCCCTCAAGTACTCGGCATTCGAGGGCATTTTGGCGATGTGCGGTTCCTTGCAATGTGTCCTCACCTCCACAATTGTAACATTTGATTGGCTTTGCTTGACCCCGATTTCCATTCCTTCCCTATTTCGATTTGCAAGATAACCTCTACCACTCCACCTCTTGCTTGTTCAGATTGTCGTTCTTGAACTGGTTTGCACCATAACCTTCCCATCTCTCGACAAGTGGCTTGATTATGTGGGTTGGAAGCGATTCGAGATTGTTGTTGTGTGTGGAAGAGAGTTCATGTTTTGACTAATCGGGAGAGCCATTGATTAATGATGTTTCCCACGTGTGCATCAAAGATCAACTTGTTTGAACATAGGATCGGGAATGAGTTTGTGATTACCATTACCCATGGGTATGACTTGTGATGCTTTGGTTGTGATTCCGATGTTTGAGTAAAATGCGCTTGAATCATTTGATGAGCTTGTTTCTCCTCGGTTGGTTTTGAACCGATTAAGAATCATTTTTTCAAACATAGCATGTCTCTCATTTTGGAGAAGAAAGGCATACAGTTGCTCATAGTTTGTATTCTTCAATCCTTTAGTGAGCTTCTGAGGTGACAAACTTGTGCCATTCGGGATTCATGTTGTTCACAAATTTTGAGTTCAATGAATGTTAGGCATAGTCATTCGATGTTCCTCATATCATTAACAAGCTTGTGGAATCTCACATAATACTCATAAACACTCTCATCCGGTTTCATCTTGAAGTGTTCAAATTCATCATAGAGTTGTGATTCTCTGTCTTCCATAGTTAATTCGTAACCCGAGAGAAGCATCTTGACATTATCCCACACCGCCTTGGCTTCGTGTTGTGATTGATCAACTTGTAGATATCTTTTGGAAGACCTTGAAGTACGATGTTAAGCCCCGATATCAAGATCGAATCTCTTTTCTCCTTATCATCGAGCTCATCATATGTCTTTGGTCCATCAATTCCATAGATCATTGTTCCATCTTCACCGTATCAATTAAGTCTCTAGTAGTCTCAACCCGATATGGTCCTTCATCAATGGATTTGAGAATGTTGACTCCATTTTCCTTTCCAAGACAAGATAATCGATTCGTTGAGCCCAAGAGTCGTAGTCGGCTCATCAAGCATGGGTGGGCGAGTATCTCGAACCACCGCTTGAACATCCTCGCAACAGTGGAGATGATTGTAGGAACGTTGGTAGACATGATGACAAATTAAACGGATTTTATAACTCTATGATTAAACCGGAAATAGATTCTTTCACGGATTTTACTAAATCAAGAGAAACCAGATTTAAAGGAAATCACCAAGTCGCTAGGAAAACTGAACCAAGTCGAACCAAGTCGCTAAGTGCTAAGTCGCTAAAGTTCCAAGTCGTTATATAACAACTCGCTACAATCCAAGTCGCTAACAAAATTTTGGCAAAAAGAATCGCTAAGCACCAAGTCGCCGAATATTCAAGTCGCTAAATAGCAACTCGCTAGGTACCAACTCGCTAACACCAAGTCGCTAACAATATAAAGTACAAGTCGCTAACTTAAACCAAGTCGCTACTCGTAGTGGGGAATCCACTAACTGTACTTTTTGTCGGCTTGTCTCAATAGACAAGTCGCTAGCTCAACTCGCTAGGGTGTTAAACACCAACTCGCTACCAAATTGTAAAGCAAGTCGCTACCAAGAAAATCTTTCCGTGGCTCAAGTCGCTAGCATGAAAAACACATAAACACCAATTTTCAATCCAAAAACAACCCAACCACTATGATTCAAACCTTCTAAATCAAAACCTAAACACTTGAGATGATTCTAAACACAAAAGTACTACCAAAATCCAAACTTTAACACTAGAAATCAACCAAATGATGCAAAACCACTAAACTTTTTCAAACTCAAAACCACCTAAAACCACTAGAAATCCAAAGATATGTAAGATATGATCAAACCATGGCTCTTGATACCAATTGTAGGATATTGATTTCACATACACATCAAACCATTAACACAAGTAGGCGACAAGAGTGTTTTAGAGAGAAAGTTAGAGGTTTAGGGAACTTAGTGAGAGAAAGTGAAAGATATTATTATGAGCTCCAACTCTACCTTGGAAGGTAGAGAGTATTTATAGTCTTACAATAAACGCCACACAACGGGTGTGGATCGGGCATACAGCTGGGTAAAGACCCGTCCTTCCTCCACGGTGTTACTTAACTAAATACTACTTAACTTAAAAGAACTACGACTACGAGCTTTCTAACGATTACATATACTTGAGGTGACCGACTCTTTAATACCGGAATTTCTAATTTACTAAATCTTGTAGATCTAACACAAGGCACTTGAACATCCCCTTGGTTTGCTTGAACTCATTGATTCATTCTCAATCTTGGGAAGAGATTCATAATACTCATGAGGTGGAAGGCGAGAGTTTGGAAGACCATCATCAGAGCTATTTGATGATGATGATGATGGAGTTGGAGGTTTTGCTCTCTTGCCTTTTGTCTTAGCAACTCGTTCATCACTCAAAGGTACAAATATGTGAGAAATGAGCTCATAGTGAAGGTGCATCCCTTTTGGGCTTGGTGTAATTGGTGCAAAGGCTCTATAGAGACGGGTGAGAAGCATCCCGTATGGAAGAGCAACCGATCCTTGTGTTGGAATATCAATCATTCTCCTAGCGATGTAGTAGGCTAAATTGAATGGTTGACGGGTGGACAAGTTGTAGAGCATATGGCAAAGACAAGCATTGATGTGATCCCTATTTCCTATGGTGCTAATGACATTGGCTCTAAGTAGTTCTTCCCATTTCCTAAATTCGGGCTTAAGTTCATTTAGCTCCATTCCATATGGATCTCGGTTCACTTCTTTTCCTTTTCGGGTGACTCGGGTTGTCTCGCCTTTGGGATAAATAGGTGCTCACGGATGACATCCTTATTTTCTAGAGGTGTTCGGTAGGGAAGATATCGGTCATTGATTGCATCAAGAATTGTGAGTGACCACTTATCCGAGTAGACACATGTCCCGGTTGGGAATTCCTAGCAATTGAGCAAAGTTGGTTAAGGAGATGGTGTAGTCGTTTTGATTGATTTTAAACCTAAGACTAAACTCATCATCATCTTCATCATGAAGTCGGTCACACTAGCATAGAACTCTAACACAAACCTAGGACAAATCGGTTCATCGATGTCAAGAAGACAATCGAATTAAATGGCGGCTAGTTCTTGACGGAGATTGGTATTTTCAATGAAAGATGGGTGAATGGTTCTACCCTCATGGAAATACCTTGATTCTAGACTCTTAAAGATTTCTACTTGTTCCTTGGAAAGTCCTTTGGTTTTGTGATGTTTGGGAATGTAGCCAAGGGTGTCCTTGTGATCATAGAATTTTGTGGCTACCATGGTTATTCCTAGGAGCAAGAATTAACATGTTAAAAATGAGAATAAACTTAACGTTTTGGTTCTAGTGTGTGCCTATATGAAAACGATTTGGAGTTGCGATTATCTCGACTCATTTTATGCACAAAAATGGTTTTAGTGGGGTGTTTGGCAAATACCATGAGATAACCCAAATGCTCCTAATTCAATGTGGCTTCATTTGAATATACCCGGGAATGCATATTAGTTATGCAATACCTTTAGTATTCAAGAGCATGCAAGTGATGAAAATCTAACGTTTCTATTTGTATTAACAATGAAAAATTGTTTTCCTACAAGTGAGAAGCTTTTCAAATTTTTTGACATGGGGTGTTTGGTTATTTGAATAAGGCCTTATAGTCATTATCTATTGATTAGTGGGAAGCATGATTTGTTTATGCAATATGATAATGTAGTACCTAATTTCAATGACTAGTTATGCTATTTGCCAATTGAATTCATATTTAGTACAAAAGTATATATAAACCCCATGTAATAATTTGTAATGATTTTGTGCACAAATAAGAATCCTAGACTCAGAATTAAGAGATAAAATGTAGTTAGGATACTTACAATGATGTTATCTCCAGTGATTAGTGAGTGAGAAGGTGTCAATAATGAGCTTGGTTTAATGTTTACGTTTTGGTAAAGTGGGTTTTGAGGAAGAAGATGTTTTGTAGGTAGCAGTTTTGTATATACGGACGAACACCAAATACGATGATACAAAACAAAATTATTTTGTTTTGACTATTCTAATGTTTTAGGCTATGTTTATCCTATATGTTTGGTTCTATTAACCCTAAACCAAGTCTAAAAAGATTAAAAGGTTCTCGTTTAAGAGGCTTAGTTAAGATGTCGGCAATGTTGTCTTCAGAGGATACTTTCTCGATTGAGATGTTTCCTTTTAAACATTGTCGCGATGAAAGTGATGACGGATTTCAATATGCTTTATGCGAGCATGTTGAACGGGATTCTTCTTGAGATCGATGGCTCCTTTGTTGTCATAAAGTATAACAATATCGTTGAGATGAATTCCGTAATCTCGAGAGCTTGCTTCATCTAAAGAGCTTGTTGACATGCTTTTCCGGCCGAGACGCACTCGGCTTGATGGTTGAGATGGCTAAAGCCGTTTGCTTCTTTGCAAACCATGAGGTGAGACAATGTCCAACAAAAGTGCAAATACCACTTGTACTTTTCTATCGACATAGTCACCGGCATGATCCGAGTCGGCATACACTATGGTTTCTACACCCGTTCCTTTGGGATACCATAATCCTAAACACGTTGTTCCTTAATGTATCTAAAATCCTTTTAAAGCTTCTAAGTGTGATGCCTTTGGGTTTTCTTGAAAGCGAGCACATAGACAAACACTAAACATAATGTCGGGTCTACTAGCCGTAAGATAGAGTAGGCTACCAATCATTCCTCTATATTTAGTGTTATCTACGGATTCACCTTCCTCATCCTTGGTGAGTTTAGTGTCCGAGGACATGGGTGTCTTAGTTGGTTTGGAATCTTCAAGACCAAATTTCTTAAGCATGTCTTTTATATATTTAGATTGGTTAAAAATATGCCAACTTCTAGTTGTTTAATTTGAAGTCCTAGAAAGAAATTTAATTAACCCATCATACTTATTTCAAACTCGTCGTGCATGATTTTAGAGAAATCATCACATAGCTCTTGACAAGTTGATACAAATATGATGTCATCAACGTATATTTGAACAATGATAATATGTGGCTCCTTTTCTTGGTAAAAAGAGTATTATCTACTAATCCCATAGTGTATTTGTTATCAATAAGAAAAGTCTTAAGTCGGTCGTACCAAGCTTTTGGTGCTTGCTTAAGACCGTATAATGCTTTCTTGAGTTTGAAGACATGATGTGGTTTCTCAAAGTCGGTAAAATCGGGAGGTTGAGCAACATACACTTCTTCGTTAATAAACCCATTAAGAAATGCACTTTTAACATCCATTTGAAATAATTTAAAGTCATAAGCACATGCATAAGCAAGTAATATTCTAATAGATTCGAGTCTAGCTACCGGTGCATAAGTTTCATCATAATCAATCCCTTCTTGTTGATTATAACCTTGTGTAACAAGCCTAGCTTTGTTTCTAGATACTACACCATTTTCATCCATTTTATTTTGAAAAACCCATTTCGTTCCAATTATAGTTTGATCTTTGGGTTTTGGAACTAATTTCAAACATCATTTCTAACGAATTGGTTTAACTCTTCTTGCATGACAATTACCCATGATTAATCTTTTATTGCTTCATTTATGTTTTTCGGTTCAATGGTGGATACAAAGCAAAAATAATTACTTTGATTTTGGGCTTGTGACCTTAAGGTTCTTTGATTAAGTTGTCCTATGACCTTTTCTAAAGGATGACTTTTAGATTCTTTGATGTTTAAAATCTCTTTATTTAATGGTTCATCTTCCTTGTTATTTTTAATTATTTCTTGACTTTCTATCATTTGAATTTCAACTAAGTCATCATCTACCAAAGGTGATGTCTTAGAGGGAGGTGGACTTTCATCGAATGTTATGTTCAACGATTCCTCGACTATCATTGTTTCTTTGTTTAAGACAATGTAAGCTTTACTAGTTTGAGAATAACCAAGAAATACACCTTCATAAGACTTTGGGTCAAACTTGGTGAGATAATCTTTAGTATTAAGAATGAAGCATTTACATCCAAAACTCTAAAATATCCTAAAGTTGGCTTTTACCTTTATAAAGCTCATAAGGTGTTTTGTTTAGGAAAGGACGGATTAAGACTCTATTTAAAATATATGTAGAAGTGTCAACGCGTTACACCAAAACTTTTGAGGAATGTTTTGTTCATTAAGCATTGTTCTACTCATTTCTTGAATTGTTCTATTTTACGCTCTACTACTCCATTAGATTGAGGTGTTTGTGGAGCCGAAAAGTTATGTGTTATACCATTTGTATCACAAAAGTTTCCAAATTGAGTTTCGTTGTCAAATTCACGACCATGATCCGTTCGGATCGACACAATTTTAACACCTAGTTGATTTTGAATTTTCTTGCTAAGAATTTCAAATTTATCAAAAGCTTCATTTTTAGTTTTCAAAAACAACGTCCAAGTAAACCTTGAGTAATCATCTACTATGACCAAAGTGTATAAGTTGCCTCCGTAGCTTCTTATAGCGGATGGACCAAACAAGTCCATATGTAATAATTCTAGACACTTAGATGTGGACACCATATTTTTAGATTTATGACTACTATGGGTTTGTTTACCAATTTTGCAAGCGTCGTAAAAGTGTTGGTCATATTTTAGTTTTGGTAAATTCCTAACTAGCTCTTTTGAAGATAGGTTTTGTATAAGTCTCATATTAGCGTGACCTAAGCGTCTATGCCAAAGAGATGAGCTATCATCTAACGTTGTTAGACAAAGTTTGTCATTAGATGTTTTATCTATTTTCATGACGATATGTTATTTTTCCTAACTCCTTTAGCTATAGTGATACCATCTTTTAGTATTTTACTACCATTTTCATCAAATAGTACTTTATACTTTTATCACATAATTGACTAATACTAAGTAGATTAAATCCTAACCTATCTACATGAGCAACATTTTCAATAGTTAGGGAGTTATGAGTGATCATACCTTTGCCAATGATTTTGCTTTTGAGATTGCTACCAAAGTGACATTACCTCCGTCATACTCTTGGTATGATGAGAAGAGACTTTGTTGCCGTCATGTGCCGTGAGCATCCACTATCTTTTATCCACTCATCAGGTTCCAATCCAACTTTCAAGCATACCTAAGAAGCAAAAACTCAAGCATTTGGTCCCCAATATCTCATGGGTCCGTTTGGGTTAAACATCCCATTTATTTGATTCATGTATGGAAGCGATGGGTAAGAGTTCCATGACATGTAATCTGGAGTTTGATATGGTCTAGGAAAGTTTTGATTCCAACCGTTGTGTTGGTACTTGGGTTGTACGTTGTGGTTGCTCTTAGGAAAGGGTGTTTGGCAAAAGGTGTTTTATGTCGTTGTTGAATAGTTTTGATCTAAATTCATTTTAACAAGTCCTACTCGATGTTTTAGTTTAACACTATCCTTGGTTTTCTTTGTTACTTTGACAAATTCACTACGGTCCATATCACGAACATTACATCTCATTGAAGTACCCACGACACCATTTTGTTCAACGGACGGAACCTTTATTTTGGGTCCGTCTCGTCCGTCTTATCTGCAGTTAGCTTTTCTGATTGTTCATCCTTTTCGCCATTTTGTTTTGACTCTTTGGAATTAATACCTCATTAAATCCTAGCCCATTCATGTCTCTTGGTGTTTTATGTATTTTAACTATTTCATCGGCAAGAGCGATGTTTTTGTTAAACCTTTTAAATTTAGAATTATGTTCGATTAGAACATCTTGTGCGAGCTTTAGTTTTTCTATTTCAAGATTAAGCTCTTGACATGATTTACAACCATCGTCATTTGCTTTTCCCTTTTCAAGTCATTTTGCTTTTCTTTTAGCTCATAGACTTCATTTTCCAAAATTCCTTTTAGTTTTTAGAAATTTATTTTAGTTATGATTTTAGACTTAGCTCACACAATTGATTGTATTGTTTTTGCAAAGTGTCATCATCAATAGAAGAATAAGAAGAGTCGGAATGTACCTCGTTTGACTCATGTGCCATTAGAGCGATTTCTTCCTTGCTTGACTCTTCATCATCTTCACTATCACTCCAAGCACCACTTACAAAAGCTCGTTGAGTTTTGCTTTTAGGTGGCTTGAGACATTCTCCTATGAGATGACTTGCATCACCACATCTAAAATACTTTCTTTCACCTTTATCCTTTTTGTCATCCTGATCTTTTCGGAATGGCTTCTTTTCTTCTCGAGGTTGTCTTACAAACTTTCCTCTTCTGCTAAAGAACTTTTTAAAGTCTCTAACGGCCATGGCATACTCCTCATCTTCACTACTGGAGCAAGATTCGTCATCATCACTTGATTCCGCCTTTGCTTTTAGAGCAACGGATTTGATTTTCTCCCTTTTTCCTTTGATGATCTCCGAATCTTTCTCCATCACCATTTCATGTACTTTGAGGTTACCGATTAGCTCGTCTAGTGACATTTTGAGAGATCTTTGATTCTTCAATAGCGGTCACTTTAGCTCTCCATTTTGGATGGAGTGCTCTAAGAAATTTCGACAAAGTTCTTACTACGAAAAGATTCATCAAGTGCTTTAAGTGATGTAATAATAGTATTAAAGCGAGCAAAGCCACAATCAATGGTTTCATCTTCGGGATAACAAATTGTTCATATTGTTGAACAAGAAGATCAATTTTGTTATCCTTGACTTGTGAATTACCTTGATGTGTAACAATCAAAGATTCCCAAATATCTTTCGCGTATTCACACATAAAAATTCTTTCATATTCTTTTCTAGGCAAAGCATTATAAAGCATCATTTTAGCTTCATTATTTTTAACAATTAATTTCTTTTGTTCATCAATAGAAATATCCTTTGTTGTAGAACTAAAATCCCCTTTAACAATAACAAACCAAAGATCTATATCTTTTGATTTTACATATGTTTCAAAGCGGTTTTCCAATAGATAAATCCATTGGTTTCAAAGAGTGGTGGTCTTTGCATAGATTGCCTTTTTCCGGTGCTAGGCTAACCACCGGTTCTTTCACTCCAAGGTGAACCAAACCTACACAACGTCGCCTACCCTTTATAAGGTACTAGGCTAAGTACCTAGTTCTTTCACACCAAGGTGAACTACACCTTTACAACGTCGCCTACCCTTTATTTGGTATTAGGCTAAGCACCTAGTTCCATTGCAATGGAGGAACTACTACCACACTACACCAACGACTAATCCCAAAGGAGATCTACTCCTTTACAACATCATCAAGGACATCAATATCCTTGGATCTAATGCTAGTCTATCTAGTACATTGAAACACACCATATCAAATGTACATCTAAGGCACCTTCGTTAATGCCTTTGACTAGATCTACAAGACACCTTTCACTAATGTCTTGTGTCTTCACTCAAAGCACCTTTCACTAATGCTTCAAGTCTGACTTCTAAGCACCTTTCACTAATGCTTCTTGTCTTGACTTCTAAGCACCTACCACAAGTGCTTATGCTATAGACGATAGATACTCTTCACTAATATCTTCGTCTTGACACTTGAGACACCTTTCACTAATGTCTTCAACACTACACTTCTTTGAAGAAATAAAGGAATCATCAATCAAGAGGACTTTAGTAGCCTTGATGATGAGGAAGCTTGGCAACTCATGGACTTGAGCTTGCTCGACTTCAAAGGTGGTGATCTTGCCTTTAAGAGGAACCTAAAAGATCACACAAAAACAAAACTACAAACATAGATCTCTTGGATCTAAGGTTAGTGAGATTTAACTCGTGGGAGAAAGTGTGTTAGAAAGGGTGAGAAATAATGAAGAAATGGCTCACTATTTATGAGGAAAAATCCCACTGTTCCCGGATCCCACGGATCCCTCCACAAGGGATCCGTCTAGCTAAGCTTGGGATCCGTGGGGACGCCCTTTACCCATGGGTATTTTGGTTATGGGTCATGGGTCATGGGTTGAACCATGGATCTTGGCTAGATACAATGTATCTTCGAGTGCAATGCACTTGGTCACTGGGTATGGGTTGATCCATGGGTTATGGATATCATCCATGTATGATATAAGCATGATGTCATGCAATGGGTTATGGGTCAAGATCCATGGGTTATGGGCTTTGGGTTGTACCCACCTGCATTCAATGTATTTGCCCAATGGGTTGTGATACTTAAGTTTCTACCCATTTATATTACCCAATATACTAAATACTAGTTATGTGTATATTTTATCCAAATATGTAAACACTAGTTGTTGTACATATGTATTACTTAAATCATAAAATCACTTATACTTGTTTTAGTGTTTTATGTGAAAATGTAAATAAGTTAGAAACTATTAGTTCAAACCATTTACGTATTTTATTTGTTTCGTTAATATGATTTTACGTTTGTTATCGACAAAACATTAGAAGATCGTAAAATATAAATAAACGTTTTTACGGCTTATTTGTATTAACAGATTGCCATTCTTTAAAGTTTTCAGAATCCATAGATCGTTTCAAGTTTATAAAATACAAATTATTTTAAAAATTCTTGAGCAACGAGGCTCTGATACCAATTATAGAAAACTAGAAGGGGGGTTGAATAGTTTACCACTTAAAAACTTTGTTTTGAAACTTATTGAAAGATCAATTGATATTGATCTTAGATATGTTGATGAAATATGTAAGTAATATGTAAAGAGTAAATAAGGAAAGAAATGATCAAACCACAACAAGTTGTTTATAGTGGTTCGCCCACAAGGACTCTTTCTCCTCGACCACTCCACTCCCCGAGTCTCACACTCGAGAGTTTAACTCCACTAGTCAACAAGCTCCTTTCACCGGTGGAGAAACCTTTACACTTCGCTTACACTATTTCCGACACTAAGCTAAATGTCGAGTTTTTCCAAGGTACAACCACTCCCACACACAATGTATTTTGAGGACTAAAATACTAACCACTCACACTCACAAGATTATGATAGTTTAGTACAACAATGAAGTATGAATCAACACAAGATCATACAACACTAAACAAACAAGACTTCCAACTTCGTTGAAGCTTGAATGTGACTTGATCTTCTTTGCTACAAAAGAGATCATTAATATAATATGAAACCGAGTTAGAAAGATTATGAGAAGATATGTATGAGTGTATGATAGAAAGGGATGAAAACTACTTGGTTTGGCTTTGCTATTTATAGCCAAAACCATCGCTAGTACTCACGGACGGCGGACCCCTTGAAAGGGTTCCGTCTGTTATACATTTTGGTGTCAGCGGGGTCCGACAAAGAAGATATCAAGATCTTGCCAAAGTCAACCATATCTATGTAAGATTGTGTAAGATATGAAGAGTACAAATCTACACAAAATATCTAATGAAATCTTCCAATGATTTCCATGATGCATCACATGATGTCATGTGTTATTTTTCTATTTTTAGAAATATACAAGTACATAAGTAATGTTTTAGTTTTTAAGAAACTAAAGCATTCTAAAAACTACTATCATACATTATGCTTAAACTCATATTAAGATATGATTAGTCACAATGTAAATGCTTAAATGATGAAGATATTGTTTGAAAAAGCTTGTTTTAATATCTATTAAACTTGACAAGCTTTAAGCTTTATAAAAATTAAATTTACTTTTGTCGTTAACAAAACTTAGGTAAAGATTAAAAATATAAATAACGTTTAATGACGATATTTGTATTAACAAAGTTTATACTTATTTTCAAACCTACGGGGGAGAATACATTGCACATCATTTTATTACGAGCCCAAGTATATCAAATTCATTTACATTGGTTAAGTTACCTCATTGCCAATTGAATGTCCCCATTTCATAATCATGAACCGTTAATTACGGAGTAAGCGAAAGTAGTGAATAGATCTATCGAGGTGACTCTCCATCCGGTGGTGGTTCCAACTGGTCAAACGGATGCATTTCATTTAATATCGATGAGAGTTGTTTGGCAAACACTGCTGGGGCTTAACATCATGATCGCCTAGCTTCTGTCATGTGCTTATAACAATTGTATCATTTTTATGTGACATTTTTGTCATACATGACTTACACTTGTGGTAGTGTCACAATTCTCAAATTCCGGTCATTTCTTAAATTATATATGCATCATATTAGTTCATTCATGGCATTTCATTTCACATTTAACGCGTTATTTTCATATTAAATAAACGTTATCGCGTGAGTTATTATTTTAAATATTTAATCCGTTACTTTCAAAATGATCCCGACATATTTTTATACTTACATTTAGTTATAAAACTATACTTTAAGTTTAACTAGTGTTTTGAGTTTATTTGGTATATAATTCGTTAAATTTATATTATTACGACGTGTTTCTTAAAATTATACGATAATTTTTATATCACTCAAATTTCACAAGGAATGTATTTTTACAATTTTATAAAATCATTATACTCTATTTTGATCTATAAAAAATTTACTTGTATCAAAAGTTACCAATTACTTTACAAGTTGCATTTTCTACACAATTTCCTACACTTTCCTTACAAATTGTACAAGTATATACATTATAAAAAAAAAAAAAAAAAAAAAATTTGGTTAGACACAAACCCCTAAAATCCGGTCCAAGAGGGAGGTATAGTCAAGTAGGTAGATTTTCTACAAAACTAAACTTATACTCAAAGTCTTAGTCATTTATTTCAATCATTCATTTCACTTGAAGCTAGTTAATAAAAGTCCTCTCTCTCTCATGATCATCCTCCATAACCGATTCATACAAGTATTTTCAAGGATCATCACAAATTTTCAAGCTCAAGTTAAAAACAATCTAGTTACACTCTTTATTTAGGTTTTGAAATAAAAACCAAGAGTATTTAAGCTTAACCTTGTTACTAGCACCTCATCATATTCACTTGTAAGCATATCATTTACATTTTCATGTTTCCTTTTTCATTTCTTATGTATCTTTTCATTTTTGGAGCAAGTATGCATGATATGTGATTTATACCATTTTTAATGATTTTAAGAAGTTATATATATATTTATGGTCATCCTATAATTATCCCCATGGTATTCTTTGGTCTTGATGGTGATTAGGAACCCATGACACCCTAAGAAGGTGTATGGTAGGATTAGATTAGTTCTGGAGTTGATTTGAAGGGATTAGAATAGGTTTTGTCCGAGAAAACTATTTTCAGAACTATATTTTAGGTTCTGTCCTTAAATCGAATTTCTGGAAAAACCTACTGATGGTACGACATTTTGGCCTTCATATTTAGAAAATATACTTTAAAACGAATCCGTGGCCTTTTGAACGGATAAAACGGAGTTATAACGGCCGTGGTGAATTTTTAAAGTTTGACGACGAAATAAATAGTTTTCAGAAAATTCAGCATGCGCTTTTACCTATTCGGTCAAAACGAGCCTTAAGCTTCACAAATTATTTCGACTTATCAAAATATATTAGTTTACTTCGATACGAAGCTAAGGACATATTATACGAGAAAACGGATTTGAAACGACAAATATATGCACGCTTTTATAAACTTGTCAGTAACTATTATTTTCCTAAAACTATATTATTTTTACGATACAAGTATTTTAGTAGTCAGAACGTCCATGTTTATGTCGTTTTTAGCCATGATGTGAAACTTTTGGAACAAAATGTCTTCTAGTAAAATCAAGTTCACCGACCATATTTTTCAAAACAAAAGTCTGTTTGTCAAGCGGAGTTATGGTAAATTATTTACGGATGTTCAAACTTGGTCGAAACTTATTTTCCGCACACAATTAGCCAAAATCACTATCTTTAACCCTTGATATCTTTATGATCGAGACCTTTGACGAAAACTCCTGAACTCGAAACTTCTAGATATCGATATAAACTTTCCAAAACCGTCGAGTTCGTTTTCTAACGATCGACGACACCATTTTACGACTAGTTTTTCTGAGCCATTTTTGTCACTTTCATGAAATTCCGACGACATTGTTTTACGACGTAAAGTGATAATTTCACTATAAATCATTATAAAACCATTGTAGGATGACATTTTGACGTAAAAACATGTAAAGTGATTTTTGATGGGTCAAGACGTCAAAAGAGTATTTTTCGACGATAAGTTATATTATTTTCAAAACTCGCAAATGGTATAAATAACATACGAAATGCATGCATAACATTACATTGCAACTCATGACATATCATATCATTCGTAATAGGTCCCGGTTAACACATCACATTATACCTCGGTGTACTCACTCTTGTCATCACACCAGTTTACCAAGTGAGTAATCACACCCCCTTTTTACCGTTTTACTATATTTTTGGGGCGAAATGCATGAACCATACTTGAATTAAATTGATTCTTACTTTTGTGAACTCTTTTAATTAGAACTTGTGAACTCGAATCAAATCCTTGAACTTAATTACGAAATTATGACTTGTTAGAACTTATTGAACCGTACATGTTATGACCTTGTCCTAAAGTCTCGCCTTGTTGGTGGAGCGTCTCAATAATCTCGCCTAGGTGGTCGAGTGACAAATAAGTCTCGCCTTGTTGGTGGAGCGCCTCAATAAATCTCGCCTAGGTGGTCGAGTGACAAAGAAGTCTCGCTTTGTTGGTGGAGCGCCTCAATAAATCTCGCCTAGGTGGTCGAAAGTGACAAATAAGTCTCGCCTTGTTGGTGGAGCTGCCTCAATAAATCTCGCCTAGGTGGTCGAGTGACAAATAAGTCTCGCCTTGTTGGTGGAGCTGCCTCAATAAATCTCGCTTAGGTGGTCGGTGACAAAGGAGTCTCCCTTGTTGGAGCAGTGCGAAGCCTCCTATGTTCGGAGCATCCCTACATGATTATATACGTGGTGCAATATTGTGAACTATTATGACCGTTTATACTTGACTATTAGACGTACTACTTTTGGCAGTGGGTTGTGAACACACAGGTTGCAAGTTTTGTATGGGCGGAACTTGGAACTGAGTGGATTTACAATGCCTTTGCTTGGTGGACCATTTTTCGTCGACCGGAAGCTTTGATTATTTCTTACGAGTTTTCTTATTTCCGCTAAACGTGTTTACTCACCAACTATTTTCATAGTTGACCCGTTTTTATCTCATGCATTTCGGTGATCGTTAGTAAACTTTTCTATCAAGTCTTGCATAAAGAAGTTTTCACTTGTCGCCATGTCGTTATGTAATAAAACTCAATATTTTGGAATCTAAACTTTGTAATATATTTGCCGATGACGGCTAATCCGGTATTGTAATGGTTTACTCTTTCTTTAAATATTAATGTTGGTATGTTCTATTATCTTGTGCTTATGTTTCCTCCGTTACACTCGTGTTTCCTTCCCATGTGGTGTGACAGATTGGTACCGAGCCAAAGGTTATAGAGAATGCCGATTTTTCAAAAAATAAAATCACAACTATAACCGTAAAAATTTTATTTTATTTTATTAAACATTGAACATCATCTCGAGTCAACTAGTCCTATCGTTGATCGTTACTCATAAATTATACATAGCCCGATCAACTATGTCTAATTTATGAAGAACCATGCAATGATAAGAGTGGTAGTTTTAAATCATGTTTAGTCGAGTCTTTAAAGTCCGGTCACCAAGTTGCATTGGTCGGGTGAGTATGCATGGCATGTTTTACGCTCACGCCTACATTACCGTACCTTGTTCACATCTTCTCTTTTCCATCTTTCGACTTGTTAGACATAGCATGTCTCTGTTCGCCATGTTTCGATCACTATAACACATTACCACCGCTCGCACCTCATCTCGACTTCGTCGAATGTCGCTTACTCAACCCGGTGTTTTGTCCATCAGAAGAGCATGGTCGCAAGAAACACACGCGGAGGTAACAACAACGGCAACCCAAACAACAATGACAATCCAAACAACAACGCGTACGCGAGTATGGCGATCGCTTGACAAATGATGTGATCAGTCCGGAGAACTAACAAAAGCAAACGACAAAGGGATTTAAAGCGACAGGAGGATCACCTGTAGCCGAGACCGTGGTCAAGAAACAAGAGGCGCCGAATAACCCGTAACTATGGGCGACCACCAGAGCGCAAAAGATATAAAGGTCCACATCCTTTGTGTACTGATGTAATTATCACCACTGGAGACCGCCAAGGTGCGCAAATGTGGATGACCGCCACTTCGCTCAAATTGCTCAAACAGAACTGGGAATCAAGGACAGAGAAAAGCATGTTACGAGTGTGGAAGTCTAGATCACCTTCGCAATACCTGTCCAAAGCTGAAAAGAACTCCCAATCAAGGAGGAAATCGTCCAAACTTGGCATTGGCAATAGAAGGCCCACAAGATCCGAACATTGATGTTTCCCCCGCACGTGGTCAAGCATTCTATCTGGGTACCGAGGAAGCCCGCAACGCTTAACGGGTACATTCTTTCGAACGACTACTTTATTTCTGTGCGACATGATTTTGAGTGCATAGCTTCCTTCCAATCTTTACCACGTTCACGTCACTGATTAATTTGAGACCTATTGATATCGACCTTATTTGTTATATATTTTGTTGATTGGATTTGATTGTGTAAGCAAATCGAATATCGAGCTTAATCTTTCAAAAGACTTCATTCAAGGATTTGAATCCTACCTTTCTAACAACTTGTATCCTAGCTTGATCTAGTTACGCTCTTGTTTGATGAGTTGCGAAAATCAAGCTAAGAGACAAGTTTACTCAAGTCGGTTTAGTTTAATCTCATGACAGCTCTTGTTTGATGAGTTGTGGGATTAGATTATAATCGACAACCCAAAGGTCTTTTGAGAGCTACGTTCGATATTGGGTAAGTTTACCCTATCAAATCTAGTCACGGGCACGCATTTAGTTGAATGGGGAACCCACGCATGGGCATTGATATGATCATTTAGACTGCTCGCACGAGCATGAACTTTAGAACTCTTGTTGAGGTTCGGACCATAGTATCGTTAATCGAATCATGAGGACATGATTCCGCTGACATGGGAAGAATGTCACAATTCTCAAATTCCGGTCATTTCTTAAATTATATATGCATCATATTAGTTCATTCATGGCATTTCATTTCACATTTAACGCGTTATTTTCATATTAAATAAACGTTATCGCGTGAGTTATTATTTTAAATATTTAATCCGTTACTTTCAAAAATGATCCCGACATATTTTTATACTTACATTTAGTTATAAAAACTATACTTTAAGTTTAACTAGTGTTTTGAGTTTATTTGGTATATAATTCGTTAAATTTATATTATTACGACGTGTTTCTTAAAAATTATACGATAATTTTTATATCACTCAAATTTCACAAGGAATGTATTTTTACAATTTTTATAAAATCATTATACTCTATTTTGATCTATAAAAAAATTTACTTGTATCAAAAGTTACCAATTACTTTACAAGTTGCATTTTCTACACAATTTCCTACACTTTCCTTACAAATTGTACAAGTATATACATTATAAAAAAAAAAAAAAAAAAAATTTGGTTAGACACAAACCCCTAAAATCCGTCCAAGAGGGAGGTATAGTCAAGTAGGTAGATTTTCTACAAAACTAAACTTATACTCAAAGTCTTAGTCATTTATTTCAATCATTCATTTCACTTGAAGCTAGTTAATAAAAGTCCTCTCTCTCATGATCATCCTCCATAACCGATTCATACAAGTATTTTCAAGGATCATCACAAATTTTCAAGCTCAAGTTAAAAACAATCTAGTTACACTCTTTATTTAGGTTTTGAAATAAAACCAAGAGTATTTAAGCTTAACCTTGTTACTAGCACCTCATCATATTCACTTGTAAGCATATCATTTACATTTTCATGTTTCCTTTTCATTTCTTATGTATCTTTTCATTTTGGAGCAAGTATGCATGATATGTGATTTATACCATTTTTAATGATTTTAAGAAGTTATATATATATTTATGGTCATCCTATAATTATCCCCATGGTATTCTTTGGTCTTGATGGTGATTAGGAACCCATAACACCCTAAGAAGGTGTATGGTAGGATTAGATTAGTTCGGAGTTGATTTGAAGGATTAGAATAGGTTTTGTCCGAGAAAAACTATTTTCGTAAACTATATTTTAGGTTCTGTCCTTAAATCGAATTTCTGGAAAAACCTACTGATGGTACGACATTTTGGCCTTCATATTTAGAAAATATACTTTAAAACGAATCCGTGGCCTTTTGAACGGATAAAAACGGAGTTATAACGAAGCCGTGGTGAATTTTTAAAGTTTGACGACGAAATAAATAGTTTTCAGAAAATTCAGCATGCAGTTTTTACTCTATTCGGGTCAAAAACGAGCCTTAAGCTTCACAAATTATTTCGACTTATCAAAAATATATTAGTTTACTTCGATATGGGTTAAGGACATATTATATGTGAAAACGGATTTGAAACGACAAATATATGCACGCTTTTATAAACTTGCCGAACTATTATTTTTCAAAAACTATATTATTTTTACGATACAAGTATTTTAGTAGTCAGAACGTCCATGTTTGCTACTGCTTTTAGCCATGATGTGAAACTTTTGGAACAAAATGTCTTCTAGTAAAATCAAGTTCACCGACCATATTTTTCAAAACAAAAAGCTGTTTGTCAAGCGGAGTTATGGTAAATTATTTACGGATGTTCAAACTTGGCCGAAACTTATTTTCTCGCACACAATTAGCCAAAATCACTATCTTTAACCCTTGATATCTTTATGATCGAGACCTTGGACGAAAACTCCCGAACTGAAACTTCTAGATATCGATACAAACTTTCCAAAACCGTCGAGTTCGTTTTCTAACGATCGACGCACACCATTTTACGACTAGTTTTTTGAGCCATTTTTGTCACTTTCATGAAATTCGACGACATTGTTTTACGTAACGAAAGTGATAATTTCACTATAAATCATTATAAAACCATTGTAGGATGACATTTTGACGTAAAAACATGTAAAGTGATTTTTGATGGGTCAAGACGTCAAAAGAGTATTTTTCGACGATAAGTTATATTATTTTCAAAACTCGCAAATGGTATAAATAACATACGAAATGCATGCATAACATTACATTGCAACTCATGACATATCATATCATTCGTAATAGGTCCCGTTAACACATCACATTATACTCGGTGTACTCACTCTTGTCATCACACCGCTTACCAAGTGAGTAATCACACCCCTTTTACCGCTTTTACTATATTTTTGGGCGAAATGCATGAACCATACTTGAATTAAATTGATTCTTACTTTTGTGAACTCTTTTAATTAGAACTTGTGAACTCGAATCAAATCCTTGAACTTAATTACGAAATTATGACTTGTTAGAACTTATTGAACCGTACATGTTATGACCTTGTCCTAAAGTCTCGCCTTGTTGGTGGAGCGCCTCAATAAATCTCGCCTAGGTGGTCGAGTGACAAATAAGTCTCGCCTTGTTGGTGGAGCGTCTCAATAAATCTCGCCTAGGTGGTCGAGTGACAAAGAAGTCTCGCCTTGTTGGTGGAGCGGCTCAATAAATCTCGCCTAGGTGGTCGAGTGACAAATAAGTCTCGCTTGTTGGTGGAGCTGCCTCAATAAATCTCGCCTAGGTGGTCGAGTGACAAATAAGTCTCGCCTTGTTGGTGGAGCGTCTCAATAAATCTCGCCTAGGTGGTCGAGTGACAAAGGAGTCTCCCTTGTTGGAGCAGTGCGAAGCCTCCTATGTTCGGAGCATCCCTACATGATTATATACGTGGTGCAATATTGTGAACTATTATGACCGTTTATACTTGACTATTAGACGTACTACTTTTGGCAGTGGGTTGTGAACACACAGGTTGCAAGTTTTGTATGGGCGGAACTTGGAACTGAGTGGATTTACAATGCCTTTGCTTGGTGGACCATTTTTCGTCGACCGGAAGCTTTGATTATTTCTTACGAGTTTTCTTATTTCCGCTAAACGTGTTTACTCACCAACTATTTTCATAGTTGACCCGTTTTTATCTCATGCATTTCAGGTGATCGTTAGTAAACTTTTCTATCAAGTCTTGCATAAAGAAGTTTTCACTTGTCGCTACAAGCCGTTATGTAATAAAACTCAATATTTTGGAATCTAAACTTTGTAATATATTTGCCGATGACGCTAATCCGGTATTGTAATGGTTTACTCTTTCTTTTAAATATTAATGTTGGTATGTTCTATTATCTTGTGCTTATGTTTCCTCCGTTACACTGTGTTTCGCCTCCCATGAGGTGTGACAGTGTAGTCGATAAAACATTTTCATAAACCTATGATTTCTCACCAACATTATTGTTGACCGTTTAGCAATGTATTTTCGTGTATCTAAGGCATATACTTCATGGCATGCATAAGGACCTATCATAGAGTCGCGGTGACGACGCTGCCTCACTTGTATATTATGGCACTTTTAAAACATCGCTTGGTTTGTGACAAATGTATTTCCGTAAACGCTGACTACCTTTTGGGACCTATCTTTTGTAACTCAATGCTTTAATATATATAAACGATGTGTTTTTAAACGACACTTTAGGTCGTTCAATATAATCAGAATCGTGATGCTATGGCGATCATCCCCTGTGAATTCCATTCCACGAAATGTGTATTTTAGAGGTGATGATTGGCATCGAGCAAAGGTTATAGAGAACTAGGTTGCATCATTGACCCTAGACTATAACTACATATCATAGCATCTCATCATTTCATTATAAGTGCATATTCACTTTACATGCGGATTCATACGCACATTATGCGAGTTATTTACTTTCATTTCACATCGATTGTCACAGAGATGTCTTCAGATACCCATCCCATCACTATTTCTTCAGACTCTGACATGGAGGATGTCTTATCAGACTCTGACATGGAGGATGCCTTGTCACTCCCTACTATAGCCTCAACATCAGTTGGCTCTACACTAGACTCACCACTCATATTATCCGACATCGAGATCGAACCCCGTGAGGAGGCGGTTGCACCTACACCATCACCACCACCAGCTAGTCCTACTCACCGTCCGATTCAGTATACTCCAGTTGTACCTCCCAGGCGCCCCAGGACAGCGCGAAAGAGGGTTATATTTCATCCACCATCACCACTTCCATCATCATCATCAGCCTCTAATTCACCACTAGGATCGCCATTATCATCATCTTCATCTTCATCTTCATCATCATCTGGAGCACCACCAACACCATCACATCTCAGGGGTCCTACACCCATATCTGACTTGCCACTCAAGAAGCGTGCACGACTTGACACACCTATACCACCTACTACTGAGACTGCACCACCTGCTAGGTTTGAGATTGGTGAGAGTTCTAGGGTTGCTGCTGCTAGACAGCCTACTATTACCACACTAGGGACACGACTAGATCATCAGCAGGAGCAGATTGACAGGGTTTTAGGACAGTTAGAGGAGATTCCTTTGAGTCGAGTTGTGGCGATGGAAGAGGAGATAGAGGGTTTAGTTTTAGGTAGGGTTTCCATTGATGTTTCTTATCAGGGGTTGGAGACTAGACAGCAGTAAACCGTGAGCACATTACGAGTTGAGGCGAGGAGATGCCAAAGTTGTTTGATAGAGCTCGGATGTCGCAGATGAGCAACATGATGTGCTCATGAGTTAGCATTTGCGACGCGAGTATTGCTACTGGGAGAGTAGGGATGTTGTTACTCACGATTAGTGACTTGACGGATATGGTTGTCGGTTTGACCGCACGGTGTTCGAGAGCTTCAGAGTCGATCAGGCAGAGCACCAGGAGATGCCTAGATTAGACTTATATCATGTTAGCTTTTACTACTATTATCCTAGTCACGAGGTGTGTGACATAGTTTAAAGAACTTGTAGTCTTTTGGTTGTTGTACAAACAAATGTATCAAGTGTTGACTTTACTATGTAGGAATGGTTGTGCTATCTATGATATCGGTCTATGTAGGCCGAAATTTTCATGTATATTATTCATGTGTGTTGTGATTATATTTGTGATATTTCTTGGTTGTTCTGTTGTGATTTCATTTATATTATGCATGTTGTGGTTGTGGATATTTATGTGTAATGTTTGTTTCTACTTATGGGTTCTCATCGTTGTTTCATCTTATGGTTTTGAAGAGTTATGGCGCCAAAGAAAGCTGCACCAGAAATGACACAAGCTGCTATCCAAAAGTATGTAAAGGATAGTATAGCCAAGGCACTAAGGAAAGAACGAGCAACAAGAATCGCCTGCTGCAGAGGTCTGCGGGTGCCGCAGGTCGCCAGACTTGACTATCGCTGCTTGAGGCTCATTCAGCCATTGAAGTCGCCGGACTTGCTTCGCCGCCGAGGTCGGCTATCTTGCCGCCAGACTTACATCGCTGCAGGGACCTGCAGGAGGTCTGAGTTCAAATTGTTCATACAAGGATTTTAAGAGCGGTGATCCCACAAAGTTCAAAGGCACGGAAAGAGCCACCGCTATGATCCGATGGTTTGAGAAGATCGAGTCAGATTTCTTCTATGCAATTGCCCGCAGGACTGCAAGGTGAAGTTCGCTACTAGTACACTCTTAGATGGGGCAATGTCATAGTGGAATTCTTATGCACTGACCTATTGGTATGGAAAATGCTTACAAGCTCACATAGGATCAATTCAAGAGGTTGTTGACTAAGTATTGTCCAGCATGAGAGGTGAAGAAGTTAAATGTAATTTTATGAGTTAGCGATTGGTTATGACATCGAGACCTACATCAGAAGGTTTCAAGAGTTGGTTGCTTTATGTCCATCTATGGTTTCGGACAATGAGAAACTACTGGAAAGTTTCATTGGAGGACTCCCATAAAGTATTCAAGGTGATGTAATTTCTTTTGATCCGCAAACAATTGAAGAATCTATCCGAGTATCTCAAAAACTCATGGCTCAAGTTGTGAAGAGGAGAAACATTACCAACATCAACCGCAACAACAATAACAACAATCGCACCAACTACAATAACAACCGAAACAACTACACCAACTATAACAATAACAACAACAAGAGAAAGTGGGACAACAATCGAGGTGGTAATGTTACTCAAGAACCACCAAAGAGACAAGAGTTGCTAAGGCCTATGCCGCAGCCCAAAGGAAAGGAAAGGTTACACGGAAATTTACCAAAGTGTGAAAGGTGTCTAAGTCATCATAATCCCGGTCGTTGCCCTACTCCATGCGGAAACTGAAGAAAGTGGGTCATCAAACCAAAGAATGCAAGCTTCCAAACTATGATGGAAAATCGAAACCAAGTGACATGTTTTGGATGTGAGAGAGGACACTACAAGGGGGTCCAAAATGGAAGAATCAAGGGAACAGGAACCAAGGTGGAATGGCACAAGGAAGAGCTTATGTTATGGGAGGAGGAGAAGTCAGGAGGACCCGAATGTTGTCACGGCACGCTCCTTATCAATAATCGTTATGCATCGCTTTTATTTGATTCGGGAGCCGATAAAAGCTTTGTGTCCACTATATTTGCACCTATACTCAATATCAAACCAACCACACTAGACACTTCTTACAACATTGAATTAGCTAATGGTAACATAGTTAGTTCCGACACCATTATCCGTGGTTGCACTCTCAATTTCCTAAATCATCCATTCAATATAGACCTTATGCCCGTAGAACTTGGAAGTTTTGACTTCATTATCGGCATGGATTGGTTATCCAAGTATCGTGCAAGAATAATTTGTGATGAAAAAATTGTTCATCTTCCTTACAACGGCGAAACCTTGATCATTCGTGGAGAACTAAGTGGAACTAGACTCAGTATTATATCATGCATCAAAACCAAGAAGTACATAAAGAAGGGTTGTTATGCTTTCTTAGCACATATAACAGAAAAGAATTCGGAAAAGGATGTACCGATTGTTCGAGAATTTCCTGAAGTCTTTCTCGAAGACTTACCAGGACTTCCACCGGCACGTCAAGTAGAATTTCAGATTGACTTAGTGCCAGGAGCTGCACAAGCACCTTACCGACTAGCACCATCAGAGATGCATGAGTTGTTTAACCAGTTGCAAGAACTTTTAGACAAAGGATTCATTAGACCTAGTTCCTCGCCTTGGGGAGCACCGGTCTTGTTTGTGAAGAAGAAAGATGGATCCTTCAGAATGTGTATAGATTATAAAGAGCTGAACAAGTTAACTGTGAAGAACCGTTACCCACTTCCCAGGATCGACGGTTTGTTCGATCTGTTGCAAGGCTCTAGTCTTTACTCAAAGATCGACCTGAGGTCAGGTTACCATCAACTTAGAGTTCGGGAGGAGGATATCCTGAAAACAACATTTAGAACTCGTTATGGTCATTATGAGTTTCAAGCAATGCACCTGCGGTATTCATGGATCTCATGAATAAGGTGTGCAAACCGTATTTGGATAAGTTTGTAATAGTGTTTATCGACGACATATTGATTTACTCGAAGAACAAAGAAGAGCACGAAGGACACCTCAGAACGATCTTAGGACTACTCAAGAAGGAGAGATTGTATGCCAAATTTTCGAAGTGTGATTTTTGGAACCAAAATTACAATTTCTTGGTCATGTTATTGATAGTCAAGGATTACGGGTTGATCCCGCAAAGATCGAGGTCAGAAGAGATTGGGCTACCCAACAAATTCTACGGAGATCCGTCAATTTTAGGACTTGCGGATATTACGTAAGATTCATTGAAGGTTTTTCAAAGATAGCTAAAGCTTTGACCAAGTTGACTGAGAAGAACCGAAATACGAAAGGGAAAGAAACAAGAAGTCGCCTTTCGCTTATCAAGCAAAGCTTTGCAAGACGCCAATTTTGGCACTACCAAGGAATCGAAAACTTCGTTGATATCGCGATGCTTCACACAAAGGGCTTGAGTCGTGTTAATGCGTAACGAAAGTGATTGCTTATGCTTCTCGACAACTTAAGGTTCATGAGAAGAATTACACCACTCATGATCTTGAGTTGGGAGCCGTAGTTTTGCACTCAAGATTTGGAGGCACTACCTCTACGGTACTAAGTGTACAAAGGTTTCTGCACCACAAGAGTTTGCAATATATACTTGATCAGAAAGAACTTAACATGAGGCAACGTCGTTGGTTGGAATTACTTAGCAATTACGACTGTGAAATTGAATATTACCCCGGGGAAAGCCAATGTTGTGGCTGATGCTCTTAGCCGGAAAGAAAGACACAATCCTTTGAGAGTCAGATCATTAGGAATGACGATTAGTTCACCCTTACCATAAAAAATCCTCGGAGCTCAGATTGAGGCACTCAAGGAGGAAAATCGACCAAGTGAAAAACTCTATGGTATGCCCGAGAATGCAAATGGCTTTGTAAAGAGATCAGACGGAGTATTATGCTTCAAGGATAGAATTTGGGTACCACTCTATGGCGGGATACAAGAGTTGATTATGCATGAGTCGCATAAGTCGAAGTATTCTATTCACCCGTGTTCGATAAGATGTATCGTGATCTCAAGAAGCTTTATTGGTGGCGAACATGAAAGCGTAAATTGCCACGTATGTTAGCAAATGCCTTACTTGCTCTAAGGTAAAGGCTGAATACCAGAAACCTTCAGGATTACTTCAGCAACCAAAAATTCCCCAATGGAAATGGGAACGCATTACAATGGATTTCATCACTAAACTCCCTAAGACATCAGGTGGTTACGATGCTATTTGGGTAATTGTTGATCGTCTTACCAAATCAGCCCATTTCATACCAATCAGAGAGACTTACTCCATGGAACAACTTACTAGACTCTATGTCAAGGAAATAGTCTCAAGGCACGGTGCACCAATTTCCATCATTTCCGACAAAGATAGTCGATTCACCTCAAACTTTTGGAAATCATTGCAAGATGCATTTGGAACCACATTAGAGATGAGCATCGCTTATCATCCTCGTAATCGATGGTCGAGCGAAAGAACGATTCGAGACATTAGAAGATATGCTCGGAGCATGTGTGATTGATTTTGGAAATGGTTGGGCTAACCATTTGCCATTGATCAAATTCTCTTACAATAATAGTTATCACACCAAAGATAAAAGCGGCACCATTCGAGGCACTCTATGGTTGAAAGTGCCGATCACCGTCTGCTGGGTCGAGGTTGGTGATGCACAACTCACCGTCCGTACATGGTTCGTGAAAAAGTAAAAGATAGTTCGGATCCGAGATAGACTCGAACCGCCGGTCGAAACGTAAAAGTTAGGTCGACGACGATGTAAACCATTAGAATTTCAAGTTGGCGACAAGGTTATGTTGAAAGTATTGCCTTGGAAAGGCGTGATACGATTCGAAAACGCGGAAGTTGAACCCGAGGTACATTGGGCCATTTAAAATCTTGAACAGTCGGCCTCAGCAGCATATCGACTCGAGCTCCGCCGAACTCACCATGTACATAACACATTTCACATTTCAAACCTCAAGAAATGTCTTTCGGATGAGTCACTGTAATTCCATTAGAAGAAATTCAACTCGACAATAAACTCAATTTCATGGAGGAACCAAAGAAATCATGGACGAGAGGTCAAACATTGAAACAAAGTCGAATTCCTATCGTGAAATTTCATGGAATTCTCAAGAGGTCCCGAGTTTACTTGAAACGGGAAGACCGGATCTTGGCTCAAATATCCTCACCTTTTCACCGATAACACCGTAGAAACCAACATGGACCTAATTCGTGGACGAATTCCTTTTTGGGTGGGTGAATGTGACAACTCGTAATATCAAGTCATTTCTCAAAATTACTATTAATCTCGGGAATTTACTATTCACTGTTTACTATTCATCATTTTACTATTCATAGTTTTTGAAGTCAGTTTACGACTTTGAGAGGTTATTTCAAAATTTTACTATTCATGAAACACTATTCATTCCCGGAGAAAAATCACTATTCGTGATTCACTATTCATTATTTTTCAGAACTAGGTTTACAGTATCAAATTCAGTGAACCGTAAGGGTTTATCGCGTATTCATGAAACATCATCGAGGACATTACATATAGACTGAGTTAGTCTACATATCATCGAGAACATCATTTTCATATTAGTTCATGCGTGGGTTTGCATATTTCATTAACGATATTTTTCCTATTAAATAAACGCTATCGCACGATCATTTATTTTGAATAATTGATCCGACACTTCCAATAATTGTCCCGATATATTTTTATACTCATTTTAAGACTATAAAAATTATATTATTAGTTTAATTGATGTTTTGAATTTATTTTGGTATATAAAATATATATATATATATATATATATATATATATATATATATATATATATATATATATATATATATATATATATATATATATATATATATATATATATATATATATATATATATATATATATATATATATATATATATATATATATTTACTGACGGTTTTCGTAGAATTTATTCGATAATTATTTATTCACTCAATACTTATAGAAATGTATTTTATAATTTTTATGACTTTGATATATTTTATTTTGTTCCGTTAAAATCGATTTCTAGCTAACGCTACACTTAATAATTAATTTTATGTACAAACTACACATTATACCTAACTTAAAATACAATTAACTAACAAAATACACAACCTATTCCCATATTACCCCTTGCCGACCACCCCCATTAGTCACCATATTTTGTAAAAATCTTTACTAGCTAGATGTACACATACTCTTATTTTGGATAGATATTTGCAAATACTCATATTATACTAAACAAAAACACATGCACTACACATATCAAAAGGTGAAAAGTGAAAGAAAACCTCTCCTCTCTTTGTTGAGGTTCAGCCAAGCAAGGAAAAACAAGAAGAAACCTAAGTTTTTCAAAGATCAAGTGATAATTAAACTCTAGTATACTTCTATATTAGGTTTTGAAATAAAAACCAAAAAGTAATTAGGAACCTAGTTACTTAAACCTCATCATACTACTAGTAAGCTTTTCATACATTTTACTATTCTTTCATAATTATATTTGATCTATTTTTATTATGCTAGTACAAAAACATGCAAGTATCATATGTATTTATATCACTTTTACTTGTTTTTATTATTTATAATGAATATTAACTATCATATAATTATTCCCATGAACTCTATCATTATTGGTGAAGTTTAGGAACCCATGACACCCTAAGAAGGTGTATGGTAGGTTTAGAATAGTTTTGGTGTTGATTGGAAGGGTTTAGAACAAGTATTACATTAGAAAAATCATTTTCGACAATATATAATTAAGGGTTGTTCATTTTTGTAGAATCTGGAAATTTCGACAGGTCATGGACTTATAACGACTAAATTGCACGCATTTTAAATATGACTTTCGTAACTATTTTTCACAAGTATTAACACTTACATATTTTATTAGACCAAAATGGTTATCGCAAGTGACCATGTTTGGAGCCATTTTTCATATCGATAGAATATTTTTGAGAAAACAATGTCTACAAGTAAAAGTGAGTTCGCCTATTCTATTTTCCAAAATGTTCAACCGTTTGTCAAGCGAAGTTATAATGAATAATATACGATCACTCAAAATTAGTCATTTTCATGAATTGTCAAAGTATATTATTTTACGACGAAAAACTATAATTTCTTAATAAATCACTAAACGACTATCGTAGGATATCACTTCAACGTAAGTACTTGTAAAGTAATTTATAACTTGACAATACGTTATAAACTTATTTTTCGACGATAAATTTTATTTTCAAATGCACAAGTGGTATGGATATCATATGAGTTTGCATGCACAACATTTAATCATGACTTATATTAGATCATATCATTCATAATAGTTCGCGGTTAGAGGTTGCACTTCATTTCAGTGTATCCACTTTTGCCATCATAATCATTGTACCAAGTGAGTTTTCATAGCCCCGTTTATTTCAAGTTTATACTTATTTTCAAACCTACGGGGGAGAATACATTGCACATCATTTTATTACGAGCCCAAGTATATCAAATTCATTTACATTGCTTAAGTTACCTCATTGCCAATTGAATGTCCCCATTTCATAATCATGAACCGTTAATTACGGAGTAAGCGAGGGTGAGTGAATAGATCTATTGAGGGTGACTCCTTCATCCGGGTTGGTGGTTCAAACTGGTCAAACGAATGCATTTCATTTAATATCAGTATGAGAGTAGTTTGGTAAACACTCTGTTAGGGTGAACATCATGATCGGTCTAAACCCGATCATCATGCTTATAGCAATTATATAATTTTATGTGACATTTTGTCATACATGACTTATACTTGTGGTAGTCGTATAAAACATTTTCATAAACCTATGATTTCTCACCAACATTATTGTTGACCGTTTTAGCAATGTATTTTCAGGTATCTAAGGCATATACTTCATGGCATGCATAAGGACCTATCATAGAGTCGCGGTGACGACGCGTCTCACTTGTATATTATGACACTTTTAAAACATCGTTTGGTTTGTAACAAAATTATTTCCGTAAACGTTGACTACCTTTTGGGACCTATCTTTTGTAACTCTGAATGCTTTAATATATATTAAACGATGTGTTTTTAAAACAACACTTTAGGTTGTTCAATATAATCAGAATCGTGATGTTATGACAATCATCCCAGTGAATTCCATTCCACGCAAAAGCAGTATTTTGGGGTGTGACACATATGACATTGATTACGAGAACTAAATTTCCTCCGGCTAAAATAACGTTTTCTTTTGAATTGTTAAATGGTGTTATCCCGTGCCATACTATCACTAGCAATATATATTATTTGTATATATATTTTTTTTTTTTTTTTTTTCTTTAACTTAAAAAAAAAAAAAAAAAAAACTTCGATGAAATGTCGGTGACATAAGGCCTTTGAGATTTCCTGTTTGCATTCTAAAATAGTTTGTTTCCTGTCAGGTCTTTCACTAAAATCACAGAAATTGACGGTTATTTTCTTAGGCGCTAGCTCTACTGCAGTTATGTTATGGAATATGATGTACACACCCTACTCGACTTGACCACCTTGACAACCACCGTCTGGGTTATTTATATGATGCGTTTAAATTTAAACTCCAATTACATGCACGAAAAAGACAATATTTCGGTTTGTATGTGGTGAGCTCCTTTCCCTTTCATTTATCTGTTTCCTTTTTTCTTTCTCTTTTATATATATTTTTATTATTATTTTTTTTATTTTTTAACTTTCTCGATTTTTATTCAAATTATGGAAAATATAGGTTGATTTCATGAATTGAATGTAGGTTATTCCATGTGCTTTATTGTCTTTCACGGTTCATCTAACAACACAACATCACATTGTAAACATAATCATTTGGGCATTTTGTGTTTATCTGGAATCTATTTCTGTACTTCCACAACTTCGTGTCATGCAAAATACAAGGTCCTCTTTTTTAACCTATATATCATTTAACTCATGACCCATAGAATTTGAGTACGAAATTTAATAGGGCTAATTATGCGATAATACACGAGTGTTAGTTTTCCTGGTCGGGTTCGTGGCCAAGATGTAGACTATTTTTAGATAAAAAAAGCATTTTGTGTTTATCTCTTGGAAATATTTCCACCGTGTCATGAGGTCCTCTTTTTAACCTATTTCTAACTCATTTAATTTGATACGAAATTTAATAGGGCTAAGTGTCATCTTTCGTCAAGAACACTTTCTGAAAAAAAGTTGGCATCTCTTAAATGATCAGATTCGACTTTTTGCGAGAACAAGTGTTCGTCGTATGATAATGATTGTATTACGACTTTTAACAATTATGATAAGAATCTGAAAGAGCTTTTTTAAGATTCTTGCGAAATTATTTTTGTCCTTTAAGAAAAAGTCAAACTACTAAAATATTTTTAATCTTTTAACCTTCCCAACGTCTTGAAGCAGCTTAAGCGAAATAATATTAGCGATTTTTTACTTTATACTTTTGTACTTTTAGTACTTTTTTAAATAACTTTTCAAAATTATATTTTTACACTTTTTTTAAATTTTTACACACACACACACACCAAACACACAAATCAAAAAGTGAAATCAAAATCCTAAACCTGAAACCCTAACTGAAACCCTAATTAATTAGTCAATTAAAGTCCCAAATGGCAAACCTTGTCCTATATATGTAAGCAACCTTCCATGAGTATAAATTTTAGGTGAAAATGGTGACGTCGTCGCCGTTTCATTTGTTTGTATTGGTTAACTGAATAAAATCTGTTACATCAAAAGGTAAAAAAATACGGAGTAGTTCATTGCATACATTGACAATTAGGTGAACATTTGTTACGTTTTGTTGAAGTTTTTATCTGATTTGACCAATTGCATTGTTTCCTATCATACATTTGTTGGTTGCTATATTCTGTTTTGCATTTGTGATAGCCAGCGAGCGGTTACGACAGCCTTATGGTGCAACTTTCTAGTATTTTCACTCAAGTTTGGGAATTGGGATTGGTATATTGTCAATATCTATCATTTGATGCCAATACTGGTTTGCTTAAATAGATTGCGACAAAGGTTTTTCTAGTGCAGGGCCATCAAGTTACAGCAAGTATAGTTGCAGCGTAGGATATACTTGCTATTCATGGTCAACAAGACAACAAGTAGTGTAGGCACTTAACTACACCAAGGCTTGACGTGTACAACCAGTATGACAAAAGATGTTCATGTTCGGGAATTGGGATTAGTATATTGTCTTTATCTTCCGTAAACTAAGCCTAAACTTATGTAAACACTTTGCTTTGATCATGGTATACGTGAGCTGTAGCAGCTACCTAGTTGCAGATGTCACATATCTTTAAGGCGGTAGTTAGATTTTTATTAGCCTTAACGTTGGGATTTCTTCTATGCATTTAATTATGTTTCGAGTTCGTTATCAAATAAATGAAGCATCTACTGTGTCACTTTTGTGTTTTCTTTATTAATTTATTAATGATTTCGCCATTTGGCTATTTTTTTTGTAAATGTCGGGCTCTATCTGTTACTGCAGGAGAGAGGTATGTTCAGTTTGACTCTGAAGAGAATCTGCTGCAGAGGCTTTACGTGTGTTGAATGGATCTGTTCTTGATGGAAAGATTTTGTAAGTCTACTTTTTAGCTGTTTGATTTGTTCATGATTATACCGTGATTTTGTTTCTTGATTGCTTTTGTGTTTAATGATGCATATAGATGTGTAAGTGTTAGTAGTCTTGCAAATATATCAATTTTAGTTGATTTTTATTGGATACGATGCGTAAGTAGACTTTTTACTTGTTTGATTTGTTTTTGTAATTAGTGATACATATAGATGTGTAAGTGTTGGTAATTTTGAAAAAACATATTCGTTTTAGTCGATTATTACTGGATACGATGTAAAATTGATATTGCTTTTGATTGTATCTACATTTGATTGTTTATCTTTCATGTCTGTCCTTGTTTGTATAGATCTTTTTTAAAAGTAACTTTGTGACTTTAAATGGTGCTGACTTCAAGCATAAAGGTGTTCCTTCTTATTAGCCCTTCTGTTAATTGATTGTTTTCGCGATTAATGATGGTAAGGGCCAATGGGTGTGTAGAGGTTAGTATAAGCTTAGTGATTGTTTGATTTTATATGGGATTTGATGTCTATTTGCTTTTTATTGAACCTGCATTTGCTGGTTTCTGATTTATATACCCGTCTTTATATGTGTTTCCTGTAATCGATTGACTATATATTAGCCGAGTTGATTTAAGTATGTAATGACATTTCTGATGTTTTACATTTTGTTCTTGTTTAGAACTGTTGCGAAATATCTGAACAAAAGTGAGAGGAAGGAATCCCAGTTTACAAATGTGTTTGTGAAAAATCTTGATTTGGATTTCACTGAGAGTTCCTTGCTAGAAAAGTTCTCCGAATAGGGAAAGGTCACGAGTGCTGTGATTGTAAATGATGCTGAAGGGAAATCAAGAGGGTTTGGATTTGTCAATTTTGAGTCACATGAGAATGCTAAGAAGGCCATAGAGGCTCTTAATGATGCAGAAATCGGTAATAACATATATACAATCGTTAGTTTAGATGCGTTTTCTTGTTTTTCAGAAAGATTTTGACATTAGTTTTTCTATGGATCAGGTTCTAAGACCTGTGGGCATTCTGACATCTAACGTTAAAACATGTTTTTTTTGATTTTTCGTAACAAGTTTTTCAAGTTTTACATATTTCTTATGGTTCGTACCAATTTGCTCTTCCAGATGCTTTTGATAATGAGAAGTTATTGTCAACTGTGGAGATGTTGAGGAACGGGAAAGCAGTAGATATTCCAAAATATGACTTCAGAAGCTATAAAAACAACGTCTCTCGAAGGGTTAGTTCTTGAAACATAGCTTTTGAAAGGTTTAAAAGTTTGTCCCTCATGTAAAAAACTCGTATTTGTAGCATTATAAATTAAGTGTATCGGGTGCAGTTGTTGTTCTTTTCTCTTGATGTGTTCATTTTCAAACCGTTATCTTAGTTTTTCATTGTTGGCTCTGTTTTTTAAAGAAATTAAAGAAACTAGTTCCACTCATATGAATGATTCATGTACCTTTAGCAGTAAATACTAAGTAATAGAATATATTCTTTTGATAGTCGCATTATAATATGTACTACTAAGAGATATAATCTGCATGCTTGAACTACCTGTACTAAAGTTTAGGTTCAGCCGTTCAGGAATCACATGAGTATTTAATCCCTTTGACAGATAGCACATAGGGATAAAGTCAACCTTGGAAATCTGATATTCTAGAAAGTGATATTCTTTTGCGTTGAAAAATACTTTGTCATCCCATTAGTCATATAATAGTATCTTCATACACGCCCACAAGTTTTTCTTCTGTTGGAAGGCTTTGAATTATTCTTATCTACTATAGATTATAACATCAACCAATTGGTATGAAACCTATTGCAGGTGAATCCTTCAGATGTCATAATATTGGAAGGCATACTCATTTTTCATGATCCTCGTATACGTGATCTGATGAACATGAAGATCTTTGTTGACACAGGTTATATACACTCCTTAATAAGATTTGATTAATGTTTAGTATATTTATCTCTTCTGCTAAGCCAATTATCTCTGACTCTAAGCCTTTTAGGTGTCCAAGGAATATATTCTATTCTCAGCAACCACTTTACGATTTTGGTATTAGTTGTTTAGGATAATCTGTGAAATAGTTTGGCCCACACAAGGATGGATAGTTATTGTATATGTTATTTCTCAAAGTAGCTGTTAAATTGGTAGAAAAAAGTAACGCGTCTGAACTTTGAAGGAATCTTGTGCTCTTTTGGCTTGTATTTTAATATGGTTGAATCAGAATATGGTTCTTTTCGTATAATATATAGATTTGCATTTAAGTCGAATAGTAGTATGCTGGCACTAGCTGATAGGATGTTACTTGAGATGCACAAACAAAAAAAGGAGCTTCAAATGCTACTCAAATTCAAGGATTGTGCATCTGAGTTCTTTTACCCCTCATGTTCTTCACTTACCAGTCCAGGCTTCTATCTAATTCAATATTATAGAATAATACTTGGGTCTTATGTATGATGCAAATTTGTAAACTTGCTAGATAAACCTTTTTTTTACATAGCTATTATACTAATTTAATTGTACTTGTTAGCTCATCTATCAGTATTTACAACTGTATTTTCAGTGCAGATGCTGACGTTCGCCTGGCAAGGAGAATAAGGCGTGATACAGGGGAAAAAGGACGAGATATCGGTATGGTACTTGATCAGGTTAGTTTGAGGATATCTCCTCTTAGTTATAGGAGATCAAAACTAGAATTAATGTCAAAATCGATGGTTTATAATAAAAAGCTTAAAAACGAAATATATCATGAACATCTGGTCCGAAAAAGTCCAATTTCTGGAATCGGAAGTGGACATCAGTTTTGGGGTCAACAAATCTATGCAACATCTTATGATTCTTTATATATAGAGTTGTATTCTTTTGTTCATTTTGTCTCTTTAGTCACGGAGTTATTCTATATGCAGTACTCAAAGTTCGTGAAGCCTGCTTTTGATGACTTTATACTTCCAACAAAAAAGTATGCTGACATCATTATACCTCGTGGAGGAGACAATCATGTAGCTATTGATTCAATTGTCCAACATATTCGGACAAAACTTGGTCAACATGATCTTTGTAAAATATATCCTAATTTATATGTCATCCACTCAACTTTTCAGGTACCACTTTTAAGTTCCATGTTTCTTTATTTAGTTTGAAGATATCTCCTCTGGTTTATTCAGGTCGTCGAGCATGGTTTGGGACATCTACCATTTACAGAAAAGCAGGTGGTAACCCCCAACTGGTAAGCCTCTACACCCATTAATCCTTGAATTCCCTCTTCTTGCGGTTTGAGTTGGAGCTGCTTAGACAGTTCATTAATCTGCTGTCATTTCTCTTATGTTGTTGAGTTAATTATTTGCGACTAAAGTGATGTTGTTTAAATGCCTTTACTGTATGTTTACTTGTTTACCATCATGCCGTATCCACACCTTAGTCTTTCTTAGTAGTAAGGCAACCTAATTGGACAAGTGGCGTTATCAAAGTTGCACTAAAACGTTAGCACAGTAGTGCAGTATTGATTTTAATGGTAATGGTAAGCGATGGATGCTCTACATCTACATGTATTTGAATGAAATATCCAGATTTTGTAGAGCAAATTTTAGCGCCATTATAGTAATGTTGTTGATACTCACTGGTTTTAGTCAAAGTCTCTTATCCTTTTGAATATCTTTGTCTATCCAATCGTTCCCCCTTTTTGATGTACTGGTTTGTATGAATGCAGGGTCAGTATACACAGGCGTTGATTTTTGTAAGAGATTATGTGGTGTTTCAGTTATTAGAAGGTAACTGAATATAGATCAGCTTCTTATGCTAATTCTTGTTTTATGATTTACAGTATAATGTTATGGTGTGTTGCTTCATTTGTTTGGTAGAAATCGTGACTTCTCAATTTGTTTGCAGTGGTGAGAGTATGGAAAATGCTTTGCGAGCATGTTGTAAGGGTATCAAAATTGGAAAGATTCTAATTCATAGAGAAGGCGACAACGGACAACAGGTGTGTGCCTATAACTTCTATTTACAAAAATCTTGTCTGAACTCAGCTCAAATTATACGCTCTAAAACCATACCACATTGTCGATATGCTTGAACTATTGTGCAGTTGATGTATGAAAAGTTGCCACAAGACATATCCGATAGGCACGTCTTGCTATTGGATCCTATACTCGGAACTGGTTAGTTTCATTTTGTTTTCTCTTAAGTCACTTGTCGGAATTCGTATTTGTGCTGACAAATGCATGTAATTTGTTCAGGCAATTCAGCTGTTCAGGCTATTCGGTTACTTTTAAAGAAAGGTGTACCAGAGGCCAATATCATATTCCTGAATCTGATCTCTGTAAGTCAGGATCCAGGAAGCGGTTCCTAATAGTCAACCCTTTTACTAAATATGTAAAACTGAATATGAATAAATTGTTATTTACAGGATCCACAAGGAGTGCATGCAGTCTGCAAACATTTTCCTAGGATAAAGATAGTAACGTCAGAGATAGAAACAGGGTTGAATGAAGAGTATCGTGTGCTTCCAGGAATGGGAGAGTTTGGAGACAGGTATTTTGGGACAAACGAAGAATGAATATGTCCAAAACCAACCCTGTCATTCCGGGATCATAGAAAAGATGGAATCGAGTGGTCGTTCATGAAATTATTTCAGTTTTGGCTTCCGTTGAGACTTGTTACTTGTATTACTTTGTGGACTTGGTTGAGTCCTGAGTCATGGATGGGTTGGACTGATATACACATGATATGGTATTCTAACTGGCTATATGATATGTTATATGGTCGAGATTTTTTGTCGTACCAAATCATACAAGTGCTGTTGGAAAAGCAAGTTGAAAACGAAAATCAAGTACCAATCTTACAGAAGTCACTAAAAAGAGTGCTAAGAAAGACCGTCGAGTAAAGGAAGCAAGCTTTAATGATGGTGGTCTTGGTGACTTTGTTTTGGTAGACGACTCTGCTACTAAGTCAGAACGGGGCATATAGTAGTGTCATGTTGTTTTGTTCCCCAGTGTATATCGGTCTCAAGTTTGTTGTTCTGTTGAGTAGTCAAAGAAATACATGTAAAAATGAACAGGGGATCTGTGAATAATGTCTTGTAAATGAGCTGTAATTGATGACAGTATAGATGCAAAAGAAAGTGAGTTTTGGTTATAAAGATCAGTACTTTCCTGTTCAAAAGTTTAATCTTAGAAATGAAAGTTTAAATAAACTTGTATTTCCATGAGAGAGGGATCTTTTGAGATATGAGAGTTGCTTTCCGAGTCGGGTCACAAATGTATTCAACTTCTGGTTGAAGGTTTGAGCATTTGTAATGATCTTTGCTACCTAGCTTATGAAATACCGAATAGGCATAGAGCAACAATATATTCGACTCTGCCATGCTATGCCAAGAATTAATCCTTGCAAATATTTTGTGGCTTTAATTACTTTCTATACTGGATTTGGGAACCTTACTGGCAATTAGTGAAATCAAAATAGTTATCAGGATCAATCAAAATTTACAGTTTATCATCCTTTAGACTTGTTAGATCTTATCACAGTTGACTTTCTGTGATGAAAAGCACTCCTTAGTTATTTTTATAGTAATTGTTAACTGAAAAGTACTTGCTTTGTAATGTTGGTTTAGATATATGGATTGCGTAAGCATATTATATTAACCATGGTATCCCTATTAGGACAATCACCAAATTAATGTAAAATGTTTTGATATTCCGATTCTTTGCATGCCTGCCTTTTACGATAGGTAACATGATCTTGGTCTGGTTTCCACAGGATGTTATTACCTTGATAAGTACATAAATGTGTCTGCGCCAAACACTTGTACAAACCCTTTTAGCTTAACTGTATATGGTCCCCTTACAATGTTAGGTACCAAACTTAATGATTTAAAGGTGTCACTGGAAAAACAGAACACGTCTTATGCTAGTTGCTTTAATATATATTCAAACACACACGCGTTAAAATGAATCCGTGATCTGTGAATACAGTTTTGTAAATGAGTTCTAATTTATGAACAAGTCTTTTACATGTGACTTCACATAAACAGAAAGAAAAGAAAAACAGTATTGGTAATAGTAAAAAATAGTAATAGAAACATTATTGTACATAAAGTATACAAAGTTTAAGAAAAAAACTGCGATAACTTGATGCTGGTGATTAACCGATGAGTGCGATTCCTTGAACAAGTAAAGCATCAGCAAGAATTTGATTAGCAGCTTGAGATGGATGAAAACTGTCCCAAAACACATACTGACTTGCGTTCTTGCATGTACCTACAGATTTTGTATTGCATAATAAGACCGTTGTCTCCGCTTTTCCTGTTCCACAACACCCTCTTGTAGCCTCGAAAAACCTTAACAAATATACAAACAAAACAACCATCAGAACACTTTTGGATATATGATTCAAACCTGTTACTTTTTTTTTGGTCAAAAAGTTCAAATATTTATAATAACTTCAGTCAATATGTATTACCTTGAGAAGAAGGATTTTTAACAAGGTCGTAAAGTGGTTGATAGATGTCGAAAATAACAATCTTGAGACCCGGAAGTTGCTTTCCGAGCTTGGTTGCAGCTGCATTAACCTTCTTGTTAAAAGCTTGAGCATCTGTGTTGATATAGGATACACAACCCTTTCCATGGGATCCAAACAACGTTTTAACCGCAGGCAAACACCCCAATGGCGGGAGTGATGTCACACCAATTCGCCTAGCTCCTAACCCACACAAATCCTGTTTTTTTTTACCCATCAGCAAAATATTTAACAAAAAAATGATACAAAACAGACTTTATGGTAAATTTTAGTTTACCTTAACAAAGCTTTGAAAGATTCCAACTAGATAGCTTCCGTATTGGTCGGCTGTGTAGACTTTGTTAATGAAAGGATTAACGTAGTAGTTCTGCGCGAAATCGGTGTTACCAGTACTGATTAAGTACAATGCATCCTTAAATATTGAGGCTGCTTTGCTACCTCCAGCAACTTTTACTAGTTTACCTTGATACTCTTTGTAGTATTGCAATTGTTGTTGTAATGAAATTGCATGCTGCATATTACAAAATAAACCATAAGTTATTGTTATCAGCTTATTGTGTTTTAATTCAAATCAGAAGTTGTGAGGGACAGATGCTGTTTAGGATGTTGAGTAATGAGTATAAAAAGTATGATCCATTCTAATAAGCAAATCAATCCCCCAATAAGCTAATTAAGTTAAAATTTTTGTTATTATACGCTTTGAGCTGAGGTTTTCTCATCAAGACCAGATCCAGCTGATGCGAAATTAGCTCCAATGAGAAGATTCTTTCCACTAGCCTCGGGGCAAAGATATGCAGGTGGATATGTTGTGAATCCAAGTGTATCAGCTATAGTAACATAGCAAACATTTAAATTTTATTAGTGGTTCAGTTTCTAACATGCCTCATGACATATAATAGTAACATACTTTTATTCACATAATTGCATAAAATTCAATAACCTAGGATAAAAAATAATAATAATAATAATAATAATAATAATAAAAAAAAGAAGCTAAAATTAAGACTTGAACTCATAACGAATATATTGATATGCTAAGTCAAACACGTAATAAAGGACATTATCAGTAAAAAAAATTGTTATTACACGTCATTATCTTAAATATTTATACGTACCAGTAATATCAGTAGCAAGTTTGCCATTGCAAAATCTTCCAGCTGGTAAATTTTAAGGAAATAGAGTTGAGTTATAAATTGGTAAAGACCCGCCCCCTTGTTTCAGTCAGAATGAGTCCCCTGGACATTGGCTTCCGCCAACATTGGTAATACAACGTTTGCAATGAAATATTGACTTTAAATAACAAAGTTGCTAACAGCAGCCCATGTACCAGTGAAACTAGAGAGCCAAGTCTCCTTAAATTAAAGCACGATGATAATACAAATGCTCTGGGTTAACATAAAGCCATAACCAACTATTCTGCACTAAACAACTATAATGCATTACCAACTATTCTGCACTAAACAAGTAACATAAAGCATCAACGCCATTGCCAACTATTTTGCACTAAACAAGCGACTAAGTAGGATTCATACGCATTGACATTTATATACAATCTGTAAAATCAGTCATCCTATAAGGGACCTAAAATAATATGTAGCGACAACTTTCAATTGCACGAGGATGCCCTAAACTCAGTTGCTAGTAGAAGTAAAGACTGGTAGTGAATTTTCCAAGAACAGACAGCTCATTCACTTTATTATAAAACCAAATAAACACATGAGTAGACATTAAGGCAAAGAGGTGAATTCTAAAACAAAGAAAATAAGGTAGCAGAAGCTTAAGGAGGGTAAAATATTCAAGAAACATAAAATTTAATCGAAAGGAGGTAGAGAGTGTAAACCTTAAAGAGCAAGGCCCTGTGGCGGGAAAGTCCAACATCAAGACAACCAAGAGGAAGAATGATATTGTTCATTAAGTTGCGCAACTCAGAACTTCTGAGAGTCCACCGTCTTAACATTTCGTCTGCATCACTAACAGGACCACCCATTTGAGCGACTACAACTTTAGCAATCCTCTGGATTAATGTACTCATGAGCTCCCTCGTCCCAGCAGCCTGGCATTCCAATGATATAGTAGACACTCTTTCCTCAAGGTATCGCAAGTCCTTATCAGCCACTCTGTTGACTAAAATTACTTCATAGTCAACATTATCTGAAACACGTATAGCCTGAAGATCCGCTAACAACGGCATCTTCCCTTGTGTGACGGAATTTGAAGTGAGCCCATATACATCATAAAAACCATCCATCACTTTCTCATCATAATTTACAACATTATTGCTCTGCACATAGCAAACTCTCTAAATTAATGTAGACTATTGGGTCATTGCCAATCATCCAAGCATGCACATTATTTACAATTAATGCATATTGTACAATTTTGTAATAAATACCATATATTACTTCATTCCTAAGTGCACTTATTGCAAAGGTACAACAACAAAGCATCACATCTCCAAACATCAGATAAATTAAAAACCCCAGCACAATCAAAAACCTTAGCTAAGTTAAATAAACAAAATTGTTGTTGCAAAACTACGATTAAACATGATTAATTTCAAATAAAATACGAAAAAACAAAGATACGAACAATTTATATATATCAATATAGAAATACATACCCGAATACGA
This sequence comes from Chrysanthemum lavandulifolium, assembly GCA_022545495.1. Taxonomy (NCBI): domain Eukaryota; kingdom Viridiplantae; phylum Streptophyta; class Magnoliopsida; order Asterales; family Asteraceae; genus Chrysanthemum; species Chrysanthemum lavandulifolium. Next base: position 145,549,571 of record CM040242.1, read on the forward strand.
AACAATTTTTTGCAGGGTGTTGAAGTAAAAGTCTGTGATTACTCCAAGCAAGCGAATCCTTCGGTTAATCCTTCGTTTAATCTCTTCGGATTGAACTCGTCGGACCTGTGAACACGAAAGCAACACGCGTTAGCCTCGCCTAGGGTTTTATCCCTAGACCCAGCTCCGGCGTGAGAATGAGTATAATGGTATGTCAGAGTAATGTGTGTAAAAAGTGAATAAAAGTAGTCTACCTTGAATGTTGTTGCTTAGCTCCTTTTATAGGTGAGGAGCTTTTGTCCTCACCCGAAGGTCGCGTGATGGCGGTGACTCTTTCAGTGGAGTTGACTTTACCTGTTTGGATTCCGTTCGAGCGGGTCGATGAGTCGACCAAGATTCCTTTCTCTTATGTATGGTGATGTCGGTGTCAGTTAGGCGGGAGTATGTTTGACCCTCGGTATATCTTTGGTCTATGTTTGTTTTGTCTAAGTTGGAATGCATGCTTTATTCGGAGGATTGCATAATGTCTTGCGTTTACTAATCTAGGGAGTTAGGTGCTTGACGGTTTCTTCGATCTGCCGGGGAGGTGTATGTTGGGACATACGCCAACATGTCCCCCCCCCAGTATCATGTTAATGGTGTTTTCATTTGCATGATATTGGAGTATGTGGCGACCTTCGGTGAATGTTGCTTCGGCCGTTTAGCTTTCTTCTAAAATAACCTCAGCCGTTTTTTTTTTTTTTTTTTTTTTTTTTTACGGTGACACGTCGACAAGACACGTCAGCGATTTGTTGCAACGGCGTGAGGACACCTGGCAGTGGGTGGACCATGTGTGGTGACGATGTTGCCACGTCATCCTCTGACATGATGAGACGCTTCAGCTACCTCCTTTGTTGCCTATAAATACTGTGTTTTTCTTCTTTTTTACCACCGTAAAATTTTTCTTTTACACAACTAGTGTGCGTTATTTGGCCGGACGATTTTATTTGCTCTTCGTCTACTACCCAGGTATTCTTCTAGTTTACCCTCTTTAGATTTTTAAGGTTTAACCATTCCCTTCGGCTAAAATGTCGAAGCAGTCAGGTTCTTCACTGTCCGGGGTCGGGACCAGTCAAGGTCCGCCGCAACCGAAACCCAAATTTGATTTGGACAAGTATACTTCAGTCATGACTGATAGATCCTTACAGTGGGCCGTGAAGGAATTTGGTATACCTTCCGATCTTCATCCGAGGCTCCCACCGGCTAATTTTACGATGGGTCAACTAGGAGATGATGCTATAGGATTGTATCTAGAATATTTCATCGAAGGTGGAATTTCCGTCCCTTTTTCTAGCTTTCTTTTAGACGTTCTACATTATTATAAAGTCCATATTTCTCAGTTAGTGCCGATAGGTTTGCATAGGGTTACTCTTTTTGAAGTGTATAGCCGTAGTCTTCACATTATTCCCACGACTTCTTTGTTTCGAGCTTTTTATAAATTGCACAAGCAAGGGCATTGGTTCACTTTTGCCAAGCGGGATGGCAAGCAACGCAAGGTCTGTTTTCAAGAGATTTTATCTTCATTGAAGGGTTGGAAGAGGCAGTTCTTTCTGATTGATCGTCGGGCAGTACCTTTTGCCATGCCGTGGAGGCATCCGGATTCTGATGTATCGGATCCTTTCCCGTCCGGGGAGTTTTCTATGCCTTATGCGGACTTGTTGTCGGCTAATGTTATAGATTTGATAAAAATTCCGCCGGGTTTTCTTTATGCCGTTGGGTTATCTGCCAAATGGAAGTATCCGGGTTACCGGGCGGCTCTGAAGGATGCCGAGGGGAATGGTACTTGGCCTGTACATTATTTAATTAGTTAGAGTTTTTATGCTTTCTTGTGACTTAGTATTTTTTGTGTGTTTTGCAGTTATCCCCATGTCTGAGTACCTCATCAAGCCTAGTTATCGCAAGGGGGCTTCTATGACCCGCGGAGAAAAGTACCAAGAGGGTCAAGCTCACATGATGCATGTGACACTTCCAAGTCCGCCGGACACTTCTGTTCCGCCAAAAACTGATGCTATGAAAAAGGTTGAAGTGGCTGACCCAAAAGTCTTGGAGGCTAAAGAAAAGAAGAAGAAAGCCGCTGAGGCCAAAGCTGGGGGTTACAAGCCGCGTAAGCGTCAGGCTGGGGAAGGTGGTTCCGTGCCCCCAAAGCGAAGGAAAGAAAGTCCTATCTCTGTGGTGAATTTGGATTCTACCGCTAATCCGACGCCTCCGGAGGATCAACAGCTGAATGATCCTCCCGTTGTTGAGAAAGGGAATTTGGAGGGTCATTCCAGTAACCGGTTGGAGAATGCCGGTGCCGATGTTGATGTGAATGATGGGGGGGATCCTCAAGAGCAAAATCCAGATCCGAAGGATCCTGGTGTTGGGGCTTCTCAATTTGTTGAACAACCTGCTCTTCAAGATGATGGTGAGTTGGTTTTTTATCTCTAATCATTCTTCTCTTCGTTACTTATTTATTTATGTATGTATGTGCCTTGCTTCATTTTGGTGTACTTGACATTTGCTTTGTATTGTCCCAGCAACTTCTCCTCCTCCGCGTCGCCAGGGTAAGGGTACTGCCGAAGAGGAAGGCGCCTCGTCCAGTGCCACTTACGTGCCGGGGTGGTCAATCAAAAAAGACGAAAGGGTTAAGGGATATGAAAACTATAGGGACATGATGGTTCATCTGCCCCCCCCTGCCGAAGAGGAGTATATGCAGACTTTAACGGACATTGAGGCTGCTCAGAGATCATGGGGTCTTCTAGCCCGGAGTTCTCTTTCTTTCGTCGATTTGCTTGTCCGTTTTGAAAGTCTTGAGCTGGAGCATAGGGAGTTGACCGAAGAGCATGGTGGGTGTGAGGCCGCCGCCAGGGATAATTTCAAGTTTTTGGATAAGACTCTGGGAGAGCTGAAGGCCGCTAGGGATGAACTTGGTAAGACTTCCGCCCGGGAAGAAATTTTGAAAAAGCAGGTGCGTACCTTAGAGGGCGAGAAAGCTGAGTGGTCCAAGTTATCTCATGCTCAGGGTGAAAAGATAGCCATCTTGGAGAAAGAATTGATGGAGACCAAGGGGGCTTTAAAGAATGAGGAGGAGGAGAATGCAGCCCTTCTAAAACAGCGCCAAGAGCTGGCCGTGGCGGCTGGGAATTTGGAGATTGATCGGTCGAATTTGGTCCGTGATTTTATTCCCACTTTCGTGGCTCGCCTCCTCGGCAGTCATGAGTACAAAGCTTCTCTGGCCGCTCCTTTTAGCTTGAGTGGGATGGCTGGATGGTTGGAGGGTGTGTCCATTGATCGTTCCGAAGAGGAGGTGAAGAAGATCTTGTCGGATACTGAGGATTTAGATTTGGATGCTCCCCACAAGTACTTGGCAATGTATAACGAGTTGTTTGTAAAGAAGTATCCCTATGTTGCCAAGGTCCGGAATGCTTGTCACCGCCCGATTGTCGATATTGTGGCTTTGGTGCGATCGATCTGCCGGAGCATGTCGTGGTGGAAGGATTAGATGAGGGTAAGGGTGGAGAAACCGGTGCTTCGAAGTGAAACTTAGTTGTTATTGCTTTTTTTTTTTTGTATGTAATGGATATCTTGTCGAACAATGTTATTATTTGAAACTTGTAACGCTTAAGGAATTTTGTTTTGGGAATCTACAATTGTTTCATGAAATTGTTATTCGTTCTTTTTCATGTATCTCTCCACGTGCACATCCATGTATTATGTTTTTTATTTTGTGTGTACTTTTACGTTTGCTTCGGTTTTCTCGTTTGAGTATGATTCGTTCGATGTATCCGTTCGGAAGGTATATGGCAATCCTTTTTGGATGTGAACCATCTAATTTTTCGCCTGGGCAACCCTTTTTGGGTATAAACCGTTCGGCACTTTCATGGCAATCCTTTTTGGATATGAACCATCTAATTTTTCGCCTGGGCAACCCTTTTTGGGTATAAACCGTTCGGCACTTTCATGGCAATCCTTTTTGGATATGAACCATCTAATTTTTCGCCTGGGCAACCCTTTTTGGGTATAAACCGTTCGGCTTTTTTATGGCAATCCTTTTTGGATATGAACCATCTAATTTTTCGCCTGGGCAACCCTTTTTGGGTATAAACCGTTCGGCACTCTTATGGCAATCCTTTTTGGATATGAACCATCTTTGAACATTGACCACTTTTCCCCGGAGGTCGCGAGCCTACCGGGGGGATCATTTACTAATTATGTTCAGGAAATAAAATATGCGGAAAATTGCCTCTCCGATATCCGGGTGGCTAATCATTTCATTAGTAATCATACGTCAACAATTGCCTCTTGGGCTTTTACTATTACAAAGAGTTTCCTACAAGAAGCATTTCCTTAAATTCACTGCGTTCCAAGTGCGGGGAACCTCTTTTCCTTCGGCTGTTTGTAGCTTATATGAACCATTATCGTATGCCTCCATTATTTGGTATGGGCCCTCCCAATTGGGTCCCAACTTTCCCAAGTCTTCTTGTCTGCTGGCTTCATTTTTCCTGTAGACGAAGTCTCCTACTCTGAGCTTTTCGCCTCTGACCCTTCGATTGTAATACTGTTCCACTTTCTTTTTGTACCTGGCTTCCTCAACGGCTGCTGAGTCTCTTCTTTCTTCTAAGAGATCCAGATTTAAACGCCTTTCCTCTTCGCTTTCCTCTTGGCAATCTTCATTGTTCGGAAGGTGGGCATGCCAATTTCGCGGAATTACAGACTTCACTCCCGTATGTCAAAGCGAATGGTGTTTCGCCATTGCTAGTCTTTAAGGGCGTGCGATGAGCCCACAAAACGTTCGGTAGCTCGTCGACCCATCGGATCTACTTTTCCCAACCTTGTCTTGAAGCCATGCATCAAACTTTTGTTTGCTCGTTCTACCAGACCGTTTGCTTGAGGATGTGCCACGGCGGTATTTATCTGTTTGATGTTTAGTTTTTCACACCATCGTTTGAAGGGGTCATGAATGAAGTTGCTACCATTGTCTGTTACAATTATGTGTGGCGCATCGAAACGACACACGATGTTATTCCACACGAATTTTATGACTTCTTTGCCTGTGGTTTTTGCTAGGGGTTTGGCTTCCATCCACTTTGTGAAGTAGTCGATGGCCACAATGACATACTTGACCTTCCCGGGTGCTTCAGGGAGAGGGCCCAGTACATCCATTCCCCATTGGAAGAAAGGCCAAGGTGACATGATGGAAGTCATGAGAGTCTTCGGCAGTTTCGGAACCGGGGAGTGTATTTGGCAGGATTCACATTTTTGAATGACCTCTCGGGTGTCCCTGTGCATCGTCGGCCAGTAATACCCTTGCCTGATCAGCTTTGCTACCACGGATCTTGGGCCGGAGTGCATGCCACATGCCCCTTCATGTACCTCCCTGACCACGTAATTGGCCTGCAGTGGGCCCACACACCTCATCATTGGGCCTAAATATGACTTCTTGAACAGTACCCCGTCTTCCATGATGTAATGAGGTATTTTCATCCGCAAGGTTCTTGCTTCGTTTTCGTTGCTAGGCCATTTTCCTTCCGTAATGCATACCGGATAATGGGAGACATCCAGTTTTCTTCCTCTTCTTCAACTATTGCTCCGATGACCTTTTCTTCGGTTGATGGTGTTTCTAACACTTCGACGAGTATTTCTTTTGTCAAGTGATCGAATGCCACGGAGGCCAGTTTGCTCAGCACATCTGCCTTTTGATTCTGTGCCCTGGGAATATTTTGTATTCTGAATTGCTTGAAGCATCCGATGTATTCTTTTGCCTTAGCTAAATATTTGGTCATGCTTTCTTTGTAGGTGGTGAACTCTCCGTTGATTTGACTTGATACCAGGTTGGAGTCTACCTTAACATTTAGTACCTGGATCTTCATTTCTTTTGCTATCCTCATCCGCCAAACAATGCTTCAGTATTACGCCTCGTTATTTGTGCTAGGGAAGTTAAGCCGAAGAGCATACGTGTACTCTGTTTGGTCGGGACTTATCAACACCAAACCTGCTCCGGAGCCTTTTTGTTGGACGCTCCGTCCGTGAGAGCGATCACTCCTCCTTTGTTGTAGAGACATTGCACACTTCTTTGTTTTTCCTTCTCTCCTTGTTTTCTTGACCGGTATCTCGTTTATAAAATCGCGGGACACGGCCTTTGACGGCGTTTACGGGAATGTAAGTGATCTTGTATGCTCCCAACTCTACCGCATACTTCATCAACTTCCCGAAGATTCGGGTTTGCTTAAGACATCCGGATGGGTTGGTGCGTGATTACCTTGATATGATGTGCTTGAAATACCTCCGGAGTCTTCTAGAGCGGTCAGCGATGCTAAAGCTAATTTCTCCGAGGAGCATAATTTCGCTCGGCGTCGTGGGCGTTCACGACATAGTGTACCGGCATTTGTTTCCCTTTCCTTTCTACCATCAGCACAGCGCTTATGGCTTCTTCGGCTGCCGCCAGGTACACGTATAGATCTTCTCCTGCCACCGGGGCCGTTAGATTAGGTAGCTCTAAAATCACGCCCTTCATTTTTTGGAACGCCTCTTCGGCCTCTTTGCTCCACCTGTACTCCTTTGGATTATCTTTCGTGACATTTTTCAGTGTGTTGAAGAAGGGCAACGCTTTCTCAGCCGATCGGGATAAGAACCTGTTCATAGCTGCCAGCTTCCCGCTGAGGCTCTGCATCTCCTTGAGTGTTCTGGGCGATTGCATGTTGGCTATTGCCTTTGTCTTCTTCGGATTTGCTCTTATTCCTTCCGACGTTACGACATAGCCGAGGAACTTTCCTTCTTCCACCCCAAAAGAGCACTTCTTAGGGTTGAGCTTCATGTTGATTCTTCGGAGGTTGTCGAACGTTTCTGCCATGTCTGCTAGCAGTTCTACTTCACTTCTGCTTTTGATCACCATATCGTCAACGTATACTTCCAAATTCCGGCCAATTTGCTCCTTAAAACTTGAATCCACCAGTCTTTGGTACGTCGCCCCGGCGTTCCTTAGACCGAACGGCATTTTGGTGTAGCAAAAGGTTCCATGCTCTGTGTAGAAGGCTGTTTTCTCTTCATCTTCTTTGGCCATTTGGACTTGGTGATATCCCTTGTATGCATCGAGAAAACACTTGTACTTGTAACCCATTACAGATTCAATTTTCCAATCAATTTCAGGAAGTGGGTAGTAATCCTTTGGGCACGAGCGTTGATGCTCTTGAAATCCATGCACATTCTCCATGATCCGTCCGGTTTCTTTACTAACACGGGTTGGAAATCCATGTAGGATATTTTCTTGCCGGACAATTCTCGCTTTCAACCATTCTTCTACTTGGTGTTGATTGCACGATTCTTTTCGGTAGAAAGTTCTCTTCTTCGAGCTATTGGTGCGTCATTCACATTGACGTTTAACTTGTGTTCTATGACTCGACGGGGGACCCCTGTCATGTCCGCCGGTTGCCAAGCGAAAACGTCCTTGTTGTTTTTCAGGAGTTCTACCACTCGCCTTCTGCATTCTTGGGAAAAATTGCCCCCGATGGTGATCATTTGCTCTGGGTATTGGGGATTTACCATTACTTCTTCTGTTTTGTCATTAGATCCTTCTTCGTTCGGAGGGTCTTCTCTCCCTTTACCGTCCGACTCCTTTGTTATGAAATGTCTTTCTAGCCTCCTACATTCTGAAATGACTATCGATCTGGTAACCAGAGTTGCCACCCCCGGCGTTGGGAATTTTATCATGGAATGGATGGTCGAGGGGATCGCCCTTAATTCTCTAATACCTGATCGTCCCAGGATAATATTATATGGGGAGGGGGATCTTATCACTGCAAACGTCATTACTGCTCGGCGGTAGAGGCCATCGTTTCCGAAACACACTTTCAGGTCTATTTTCCCGAGGGGCTTTATCGTCTCTCCTGAAAATCCCACTAGAGGTGTGTTCGTTTCTCTTAACTTTCCTTTGATTTCTGGGCACAAGTTTTGAAAACAGTGTTCGTACATAACTTCCACGGCTGCCCCTGGATCGACATAAACTCTCCTTACGGTGTATCCTTCAACATCTGCTTCAATTATTAGCGGTTCTTGAAGCGTCTCTGGCGCAGACGGGGAAAAGCTATAGGAACGTTCATCCAGTCCTCTTCTCGCAGATTGCTCTTTCGCTTTCGTCATTCTTCCTCCATATACCATGTTTATCACTCTTCCTCTGCTGGCCGATTTTCTCTGGGTGGGTTTCTTCCCTTTGCCTCACCTCTTTAATAAATGATCCAACTTGCTGCTTTCGAGCTTTTACGAGGTGTTCCTTGAGTTGGTAGCGATCATTGGTGAGATGGCCCTTCTCTCCGTGATAGTCACGTAACTTGTCTAAGTTTTCTTCTTGGTGCTCCCTCGGAGGTGGAGGTGGTGGTAGGTTTAGTTGAAGTTCCGTAGCCAAAATCTCTTTAGGGGCTTTTGAGAGAAGGTTCAAATCTATGGGTCTGGCTTCGTTCCTGTATTGGTTCCTCCTGTAATCACCTCGGTGGTCATATCTGTTGTTATCGATCTTCGTCGGGTAATAGGGATTGTACTGGTTTCGAGGCTTTGGCTCCGTCTTCTGTCTCCTCTTCGTTTGTCGGGTAGGTTTGTTGCTGTTGGGTTCGATCGGCCGGCTTCTGTGCATATTCTGCGGTTCCATTCCCTTTAGGGAGCTCAAGTAGTGTTGTAGGCTTCCTCCGAACGTATAAAATCTTCTACCCTCTTCATCATTTCCGTGATTGTTTTGGAATTCGTCGAGAATCGTTTTACCAATTAGGGCACTTGCTTGGTTGGTGAATGAGGATATTTGCATTATTTACGGCACCAGGGGATGTAGCTAGCCTCGTCACCCACCTTTCCTTAAACTCAGCGGGGTTTCATGAGCCTTCCGCACGATCTTCGTGAGCTCCATCGGGTCCTTTAAACACTTCCTCCTGAGTGCGAATCTCTCTAGGAAGTTATCCCTGAGCTCTTCCCAGCTGTCAATGCTGCCGTTGGGTAGTCGCTCGAACCACCGCTGCGGGACCGCCCGTAGTTCTTTGGAACATCCAGCACCATACCGGCATCGGCCAACCGCCGTGATTAGCTGCTCCGGAGAAACGAGTTACATGGTCATCCGGGTCTGAAGATCCGTTGTAGAGTTTTATGTTCTTGGGTAACTCGTATCTTGGCCCGGCGAATTCTACTATCCGTCTCGTGAATGGGGACCTGGGGGCATCTCTGTATGGTTTGTGTAGATCTTCCATGACTTGTTTTCCTTTCGGATCCGTCTCCTTCTCTGCCATGGTGGGTCCCTCGACTTCATCTCCAAAATCTATTCGTATGGGTTGTAACGGGCTTTTTCCTTGGGTGTTGTGTTGCTGTATCAATGCCTTCAACGATGATATGTGGTTTTGTATCTGCTCTTCTAGGCTAGGTGGGTTGCTTCCGGATGGTGTTTCTGTGGAGGTACCAGGGGGTGTTTCGGTGGTAGGACCTGCCATTTTCTAGTGTTGGTAGTTAGAATAGCGGGTCCCACGGATGGCGCCAATTTGTTGAAGTAAAAGTCTGTGATTACTCCAAGCAGCGAATCCTTCGGTTAATCCTTCGTTTAATCTCTTGGATTGAACTCGTCGGACTGTGAACACGAAAGCAACACGCGTTAGCCTCGCTAAGGTTTTATCCCTGCACCCATCTCCCGTGAGAATGAGTATAATGGTATGTCGAGTAATGTGTAAAAAGTGAATAAAAGTAGTCTACCTTGAATGTTGTTGCTTAGCTCCTTTTATAGGTGAGAGCTTTTGTCCTCACCGAAGGTCACGTGGGCGACGGTGACTCTTTCGAGCGGGAGTTGACTTTACCTGTTTGGATTCCGTCTCGGGCAGTCGATGAGTCGACCAAGATTCCTTTCTCTTATGTATGGTGATGTCGGTGTCAGTTAGGCGGGGAGTATGTTTGACCCCTCGGTATATGCTGGTCTATGTTTGTTTTGTCTAAGTTGGAATGCATGCTTTATTCGGAGGATTGCATAATGTGCCAGGCGCTTTACTAATCACTAGGGAGTTAGGTGCCGGTTCTTGATCTGCTTAGGGAGGTGTATGTTGGGACATACGCCAACACAGGGTTTCGAGAAGATGGATAGATCTTGGCTTGTGAGAGTATTTTGTAATGTATGTGTTATTCTAATTTATCGAATAAAAGTTAGGAAAGATATGTCATATGAAAAAGCACAGAAAAAAAAAGGAATACGCTTAAGTAAAAATATTTTACAGTTCTTTAAAAAAAGGATAAAAGTACAAAAGTACAAATTTTAAAAAGGCGCTAAAATTAATTCACTTAAATCATTTCAGCGTTGGGAAGAAATTTAAGGAATAAAATAATAGTTTCAAAGTTTGATTTTTTAGAAAATAACAAAAAAAATTTATTTCGAATCTTAAAAATTATTTGGATCTAAGTCGATTAAAACATAGGTCGAAAAGCAAATTTCAATCGTTGGGTTACGAAAAGTTGAAGGACACTGACTTTCCTCGATTGGAAGAAAAAAGTCGTCTCAAAGTTTATTTAAGAATCCACAACTTTTATTCTAAAAAGTGTTGGCGAGCAAAAAGTGTGTTGACATAATTAGACCAATTTAATATATGTTTCACCTAACTTGAATCTATTATTATTTTATATTGTTGAACCATTTACAACGCATTACGTCTTCGCTTTGGGGGTTGGCAGGTTCTTGAGCTGTGCACATTGGATTCTACATGTAATTATTTGTCAACACATGGATTTCTTATTAACAGTTATTATGCCTAACCTTAACGATTTTGAGAACCGTTGTGTTATTTCATACAGGTTTTGGATACCAGGGGACGCCTTTTGACAGCTTTAGGTTATGGAATGTGGCCTTCATTGGTCCTTCTGTCTGAAATTGTACAAACATTTATACACCCGTTTTGGACTAAGAAGTGGTGAAAACTAGCAGCCCAAGTCCCGGACAAAGACCAAAGGATGTTGCTTTGGTTTTTTGACTAGAATTTGACTTTCTTAGTATTCTCCTCTCCTTTTTTTTTGTTGGGGAAACTTCTTTTGTTTATAATTGACTACTTACATGTATAGTTTTATTTCATTTTCTTTTATATGTTACCGTCTATATCAAAAGAAAATCTGAAGTGCTATGCACTCTAATATATGAATGTTGCATTTTTGTTGAGCTTATGGACGTTCTATGTATGATAATAGTAAAGTTTTTAATCTGTGAAAACATGCTTTTAGAGGTGAACTAGTGTTTACTTGTATTTGTGTTGATTCTGTTGATGGGCTTGGTATGACTATGAGTAAAAAGTATCATTCATGATGATATTACAAAAGACTCGATTTAAGGGGAACAATGTTCTAGTCAACAGGCCTTTAAAAAAATGTTCTAGTTAACAGAACTGAGTGATATTTTGCATCAATCGGCAACACTGGCAAGGACATTTTGAGGGTTTTGGCAAAGACACGTCTTTGCTAAAGTTCTTTAAGCGAGAACACGTCGTCGATAAAGGGTCCTCGCCACACGCCCGTCGCTAAACCCATGGAGGACTTTTTGAGTTTTAACGACGACAACGTGGGGCACACAAATTCTCAGTCAAAGTTATAAACCGGCCAACCAAACTTTTGGCGATGTACGTCTTAATGCACAATTAATTAATTATATTAATTAATTAATTAATAATATTAGAATCAAATAAGCCACACAAACTAGTAAGGTTTGGTGCCAAAGTTACTTTAAGAATAACTAACAGTGTTTGTAATTTGCAGCGCTATATAACATGCTATGAAGGTGATAGAACAACTAAATAAGCTTCAAGCATAAACACCGGACTGCCTTGAATTCGGTAGATCACGCCGATTTTCTGTGTTAATTGGTCATTAAGACTGACCCAAACGTCGAAAAAAGGTTTCACTTGTGCTTTAAAGCTGTTAAGAAAGGGCACTTAGTAGTAAAGGTAGTTATTTCGAACCATTTACCTATAAATTGATCAATTTGGGTTCTATGTTTTGATTTAAGATCATTTGAGAATAAAATTTTTTTATACTGGGATCAATCTTCACCCTTCGTTTTATTAGATCTAATGGATGAGATTAATCCTAACAATTTAAAAACTCAATTTCATTTTTTTTAAAGTCAAAACATCCCCGTGGTTTCTTTCGTGGATCGTCACGTGGATCGGTACGTCCCTAAACTTTTTTGGAACAATTACATCCTCCAGTTAGTAAAGTTGGCACAAAATCATCCCTAACGAGCAGCGCAAAAGAAGTCCTTAAGTCGCGTCTTTACCACTGAGGGGTATTTTGTCCATTTCTCACTCCCATTATTAATTTGTTTTGACCTTTTTTGAGTATATTACATCAATTCGTCCAAGTGGATAACACCACATACAAACACACATACAAACCCAACCACTCATCATCCTCACCCTAGCCGTCGGAAAACATCACCACCGCCGCTCAACGCCGACAACCACCACTCACCGCCCACTCCAAAAGACTCCCCACCTCACCCTCTTTCCGATCTACTACATCACGCGCCTCAAACCACCCCCCACCCTCGTTTCTTTCACCCACGCGCCACCTAAACCCCACCATATCACCATCACCGTGTCATATTCACAAAGAAGATAAAGGTAGGGTAACACACGCGAGTTTTTAGCTCGTTATCCTTGAAACTCGTGACATGAGTCACGAGTTGATAACAAAAATGTGGGAAACAACTTTTTAATAACAAAAATGTGGTTAAAAACGGGAAACAACTTTTTAATAACAAAAATGTGGTTAAAACCATGTTGGTATCCGTGTCTCGTGTGCGTGTCGCGTCAGTCGAACCGAGAGCTTAAGCTCTCGGTGTGGCCTTGTTGTGTGCTTGATAATTGTTCTTGTTATTGTTTGTTTATTTACTTTTGATTTGGGTTTCAGATGAAACCCTAGAGATTGGTGGTTTTGAAATAAAAATGGGGATGTTGTTATTGTTGTTGTCGAAAGGGAAAGACCTTTGCTTGGGTCGTTTGGTTTGGCGTTGATGACGGGAAAGGCTAGGCCGAGACCTATATGGTCTCGGCAAGACATTTTTGGAGGTGTTGGATTTGGGAAGAAGATTACAGCTTTTAAAAAAGGGTATGGGTCCAAAATAAAGGTTTTACAAGTTTTTTAAATGTTTGTATATCAAAAGACATAAAACATGGGATTGGAACATTGATTCATAAAAGTAGTAAGTTGACGAGAATTTAGTGAGATACTAACGACATTTTGACGAGATATTGGCGATATTTAAACGAGAAATTGGAAAATAAAGGTTTTAGAAGTAGATATTTTAACGAGACAGTGAGAAATGGACAAAAATACCCCTCACGTGACTAGCACGTGGGGGACTTAACGGGGACTTCTTTGCAGCGTTCGTCCTTAGGAATGATTTTGTGCCAACTTTACTAACGGAGGGATGTAATTGTTCCAAAAAAAAGTTTAGGGATGTAAACCGATCCACAGGGCAAACCACAGGGATGTTTTTGGATTTTTTTTTTTTTTTTTTCAAATATAGATATCTTTCAAACCGTTTTTCGTCAAGCAGAAAAAAATATATCATTACGACGAGCATTTAATTATCTTTCTATAGATAGGCACGTTGATATACTTTAGACAATTTTTTTTTCATGTTTTTTCACTTTTTTTTTAAGTTTTTTTTTTCGTTTTTACGCATCGAAATTTGAATGAAAAAATCATATATGATTTAACACTAACTTGAATACCACATGTGATATTAGTGTTAAATCATATATATATGTATATCATATGTGATTTATCATATATGATTTAACACTAGTATCACATATGATATTACATATCATATGTGATTTAACGCTAATATCACATGTGATCTTCAAATTAGTGTTAAATCATATATGATATTTCATGCAAATTCGGTTGAAGAAAAGCGAAAAAAAGACGAAAACGTGAAAAACGCTTTTTTTTTTTTTTGAAAGTATATCAAAGTGCCCGTCTATAGAAAGATAATTAAATGCTTGTCGCAATGATGTAATTATTTTTGCTTAACGATTAACGGTTTAAGAGATATTAAAATTTTAAAAAATATGTGAAATAATAAAATGCTTTTAATTTCAGCCATTGATTTTTTTTTAGATAGATGATGAAGATGAGTCCCTTGATATGTAAAAAAACTCTCCTCTATGTTTTAGATTGAACTCGAGAGGGAATAGGTCATATGTGTTCAAAGCTATCAGAAATATATTCATATGCATAAAACCTTTAGAACTTAGTAACTTTATAGGCAAACATAGATTATCAATGTAAATGGTATTTATACTCTTATTCATATCATTTAAGTTTTGACTATTTTTTTTTATTAAAATTGCTAAACGTAGCGCTAGGGGATATGTTTAAAATATATAGACATACATTAATTGTTTTTACATTTAATAATAATTGTCCATCTCTACATTTAACCTCTCTTAACCGACTTTATGTATCATAAGTTATGCATGTTTTTATTTTTTAAAAACATAAGGCGACATGATTGTGAGAATCAACTAGGTGACCCGAAGGTCATGCACGAGCCCCATGTCACCTGAGCAAGTCACACGTGAGGTTCGGCCAAAAACTACAAATTGTGATAAGTGGCTCACCTAGTTTTGTTCACTACTTGTGGGCCCCATTCAAAATTAATCCGTTACTTCTAAAAAAATAAACAAGAGAATAAAAAATTGCACCAACCAATATTTTTAGTCTACATATATACATACATATTCATTTTTAAAACACACTCTTTCAATTTTCATACATACTCTCTCACACACAACTTCTTTCAACTATCCCAATTATCATCTCACAGAGGCGAATGAACCAAATGAAGTGAGACGAACTATCCTTAGGCGACTATGAAGAGAACTTGCAGTGGAGGTCACAATGGCGAACAATTTGTTGACCAAGTTGACTCGGTACCTTGAGCAAATAGGTAGCCGTGGTACAAAAATGACGAGGGTGCATTCGTTGCCACTCGATCAGCTACTTAACAATTACGGTTTGTATACTCTTCTAATGATCATCAAGCGGTATACGCGTGTTTCAAACAACTTGTGGGCAGCTAGAGAGGAATTATTGAGAAGCATTGCTGAGAAGGATGAATTCATTAATAGTTAGAGAGGAATATAAAAGCTCGAATCATGTTTATTTCGTTTAATGTGTTTTAATTTTCGTATCGTAGTTTATATATTTCACTTGTCTCGTAATGTTTATTTTTAGTTTACGTTTTTTGTTTATCTATTTATTGTTTTTAACTTCTGTATGTTTACGTCTACATTTACGTTTTTAGTTTATAAATATAAGTATTTAAATAAAAAAATGTGTATTAAGGTGAGGGTAAGGTGACTATGTAATGTAAAAGGTGAGAGTGAGTGGAAGAGAGAAAGCTCAGATGAGTAATAACTGACCATGACCATTAGCCTTAGGGCTAGATTTAGCAAAACTTTTCTTTTTAAAATTGGATATAAGGTGTTTGCGGGTTAGCTTAACGAGACCCAATCGATTATAACATTTGATATAAAGTCTATGTTACCTTGTCCTTTCGACCACTTTGTTTGGAGACATCTAGTTATCGGTTTTAGGCCATTAATATGACTTGATGTCTGTTTCTTAACTACATATACCAAAAGTGAACCACTAGTTGCACTTTTGAAAAATAGAAACAATCACATGTTCTCTATGGTTTCGAGTTTGATTGATACAAAAGTTCATATTCAATTATATAGTTCGAAACCTTCTAAACGGCGATCTCAAGCATAAATGAAGTTAGCATACTTTTCGATGTTTTGCTTCAGCTGGTTGGCTAGCAGAAGGTTGAGTATCTGATTTTCCTAAGCATATTTATGATTTTATGCCTATTTGGCTATTTTACATTTTCTGATTAGACATAACAAAGATCAAGGGATGCATATTGCAATATTGCAGATAAGGCATACCAACTGAATTTGGGACCACTAAAGAAGGTATTCAATGTTGGATGTTTTAATGTCTCATATGCCCAAAGAATAAAAGGCCGTATATTTTCTGTCATGGGCTGCAAATCCAAAACCCAATAGATGGCAGTTACATAGTATACGGTTATATAGCTTAGGGTTACAACGGTTAGCTTTCATTGAAACGACATGTCTCTTTACATATCATAACGTTTCATTATGGATAAATAGATTAGGTTTCTGTATTTGTAAAACAACCATTCCATTCAATAATATCAGTTATTAAGGGTTCATCATATCTTCTTTGTTTCTTCTTTTTATTGATTCTTGATGATAACATGGATGTTGTTTGATCATATTCAATCGATCACGAAATCCAACGAAGAAACACAGATAACGATGGCATCGAGCCAAGGGATCAAGCAACAACAAGAATTCATGATTCAATCATTATTTAAGAATCAAACATGCGTTTTTTAAAAACGCAATCATGAAAAATTGGTGTGAAGTCAGTTGTGCAACCGCAGAAGAGAAGAATCATGATGGATTGAATGATCAAGAGATTTGATCATGAAAGGTCATGCGATATGATCAAGATGCGAGGTCGTGATGGTCTCTCATTGAAGAAGGGGCTGCGATGGTCTCTCAAAGATGAAGGGGTGAAGGTCTCAAAGATGAAGGGGTTGTGAAGGTCTCAACAATGATGGTGGATTTAACCATGGTGGATTTAACCATAAACAACAACAATGATGGCGGACTTAACCGAAACAACAACAATGATGGTGGATTTAACGAAGACATCAAGTTTTATCGTAATTAAAGGAACAAGAAGATTTGAAGATCGAAGTTTTGGCATATCGACATTGGGGAACTGTTGGATGTTTTAATGTCTCATATGCCCAAAGAATAAAAGGTCAGTATATTTTTTCGTCATGGTCGCAAATCCAAGCCAACAAAACCCAATAGATGGCAGTTACATAGTATACGGTTATATAGCTTAGGGTTACAACGGTTAGCTTTCATTGAAACGACATGTCTATTTTACATATCATAACGTTTCATTATGTATAAATAGATTAGGTTTCTGTATTTGTAAAACAACCCTTCCATTCAATAATATCAGATTATTAAGGGTTCATCATATCTTCTTTGTTTCTTCTTTTTATTGATTCTTGATGATAACATGGATGTTGTTTGATCATATTCAATCGATCCTGGAAATCCAACAGTAAACCTGTATAACATTCAAATGATATTGTTTTTCTGGTTATCATGTCCCAATGGACCACATAGCAAACTAGCAAATCATATAGAGTGGCGATTTGTACATCATTTCTTTAGCCGTACACCTCTCTCAACAATAGTTTTTTGAAGTTTATCCCTCATCTTTTCACCTTCTCTTCTAGTTAGGGAGTAATAAAATAGTCAAAACTATGACATGATCATTAAATCTGGTGGCGGACGAAAATCAAAAGATATGAGAGGTTCACTTCGTTAAATGCAAAAAAAATTATAAAATACTAGTATATTTTGGACATGATCCGTTCAAAAGACGAGATTTTTACAACATTTGACTCTACAAAATAAAATACTAGGCATATCTACATGTTCTGAGAAGTGAGAACCCCTCGCTACACCTATGATTATATCATTCAATTTACTTGTAGTATTTTAGGTTCATAGTTTTACTAATCTAAAAGTAACACACATTTAGTAGTTTGGCTTATCTAACTTGAAAGGTTAATGAAAAGTTATGTTTTGGATGGGAAAAGCTAACTTTGTAGCTTAGAACTATGGTTAATACAATTATTTTCTTGTAATTTAAATTGGACACTTTATATTTAACTATCAACAAGACAACAACATAATGTCTTTTATCACCTTTAATACCATTCTATCCGAATTTAGTAAAATGAAATAATGAACACGTACCAAATCTTGGTAACCCATCCATGTTGGGTTCTTTGCGTTGAATAGGGATGGAAAAAAACTCATATTCGACGGGGATTCAATCCTCAAACTTGATTTGACTGGCGAATTCTTAAGTTGACTAGGGATGGTGATAGGACCGGGAATCCTCGAATTATGAAACCAGGGATGGGGCGGGGATGGTGATAGCATAAATCCCCGACCTCGAACCCGACCACGAACTTTTTAATGTACAAATATGTATAAATTATATGTATATTAATATTAAATGTACTTGTATATGTATATGTATATGTTAGTTAATATTGACAAGTATCTATACTAAATTATAAAGCATTTGAGACTTTTTATAAAAGGAAGTCTTAAATTTTTAAGACAAAAAATATTACTATAAAAAGAAAATTAGAAAATTAATGTAAAATAAAAAAATTTAAGTTTCATTTAAACCATATAGTAACCCCTCTAATAAATATATATATTAATAGAATTGTTTATAAGAAAAACTCACTAAACTTATAACCACCAATTTAATGATAAATTTTGAAAAATAAAAGTGCTACTATTTTTACACTATTATAAATTTAGTTGTTTTACTTTTGAAAAACATATATTTGTTACGTTCTAAAGTATTTGAGACATGCTAAAAGGAATGTTTAAAATGAAAAACATGTTTTATACAAAAATAGTCATGATGCACCTGCATGCATCATTCTTGGCGTGTCTCTTCTAGTTATACTTGAAGTATATTTGTTTGTATATGTGACATTTTATTGATCAAAATCATCAAATAGTATAAAAAGCTAAGCACTAACTACATACTATAAAATGCTAAGCACTAACTATGTATTATCTAACTAATACTTTGTCCGAATAAACTCATTCGATGCATTCTGTTTTTATATTATATGTGATATTTCAATATATACAATGATTTAAAGTTGAATGACATTTTAATTAATCCAACTATGTACAAAGTATGCTTTTTAAGACATTTTGTAAGGCAATCCTTTATAGTTTCGATTAGTTATGTAATTTTTATACTTAATTCGTAAGGGCTGAAAATCCCCGTCCCCCCGAATCCCGTTGGGGATGGGGATGGGGATGGGATGTAAAATGATTCCCCGATGAGGATGGAGATGGAGATGGGGATGAGAGTGAGAAACGGGGATGGGGATGGTAAATACGATCCCCGATATTCCCCGCCTCGTTGCCATCCCTACGTGAGAACGGTTATAATCAAAAAAACAATCGGGATAACAACTCTAGAATCGTGTTTATACACTTCTAGATCATATTGTTTCAACTTTATCCGTCATGCAGGACGGAAGGATCCCGTGGTGTCACGGGATCCCAATATAAATTTTTTCGTAGTGTTAATTATCGTGAAAATACCATAATTTCCTAAATGCACCGGTACTAATGGTTGTGTTTCTAACTATTGCTAAGTTAGTCTACCAATGAGTATCTTGAAAGCGGTTTTTACCAAACTTATATAAATCGCACATTTTGCTATTTTTTCTTTTGTACTACAGTTAAAACATAATGTTACCCCGGTCACCGTGAGCCATGATTCCGTCCATGCGGTCATGAATCATGCAAATCATCGATATTACATGTTTGACATAATAGCATTGTTAGAAGAATATCAGTTACACCGAGCACATCAAAACCAAAAACTTTAACTTATGAATCATTCTCACTTTACCTCACTCATCAACGTTACATGCTTTTTAAATTGCAATTTAACTACCAATAACTTTGTAATCTACTTGTAATATACATATGATTTGCTTATTATGAAAGGAGTTACATTCGATATGCCCCGGGTTGATTGGTATCAATAGTTGGCACCACTTTTAGCGGGTGCTTACTCCTTAAGAACTTAAGAAGAAGAGAAGAGATGTTTTGACTCAATAATACCACGATTTTATTAATGGTGTTGCTTAAATAGCATACACGACTTGTTAGGATAATCCCGGAAACATAAAGACGTTTTCCTATATTAACAATGACTCTTAATTACTCTTATCCTAACATGACTTGACATATCCTAATAAAACATAAAAGTACGCCTTGGTTCATTAACAACCCTTGACGTATCCTAACACCCCATGCAACAGTTTTTTTTTACCAAAGTCTTTATGCCACACCGGTTTCTTCGAGACCCTTGTAGTACGCCTTGGTTCATCAACAACCCTTGACGTATCATTCCCCCTTTCTTCAAGATTGACCTTGTCCCCAAGGTCATAAGCTGGATAAGCACTCCGAAACTCAGACAACCATTCCCAGGTTGCTTTCTCAGGAGATCGGCCCAGCCCATTGTACCAAAACCTGTTGCATGGGCTGTCCATTTTGCAATATAAACCGCGATCCACAAACAGCCACGGGTTACTCATTTGGCCGTCCGTCCACCATTTCTTCAGTAAGGGTAGTTACTTCTGTAGAATCATCTCCCATAAATGGCTTAATAATGGAAACATGAAACACTGGATGAATCTTGCTATCAGCTGGCAATGCTAGTCGATAAGCCACCTTCCCCACACGCTCTAAAATCTCATATGGACCATAGTAACGCTTAGCCAATTTGTTGTATAAGCGCCTAGCCAAGGTAAGTTGGCGGTAAGGCTAAAGTTTAACAAGCACTTTATCCCCCACGGCAAACTCAACCTCCCGACGCGTACTATTAGCTTTTTCCACCATTCGATTTTTTGCAGCTAACAAACTTTGCCTTAGTTGCTGCATCAACACATCTTTTTCACTCAACGCATCATCTACAACCGCAATCTTTGATGATCCTGGTGGGTATGGAATGATAGCTAACGGAACCTTGCCATACAAAGCCTGAAAAGGCGTCATTTTAATACTGCTATGATAAGTTGTATTGTAACAATACTCGGCCCATGGATAAAAACTGAACCCATTGAGTAGGATGATCCGCGACCAGAACACGCAAATATTGTTCAATGAGGCGGTTTACCACCTCTTTGTCCATCCGTTTGAGGATGGTAAGTTGTGCTAAGATTGAGTTGTGTCCTACTAAGTTTAGAAAGTCGCATCCAAAATTTGCTAATAAAAATAGGATCACGGTCGGACCGATAGATTTCGGTATTCCATGGAGTTTGACAATGGTTTCGACAAGACCTCCACTACCTTGTGGGCATTGAAACCAGCTGGTAAAGGAGCGAAGTGTACATATTTTGAGAATCGATCCACCATGATAAGAACAACAAAAAACCCTTTCGATAATGGCATACCCGTGATGAAGTCCATTGATACATCCTCCCAAACCGCAGTAGGCGTAGCTAATGGTTGTAAGTAACCTCCAATTGCATGTGTCGAATACTTGGTTTGCTGACACACAAAACAAATTTTAATATACTCTTCCACCAACCTACGCATCCTTTTCTAATAAAAAAATAGCTGATAAACCAACTATCATTTTCTTGACCCCGCCATGACCCAAACTGGGCGTGTCGTGGTACTCTCGCAACAACAAGGGTTTTTGTAACACCCCCAAATTTCGGTACAGTGGAAGACTTAAACAAGTTTTCGGGGCGTTACTGGATTGGTACCTCACACAAGTATAGCAAACAAGATAATCATATTATAGTTCAAAAACCAATCCCAAATTTAATTATCCAAATATAATCATCCCAAAATAGTTAAATGTAAGGCCCAACATGATTTATAAAATAGGCCCACATAATATTATCAGAGTTTAAATATGATCCTTCAACCATGCCTCATTGCCAAGCTTCCACAGAACAAGCATTCCAAACATCACTTAGATACCTGAGAAAACATGCTAAAAGGTCAGCTATAGCTGGTGAGTTCATAGGTTTAAGTTGAAATTCAATAGAGGACCTGTAAGAGTTTATTTGCTATGCGAGAGTAAGATAGATACACAAAAACACATCATTCTCATACCAATACCACAATCAATAACACCATCAATAACATAACCGACGTCATAGTAGGGCCCTAAGCGACTCTAGCCAGCGCGATCGTAGCCAAATGCTACCCTGGACTAGGTCGAGGTAGAAGTCTATACTTAGCTAGACAAGTGTCATAACAACAAGATTGCTACCCTACACTAAGGCAACAACTACCACATATCTATCTAAACAGTCAACACATAAGCAAATCAAAAGTTTAAAAGGTCCAAAAGAGAAGCATGATTTCTCACCCCAATTAAGCTATTGGTCACTTATTAGAATTAGTAGAAAATGTATTACATGGCTAAATCATTCTCTTAGTTTTAGAGATTTGTAGATCATCTCTCATGTTTTGTTGAATGAAGTTTTATATGCCATATTGCTTTGAGTATGTGTTTGTTGATTGAATACATATCTCACTTTGATGTTAACAATCATTTGTTACATCACAATTCTTTGGATTCATTTCGATGACGGATCCTCCATTATGTTAGACGGATCCTCCAAGGAGGAATCGCGGGATCCGTGCTGTGAAGACTTATTTTCTACTAACTTGAGTCTTATTTGCGAAATTATGCATTATATACTTGTTTTCTAACATTTGTTTTGTAGATTTTCAAATATACACATGAAGACTTTGACACCCTAAGCTAGGGGAGCTTTGTGTCAAAACAATACATTGAAAATCATTTGCAATATAATCCTCATTTGGATTACACTTCATGACGTCCCTTTGCAAAGTTGCAATCATCAAGGGGAGCATTATCGTCAAAAAGCGAAACCATTTGCAAACATTGTTGCAATGCATTAGCTTAGTAGTTTTTTATTACTTGACGCCCTCACAAAGGGATAGACTCGTCAAGGGGAGTTAAGACGAGAACTCTTCCGGTCACTTGCTCTTTATACTTTCCTTTCTTATTACACGTTTTTCTTAAAATAACGTGTTAGTTTCTTCGGCGCTCTTTTGTTTCGACAAAAAGGGAGAAGAGAGTAAAAATCTAATTCAAACTTTTACAATTTTAGTTTTCCTTAAAATAATTTTATGTTTTGTCATCAACAAAAAGGGAGATTGTTAATACAAATAAGCCGTAAAAGCGTTTATTTATATTTTACGATCTTCTAATGTTTTGTCGATAACAAGCGTAAAATCATTTTAACGAAACAAATAAAATACGTAAATGGTTTGAGCCAATAGTTTACTAACACACTTACGTTTTCACATAAAACACTAAACAAGTAAAAGTGGTTTTATGATTTAGTAACACATATGTACAACAACTAGTGTTTACATATTGGGCAAATATATACATAACTAGTATGTATCATAATGGGTAGAAGTTTAAGTATTTGACCCATTGACCAAATACATTGAATTTTGTTGGGTAAAACCCAAAGTCCTTGAACCATAACCATAGAGCATAACCCATAACCCATTGCATGACATCATGCATAAGTCATATATGGATATTGTGACACACGGTAAATTTTCACCAAAATTTAACTGATAATTAGTAATTTATTTTTACCAAGCCAAACTTATTAAGCATACACAAGCTTTGCCCGAGCATTTGAGTAGATAACTCACATACAATAGATTTCTCCGCTCTTGCATTCATATTATTTTATGAATATTGCATTTTGTCATATGATTAAAGCGTAAGGCGGAGGTTATCTCGTTACCCAGTGCTCGACACTACACGCTGCATCGACACTATGATAAGGACTCGCTAAAACAATTAACAAATGTCAACAACTTGGAATATTACAAGGATAAAATATTTGAGACACGTAACAATAAAATACCACGGATAAAAGTTGTCAAACGATGATACCTTGGTCACCATATGACTTAGCGGGACACAAAATACTTAAACACATTATCACTTAAACAATGACTTTATAAGACACAAGTGCAAACATACATTACCATAATGTAAATGCATACATCTTATACAATGATTATCCGCATACAAATACTTACATAAAATAATCATAAGTATACTACACATACCTTACTTACAATTATTTATGTTACCTTATATTAACTCATTTATGCAAAAAGGAAATATACACTTAACAAAAGACTTAAAAAGAAAATAGGTGTACATATTCTCATTACCATACACGACAAAATGAGTACAAAAGCAGAGATATCTTCATCTCTTCCCTCCCTAAAACCTGCTTCACCATCTACACACGCCTCCTAGGCGAATATATCCCAAATATGGTAAACCAACATGCCTCTTTCTATTATTCCTCATCTATCCTCACCAAAATCATGAACGATTTGCTCTCAAATCCAACCTTGGTGCGCCGGCTATGGGATAAACGAATCCAAGAAGAATCAAAATGAGATCATTCACAAGAAACATATCTCTACTCCAATCCACCTTGAGCCAATTCACAAGATTCGTCCATTCTTGGAAGCTAGCCATTTTCGACTTCAATCCAAACACCAAGAAGAGAGAGAGTCCAAGCTTTACCCAAAGTACCTCTATATCTCTAGTAGAGATGCAAGAACCCCAAATTGAGTTTCAATTTCATTTTCTCTCAAAAGCTAGGGTTTGTAAAAGTTAGGGTTTTCCAAAATTGATTTGGGGGTTTTGCAATTGGAGGTATCTTGGAGCTAATTCGAGTTTTGTTTGGTCCGAATCCAAGAAACAAATTTTCGTTCATCACCTATCATTTCGGATTTAAGGTTATCCTCTCTTTTGTTGTTATGTTTTTATGTTGTTTTATGATTTTAAGAGTGGAAGAGTTTATCAATGAGATTATCATGTGTTTTAGTCATGTCGATTTGGGTTTAAGTTTTGGATGCCACGTTGAACTCATGTATATAACTAGTTGAGATTTTGATGTTACTTTGTTTTACTAATCTTGTTTTGTAACCGTAAAACTTAAGTTGTTATATACTCGAGGGTCCAGTATAATTTTACGTCGAGATTATGAGTCGAGAAAATGAAGGATAAGTCTTATAGCAACTTGGTAATTTAACTATGCAACTAAGTAATCTCGACGTGATAATACTCACTTTTTATAAACAACTATGTCACTCCGGAATTTAAGTAAGTCATTGGTAATAAGTGGGTTTGGTTTACTATCGAGGTAGGAACCGGGTTGAGTAGTACTCAACCATGGTATAGCCTTGCCATTTCCTTGCTCTATCGCGTTAAGTTGGTCTCGACTCCATCATCATCATACTCGACTTGTGAGTCTTTGTCTTGACCTCACCTTGTAAAATTCATGCCATGTATAATCGAGTTTGTCAAAGCTATAGTGATAATTTGGATGTCTTGTTTGAAAACTATTTCTGTCGAAAAGCCGGAACCAAAGAGTTTGAAAATTTCTCATTTGTAAGTCTACTAGTAAGCATGGTCTTAAGCGGAAATTCGACCTTGAGGTAGTACTTGACTTAGTAAGTCAAGCACCTTGTAAGTTTAACTTATGACACTTAGTCACATACTTGTCGTTATCCTTGATTGTGGAGTTGTTCGCCCGAAGGTAACCCATTTCGAGACCCATGTCACCATCACCGAACATACAACTAGAAACTTTAGTCTCACTAAGAGTTTGATATCTTGGTTTAGTTAGGTGTTCATCTTGTTGGAAAACTAGCTTTATGTCTTTCTTTTGATTTGGCGAATACTCATTTGTGATGTTATAATCAAGGCGGGTAGCCAAGATGTGTTCGAGCACATTAGTCGTGAACCGATTGTAACTCCGAGATGATAGCGGTTTGACGCAAACTCTCTACCTCTCAAATATGTCTTGACTACATTTCCTTTTCTTTTCTTTTTTTTTGTTCCCTGCGTTAAACATTTTCCCCAAGTCCAATACATTTGCAACTTTTGACTAAGATTAGTAGCAAAAGCTGATGGGCCACAGCCCATTGCATCTCAAGAATATTTGAACTTCTATTAGGCCAAACCCCATTTCGTGTACCCAAACCGCTGGGCCACAGCCCACCTACGGTTTGGAATGTTGGTTTAAGTAAATGAAACGCGTCAAGTAATACCGGAATAAATCACAAAGCTAAACTCATTTGTTACACATTTGGAGATTTCGACTTTAGTTATGTACACATATACCGACAAGTAAAACAAAAGTAAAGGCATTCAAACAATGAAATCAAGTGTCTAAAAATGTGAGTCTCATAATAATGTTTACATAACGGGTTTAACGACAAGGTGTAAACCAACTTATATCATAACGATTTCCAGTCGTACATTGTAAGAACCAAATTTTAATAATTAAACGAAGGCTATTATATTATTTTAACTTCGACTTTAACTTGCGTATTTTCTAAATACAATTAGAAAATAAATAGACTAATAATAACTTTGACAAAACCATTTTGTGTCAACTTAAATAAGTATGTATATACATTTATATACTTACTAATGGAACATTTTAATTATTTATTTTAAATCAAATTTGGATTTTAAAACCATACTAATGTCAATATGAAAAGAGTATATATACATTCATATACTTACTAGTAAACCTCTACAATTATTTTTACAAACTAAAAGTTGGTTTTAAAACCATTATATAAGAATAATATTAATTGCACCATTTTAAGTAAGCAATACTTAAAAACAATGGACTAAAACATTACCCTCCTTATCTAGGTCGCGTGTCGGAGCCGTTTCACAACAACCACTAATCCCACATTTGGATTTGCACTTTTGCTAAGGTGAGTTTCATAGCCCCACTTTTACTTGATAAATTGTTTTATACATTTTGGGGTGAGAAATATGCAAAACATTTTTATGGACCAAAACTAGACATGATTACTATTATGTGGTTTAGCCTAAGCCCTTATGTCCCTAGAGAATTCTCTTTTTCATGAACCGTCAATTCCCCATTGGGAAGCGAATGTTATAAATAGATCTATTGAGGTGACTCCTCCGTTCGGTTGGCCATGCTTAGGCCAAAGCGAAAGCGATATACCATGTCGGAATCAGTGTTGAGGACAAAACACTTGCTATGGGCCTTATATTGTATGACATCTTTTAGCATCTAAACTGTCGTAGTATCGGTTGCATGAACTTAGAGCTAACGTAATAGACATTCATACATATATCATTATATTCGTTGTAATGATTATATGCCTTTGCTCATGGTCCAAGCTTACTATTTTAATTTAAACCTATGAACTCTGACTTTTAGGCGACCTTTTAGCATATTTTCTCGGTGTTTAAGTTATGTTCATGAAGGCAAGGCAAGAAGCGGATGTATGGTCGTAGTAATATTAAAGAAGTGTTTTACACAAAATGATGTTTTACTTTGGGACCACTAAATTTAATGGGATGTACCCATTTATTTAAACTATGTTGTAAGACGACATTTTAAAACTATTTTATAAAATCAAGCGGAGTATGTATTCCGTTCTTTATTACTTGTGTTGTGATTCACCAATCCGTAGCGCTCCCGAATAACACGTATGCTTCCGCTAAACAAATTTGGGGTGTTCTGATTAACATCGAGCCTAGGTTATAGAGAACTAGGTACATATAAACCCTAAACTATAACTACTTTTCACCAAAACATCATACTACGACCATGGATTAGCTTGCCTTACTTGCCATTATACTTAAAGTTCATTTAGTAGGATTACATGTTTCATTTCCTATTTGCTTATACACTATTTCATATCCATCATGAGCATAACTTTCCACATACTTACACATATGCACCGTCTTGTCACAGACTATGCCTTCCCAGCCTTTCTCGCGATGTTCGGGAGGACATCCTATTAGCTCACTCACCGACCATCCGCATGACTTGCACACTCGACCAGCGATCCATACGTGCACAGCCACACTAGCGATCCAGCCGACTATTGCACCTACTCCACTTATACCTACCTACCACCACTCCATCACCTGCCAATGACCTTGCAGCAAAAGCCCGTATGATTGTGAGAGTACACGGATATCGAGGCGGTATTCATATGTGCCGCACTAGCTTCTCGGATGACCGCGCTGCTGCCATGGGTCCTTCTACTACTTCGAGTCACCGACACCATCACCCAGCTGAGTCACCACCTCATCGGAGACTCGGGAGATCTGATTCTTACTCGAGGAAGATCCGGAAGAAGATCGGAAGAGGATCACGAGGAAGAAGCGCGAGCCCATACCGACTAAGAGTGTCCATGGCTATGTTAGCATAGCGGCAGATGTGAGTACAGTGCGGAGATTGTTCGAGTATACGAGAGCTAGGGACGAGCTCCGGGGCGGCTCGAGATTAGGCGATGACATGGATATTGATGCACCATTTGGATTAGGCGGAGCGCTTTTCTCCACGATCGGGAGGAGAGTAGTGAGATTGATTGGAGGGATATTGATTGCTTGATCGATTCGGTACCACTTGTCACTAGTCCGAGCTATAGCCGTCATCGCCTTCGTTTGTACCATCTGCGGCGAGACATGGAGCACCTCGAGCGCACCACTAGGCGACTTGAGACCATTGAGGAAGCGCACCGGTTGAGGCATGCATCGAGCGGACTTGTCGGGATCTCCGAAGATGATCGACCTCGGCGAGAGGATACTCATTCGGTTGGACTCTCATGAGACATTGCTAGGAGTCCATTTCGATCGGTAGAGGATCGATCCAACACGCTTGCAAGCTTGCGGCGGCGTGTTGAGGTTTAGACCGAGTTCTTGATGTGTTGTTTGAGAGCATGGGACTCGAGAGACACGAGAGGATGCGACTAGGATTTAGGGTTGAGACTCGGGTTGAGGGCGTCGGAGAGTTGGACTGATGATACGAGCCTTGGGTGAGGTCGACTCGGATACGGACGACTAGAGGAGCTAGAGGCGTCCGGTGGATTGCGAGAGATCTTGTCAAGGAGGGATGGCGGAGGACTCTTGGTTTAGAGTCTATGTTGGCATCACGGATGAGGCGTGTCGAGATTGGAGGATACAGCGAGGCGATTGCTATCATAGAGCGATTACGCATCGATCATCCTTAGATTCCATTGCATGATTGTAGTACACTAAAGCGAGCTATAACGATTAGTGTCGGTCATTATCATCGTATTTCAATTGTATTCTCCATTGTATTTCCTTTGTATTCCGTTGTATTTGGTTGTACTCGAGTTAGTATCTCATCATGTACCGTAGGAACCTTGTAACGAAATTCTATCTATGACAAACTTATTTTCCTATCCAATTGTCTTTACGTTTATAGATTGCACATATGATCTATCTCGATAACCACACTATTACATGGCACTTACCTTGTTTAAAGGTTCTATATCTCATCACCTTTCTTCTGCGAAATGCCGCCAAAGCGAAGATCAAAGCGTACCAACCACGGTGGAGCCTCCAATGCTCCTATCCCGGTGAGAGTCGCTCGCATGACCAAGGCGCAAATCTCGCTATTCCAAGCAGTCACACCCGATCAAGCTGCTGAAGCCACTACTCTGCTGGGGCTACTCCAATCCAACCTATCATGAATCAAACCATGATCGACCAACTAGTCAATGAGCGGGTAAACGCCGCTTTAGGCTGCAAAGAAATCACTCGTCTACTAATCTGGAACTTCAAGACCACCCACTCACAACCGCACTTGTACTTATCAAGACTTCGTAAAACCATGATGGAAGCTTTAGTGGAACCGAAGGGCTGTCGGTCGACTAGGTGGATCGAAAAGCTCGAGGCGTGTTCGAATCTGCAATTGTGAAGAAGATTCTAAGGTTAAGTATGCATCATTCACTTTCACGGATCTTGCATTGACACAGTGGAACAACTTTACGAAATTCGCTAGTATCGATGTTGCCTATGCCATGCCATGGGAAAACTTCAAGGAAATGGTACTTCAAATCTTGTCCTCGTAATGAAATCAAGAAGCTCGAACATGAGTTTTGGAACCTCAAGGTTCAAGGCACCAATATGGTCGCTTATAATCAACGATTTCAAGAGCTAGCCTTATTGTGTCTGAAATAGTTCCCATCGAGACCCGATTGTTGGAGATACATCGGAGGATTGCCTCAACCCATCAAGGGCAATGTAACCACTTCTAAGGCTATTGATCTCCATGAAACCATCGGGGTAGCCAACAAACTCATGGACCAAGTAATTGAGGATTCCATGGAAAAAGTGGTTGTGATGAAGAGGAAATGGGATGACCATTCTCAAGGTTACAACAACTATGAATACCGTGGTAACAACAATAGGAACAACCACAACAACCAAAACAAAAGGCAAAATGTTGCTAGAGCTTATGCGGTGAATGTCGGAGAAAGAAAACCGTACTCGTGGGGCGCACCATTGTGCAATCGATGCACTTTGCATCACAAGAGGCGATGTGCCGTTAAGTCCGTAATTGTCGGAAGATCGGACACTTAACGAGAACCGCATGAGTCCAAATCATTGGCGACAGTTCAAAGCAGCTCACTCGGGACCCGAAAGCTAATATAACTTGCTTTGGTTGTGGTGAAAAAGGGCATTATAAGAATGAATGCCGAAAGACCGAAGCCAAGGTCGTGAAGGAAATCAAGGAAACCGAGGGAATCGGAAGCCATGGGAATGGCGGGATTCGGAAATGTTGGACAAACGAGTAATGGGGAAATGGAGAAGGAGCTCGTGGGAGAGTCTATCTTTGTAACCAAAGTGGAAGCTCGGGAAGACCGAATGTTGTGACGGGTCGTTCTTATAAATAACCGTTATGCATCCATATTGTTTGATACGGGGCCGATGGGAGTTTTGTTTCTAATACATTTAGTCCACTACTCGATATTACCCCAACCGCATTAGGAATGCATACAACGTGGAACTAGCTAACGGTAACATAGAAAGGGTAGATACTATCATAAGAGGTTGCACCTTAACACGTTAAACCACCCATTCAATATCGACTTGATACGGTAGCATTGGGTAGTTTCGATGTCATTGTCGGAATGGATTGGTTAGCAAAATATCATCTTGCCATCATTTGCGACGAGAAACTCGTTCGAGTACCCTATGGAGATGAAGTCTAACAATAGAAGGAGCAGTAGCGGAAGAAACGCTTCAAGATTGCATGTCATTTCTGTACCAAGGTGTTAAGGTGTATCGAGGAAGGATGTCATATCTTCCTAGCACAAGTCACCGGAAAAGGCGAAGCGAAGGAGAAGAAAAAGCGTCGGAGGGCGTGCCAATAGTAAGAGAATTCCACGAAGTCTTTCGAAGACTTGCTGGGACTTCCGCCGACCGGCGAGGTTGAATTCGGATCGATTTAGTGCACGGTGCCGCACGGTGGCAAGAGCACCTTATCGATTAGCTCCAACGGAACCGGGAGTTATCAAACCGGTTGCCGGAACTTGCGGAAAAAGGATTCATCGAGACCAAGCTCGTCGCCATGGGGAGCACCGGTCTGTTCGTCAAGAAGAAAGCGGAACCTTGGGATGTGCATCGACTATCGTGAGTTGAATAAACTAACCATCAAGAACCGTTACCCACTCCGAGAATCGATGACTTATTCGATCAACTTCAAGGTTCGAGTGTTTATTCAAAAATCGACTTAAGGTGCGGATACCATCAACTAAGAGTTCGAAGAAGACATTCCCAAAACCGCCTTGAACTCGTTATGGACATTCTGAGTTCCAAGTCATGCCTTTTGGGTTAACCACGACGCACCGGTGTGTTCATGGACCTCATGAACCGAGTGTATAAACCCTACTTGGATAAATTTGTGATCGTATTCATTGACGACATCCTAATTTATTCCAAGAGTGCGAAGGAACACGAAGAGCACCTTAGATTGATCTTAGAATTGTTGAAGAAGGAAGAAGCGTATGCGAAATTCTCGAAGTGTGAATTTTGGATACCTACCGACAATTCTTGGGTCATGTAATCGACAGTCGAGGCATACATGTAGACCTCGCTAAGATCGAGTCAATAAAGGATTGGGCGACACCCACAACTCCCACGAAATCGCCAATTCTTAGGACTTCTTTGGGTACTACTGAGATTTATTGACGGTTTCTCAAAGATTGCCAAATCCTTGACCAAGCTAACCCGAAAAACGCTAAGTTTGACCTGGGAGAGAAAGAGGAAGAAGCTTTTCAACTCCTTAAAGAAAAGTTGTGTAGTGCACTGTTACGCCTTACGGAAGGTAGTGAAGACTTTGTCGTATATTGCGACGCTTCACATAAGGGGCTCGGGCGATATTAATGCAAAGGGAGAAGGTGATAGCATCGCCTCTGCCAATTGAAGACTCACGAGAAGAACTACGACACACGATTTGGAGCTAGGAGCGGTTGTGTTCGCGCTCGAATTTGGAGACACTACTTGTATGGCACAAAGTGTGTCGTATACCGATCACAAAAGCCTACAACACATCTTGGATCGGAAAGAAGCGAACATGAGACAACGCAGATGGTTGGAATTACTCAATGATTACATTGCGAAATTCGTTACCATCCGGGTAAAGCGAATGTAGTTGCTGATGCTCTCAGTAGGAAAGAGCGACCAAAACCTCTTAGAGTCAGATCCTTGGGTATGACAATTAGTTCACCTCTTCCAACCAAGATTCTTGAGGCTCAATTAGAAGCACTCAAAGAAGAAAATCATCCGAATGAGAACCTTTACGGAATGCCAGAAAGTGAAAACGGATTCGTAAAAAGGTCGGACGGAACTTTGTGTTTCAAAGAGCGAAGTTGGATACCACTCTACGGAGGAATTAGCGGCGTCATTATGCATGAGTCCCACAAGTCTAAATACTCCATCCACCGGGATCCGACAAAATGTACCTTGATTTGAAGAAATTGTCTTGGTGGCCCAACATGAAAGCCGACATTGCAACATATGTCACCCGGTGTTTAACTTGTTCAAAGGTTAAAAGTGAACACCGAGACCCTCGGGTCTACTAGTACAACCGAAATTCCAGTGGAAATGGGAACGCATAACAATGGACTTTATCACTAAGTTACCTAAAACCTCTAGAGCTCGACACTATTTGGGTAATAGTTGACCGTCTCACCAAGTCAGCACATTTCCTACCGATGAAGGAAAGTGATGGAATGGAAAAACTAGCTCAACTATACCTGAAGGAAATCATCGCACGCCATGGTGTACCAATTTCCATCATTTCAGACAGAGATAGCCGTTTCACCTCAAACTTCTGGAAATCACTTCAAGATGCTTTAGGATCTAACCTCGACATGAGCACCGCTTACCATCCTCGGGCCCGATGGACGGGCGAGAGAACAATCCAAACACTAGAGGATATGCTAAGAGCATGTGTGATAGACTTTGGAAATGGTGGGATAAACACTTGCCATTAGCGAGTTTTCTTACAATATGACAATCACACAAGTATCAAAGCCGCACCGTATGAAGCACTCTATAGTCGGAAATGTAGATCACCTGTGTGCTGGGCCGAAGTTGGAGAAAGTCAACTTACTGGTCCAGAGATTATCCCAAGAAACTACCGAGAAGATTGTACAAATCAAAAGCCGACTACAAGCAGCTCGTGACCGCCAAAAGAGCTACGCGGATAAAAGGAGGAAACCACTTGAGTTCCAAGTGGGAGATAAAGTTATGCTCAAAGTTGCGCCATGGAAGGGCGTAATCCGTTTCGAAAAACGTGGAAAGTTAAATCCTCGTTATATTGGACCTTTCAAAATTCTTACTAGGATCGGACCGGTAGCATACCGCCTTGAATTACCACAAGAACTTCAGCTCTGCACTGGCGTGTTTCACGTGTGCAACTTAAAGAAATGTCTTTCCGAGCGAAACTCTTGCTATTCCTTTGGAAGAAATCCAAGTCGACGAAAGATTGAATTTTGTCGAGGAACCCATTGAAATCATGGATAGGAAATCAAGCGGCTTAAGCAAAGCCGCATCCCGATCGTCAAAGTCCGTTGGAACTCTCAAAGAGGTCCGAATACGTGGGAACGCGAAGACCAATTCAAGCGCAAATACCCACACCTTTCTCTACTTAAGCAATCCTAAGCGAAAACCGAGGGCGGTTTCTCTTCCAAACGGGAGGATGTGACACACGGTAAATTTTCACCAAAATTTAACTGATAATTAGTAATTTATTTTTACCAAGCCAAACTTATTAAGCATACACAAGCTTTGCCCGAGCATTTGAGTAGATAACTCACATACAATAGATTTCTCCGCTCTTGCATTCATATTATTTTATGAATATTGCATTTTTGTCATATGATTAAACTGTAAGACGGGAGGTTATCTCGTTACCCCAGTGCCCGACACTACACGCGTACCGACACTATGATAAGGACTCGCTAAAACAATTAACAAATGTCAACAACTTGGAATATTACAAGGATAAAATATTTCAGACACGTAACAATAAAATACCACGGATAAAAGTTGTCAAACGATGATACCTTGGTCACCATATGACTTCGCGGGACACAAAATACTTAAACACATTATCACTTAAACAATGACTTTATAAGACACAAGTGCAAACATACATTACCATAATGTAAATGCATACATCTTATACAATGATTATCCCACATACAAATACTTACGCAAAATAATCATAAGTATACTACACATACCTTACTTACAATTATTTATGTTACCTTATATTAACTCATTTATGCAAAAAGGAAATATACACTTAACAAAAGACTTAAAAAGAAAATAGGTGTACATATTCTCATTACCATACACGACAAAATGAGTACAAAAGCAGAGATATCTTCATCTCTTCCCTCCCTAAAACCGCTTCACCATCTACACAGCGCCTCTGGCGAATATATCCCAAATATGGTAAACCAACATGCCTCTTTCTATTATTCCTCATCTATCCTCACCAAAATCATGAGCGATTTGCTCTCAAATCCAACCTTAGTGCGCCGGCTATGGGATAAGCGAATCCAAGAAGAATCAAAATGAGATCATTCACAAGAAACATATCTCTACTCCAATCCGCCAGAGCCGATTCACAAGATTCGTCCATTCTTGGAAGCTAGCCATTTTCGACTTCAATCCAAACACCAAGAAGAGAGAGAGTCCAAGCTTTACCCAAAGTACCTCTATATCTCTAGTAGAGATGCAAGAACCCCAAATTGAGTTTCAATTTCATTTTCTCTCAAAAGCTAGGGTTTGTAAAAGTTAGGGTTTTCCAAAATTGATTTGGGGGTTTTGCAATTGGAGGTATCTTGGAGCTAATTCGAGTTTTGTTTGGTCCGAATCCAAGAAACAAATTTTCGTTCATCACCTATCATTTTCGGATTTAAGGTTATCCTCTCTTTTGTTGTTATGTTTTTATGTTGTTTTATGATTTTAAGAGTGGAAGAGTTTATCAATGAGATTATCATGTGTTTTAGTCATGTCGATTTGGGTTTAAGTTTTGGATGCCACGTTGAACTCATGTATATAACTAGTTGAGATTTTGATGTTACTTTGTTTTACTAATCTTGTTTTGTAACCGTAAAACTTAAGTTGTTATATACTCGAGGGTCCGTATAATTTTCTGTCGAGATTATGAGTCGAGAAAATGAAGGATAAGTCTTATAGCAACTTGGTAATTTAACTATGCAACTAAGTAATCTCGACGTGATAATACTCACTTTTTATAAACAACTATGTCACTCCGGAATTTAAGTAAGTCATTGGTAATAAGTGGGTTTGGTTTACTATCGAGGTAGGAACCGGGTTGAGTAGTACTCAACCATGGTATAGCCTTGCCATTTCCTTGCTCTATCGCGTTAAGTTGGTCTCGACTCCATCATCATCATACTCGACTTGTGAGTCTTTGTCTTGACCTCACCTTGTAAAATTCATGCCATGTATAATCGAGTTTGTCAAAGCTATAGTGATAATTTGGATGTCTTGTTTGAAAACTATTTATGTCGAAAAGCCGGAACCAAAGAGTTTGAAAATTTCTCATTTGTAAGTCTACTAGTAAGCATGGTCTTAGAAACTGGAAATTCGACCTTGGAGGTAGTACTTGACTTAGTAAGTCAAGCACCTTGTAAGAAGTTTAACTTATGACACTTAGTCACATACTTGTCGTTATCTGATGAGTGTCTAAATACTCATCATTTGTGTACAAAATAAACGCAAAATCATCCGAAAACACTCAAAATGCATCAAAATGATCAAAATATCACAAATCGGTGTTTTATGTGTTTTAAATGCAAAATATCAAAATCGATGAAAAACATATCAAATTTGCAAAATTGTAGTTTTAGTCCCCAAGTTTCAAAAATTGTCAAAAACAGTCCCTGAGACAAAATTTCAAAAGAAAAGTCACCAAAGGTCCTTTTTAAATCATAACTTGTCAAATTTAGTCCTTTGGTGAAAAATATAAAAAGTTTTGAGAAAATTACAAATTAGTCCTTCAAGTTTCAAAATTGGCAGAAATGACCCCTGGAAAATTGCAAAATGACAGATTTGGTCCCTGTACTTTTGAAGCTTGTCAGTATTAGTCCCTTGGAGCAACTTTGTTGAATTGGCAGGAGTGGTCCTTGAAATTTTCAGATTTTACAAAAGAAGTCCTTATAATTAAGAACCCTTATCACCTTTTTGGACCTTGAGCTATTTTGGACCCATGTCACAACCTAATTTTGACCCCCCCTTATTACTAATATCTGGTCAACCATTCCAGTCAAAAACAGAACACCTTTTGCCGCCAAAGTCTCATCTTCTCAACTGCTCTGCCTGCTCTCTCCATCTCCCACACCTCCACCTCAACCCCCTCATTTCCTTGTCCCCCCACCTCAACACAACTCCAAACAACATTAAAAGCCTCTCACCCAACTCACTCAACCTCATCCAGCTTTCAAACTCCATTTGGCGCCAAATTCAATCAAATGGCCAAAAATGGCTTAAGCTCATCCAATGGCTCTAAATGATGGTGGGAAAGCACAAAGACAACACATGAACCTGGAGGAAAGAAGAAACCCTAGTTATCTTGTATAAATAAGGCTCTTAGCCACAATTAGTAGGTTGTCCAATTTTTCATGTTTTAGAAAAGTTGTAACCAGTTTAATTATTGTCATTTTACTTTCAAGTTCTGTATTTTCAATTTCAAGTCAATCAAGTTCCAGCTTTCTTACTTAAATTGCCAAGTTTATTTTAAGTTTCCATTGTTGTTGCTTAATTCTCAAGTTCTTATTTTCAAGCTCGTTTACTGTACATTAAGCTCATATAAGCTTATATAGCTTATTGGGAGCTTTTGGTCCACATAAATCTGTTTTTATCTCAAGTAGCTTAAAATTTCATAAAAACTTCAAAATACAAAAAAATAGCTTTTAGCTTAATAGCCTATTTCAACGCTTGTTTATTGTTCATTTATGCTTATTTAGTTTATATTTAGCTTAATACATCATTTACTTTTCAAATTGTAGCTTAAAATCTTTTCTTCCTTGAAAACCCAAACGACTCCACACTAAGGGTGTTTGGTTTAAACTGTTGAGGTCAAAACCCATTTTTACCACTTTGACTCTCAAAGTCAAAGTGGTTCAAGGTTTAAACAAGTTTCTAAAGTCGTATTTAGCTTAGATTACAAAAGTGTACAAGTTTTGGCTAAAAATTCTCACCATTGCTTTACGTCTCTCTTGTTTTAAGCAATGACCAATTTCTTTGTTTCAAGCCTCTCCATGCTTATTTTTGGTCGAACCTTGTCCAAATAGCTTTTCTCACATCGACATACCCATCTTTACATAGCTTTAGCTTATTTGCTCTTAGGATAGCTTTAAGTTAGTTAAAATTGCACTCAAATCATCCCAAACCACTTCGAGAATCGCTTTCTGACTGGAGTCCCATTTCCGACTTATTTTTGTGCTTTTAGTGCTCCATTTAGCTTATTTTATGTACCTTAGTGCTTATTAGGTGACATAGACTAGGTGTACCAGTTTTTAGCTTATGTTATGCTTATTTAGTGCTTATTTAGCTTCTTAGAATAGCTTATCATTTCCTTTTATGCTCATTTCCTTTTAGCTTAGGAAGTCCCAAACCGCTTATTGCTCCCTATTTAGTGCTTATATCCCGTACTCTAGCTTATCTTGATTCCCTTTTATATGTTTTAGCTTATTCCCATTTTCCAAGTGCTTATGTTATCCTTTTTATGCTTAAAATCGCCTAAGGGTGTTTGTTTTAGCTCTTTGTCTGGCGAGTGGAAATAAGCGGTTGAGAAGCTGCTTATTCAAGTTTTTATAAAAAGTTTTCACAAAAAGTTTAGTTTTAGTCTTATAATTAAGTTGCAAAAGAAAAATTTGAAAAAAATAGTTTGAAAAAAAGGTACCACAGATTGAACTGGGACCTCTTGCTCACGCCACAACACAACACCTCAAACCAAGCGCCCTAGGGTCTTTTCAGGTTTAATCTTGCACCAATTAATATTTAAAGTACCATAGCAGTTTTAAGTTTGTTAGCTTATTAGCTTTTTAGTAGCTTATTTCGTAAAGTAGTATACCACTTTTTCATTTTTCTTAAAACCAGTATAACCTAAAGTATTTTTAGTGGAAATTTCAGATTTTTCTAAAATCGTTTAGTATTTTTAATAATTAATTTAGTTAAATTTAGTTTTTAAATCATAATAAATAATTTAAAAGTCTAAAAAATATAAATCTTTTTTCTAAAATTTTCTTTTGTCATATAGTACGTAAGAAAATTAGTTTTACACTCGTAGGCCTTTTATTTCATAAATTTTACGTTTTGTCTTGCGCTCCAGCGTAATTTTCGTACATAACGCTCGTCTTAGTTTCAAGTAACGTTTTTAGATAATTTGAGTTTACATTTTAGTTAATATAGTTTATTTAAGTTATTTTATTTTATAAAATCACAAAAACATCATATTAAATATAGTGATAGCGTTTATTTAATATCTTTTATCTTTTTAATTTTCTTAATTTGCATTTAAGTCGCTTTTATTTTATAACTTTTTCAGTAGTGTAATTATCCTATTCAAATCCTTTCTGATCGCTATCATTAGTGAT
Organism: Chrysanthemum lavandulifolium; assembly: GCA_022545495.1. NCBI lineage: Eukaryota > Viridiplantae > Streptophyta > Magnoliopsida > Asterales > Asteraceae > Chrysanthemum > Chrysanthemum lavandulifolium. The sequence goes on from CM040242.1 coordinate 145,588,300, forward strand.
CATTCTATCGTTGATCTGTGTTTGCACACCATTGAGTCTCCGTGGGACATAACGACCAGGAATCCATTGTATTCTCGATCTTCATTGTATTTGTGTTTAAAATTGTTTTAAGTCCGTTTGACTTGACGGTTTAGTACGAGATCAAATTTTAGGCGCCATTGCGGGATGGTTTATGATTTGCCAATAAATCATTTGGTTATCGTTGTACCAAGATTCTTACTTGAATCAAAACAATTGGCTACTCGAGTGATGGCTTTTGGTAAAGAGTTTTCAAATCCATCAGGTTTTCTCGAATCATTGCTAGGGACTAGCAATATCTCGATGTGGGGATTGATGAGTGTCTAAATCTCATCGTTTTGTATAATCTAAGCTGCAAAATCATCGAAAACACTCGAAACACATCAAAATGATCAAAATATCACAAACAAGTGTTTTATGTGTTTTAAATGCAAAAATATCAAAATCGGATGAAAAACATATCAAATTTGCAAAATTGTAGTTTTAGTCCCCATGTTTCAAAAATTGTCAAAAACAGTCCACGAGACAAAATTTCAAAGAAAAGTCACCAAAGGTCCTTTTTAAATCATAACTTGTCAAATTTAGTCCTTTGGTGAAAAATATAAAAGTTTTGAGAAAATTACAAATTAGTCCTTCAAGTTTCAAAATTGGCGAAATGACCCACGAAAATTGCAAAATGACAGATTTGGTCCCTGTACTTTTGAAGCTTGTCGGTATTAGTCCTTGGAGCAACTTTGTTGAATTGGCGGGAGTGGTCCTTGAAATTTTGATTTTACAAAAGAAGTCCTTATAATTAAGAACCCTTATCACCTTTTGGACCTTGAGCTATTTTGGACCCATGTCACAACCTAATTTTGACCCCCCTTATTACTAATATCGGTCAACCATTCCGGTCAAAAAGAACACCCTTTTGCCGCCAAAGTCTCATCTTCTCAAGCTGCTCACCTTTCTTCACTCCATCTCCCACACCTCCACCTCAACCCCTCATTTCTTGTCCCCCACCTCAACACAACTCCAAACAACATTAAAGCCTCTCACCCAACTCACTCAACCTCATCCATTTGTCAAACTCCATTTGGCGCCAAATTCAATCAAATGGCCAAAATGGCTTAAGCTCGTCAATGGCTCTAAATGATGGTGGGAAAGCACAAAGACAACACATGAAGCACGGAGGAAAGAAGAAACCCTAGTTATCTTGTATAAATAAGGCTCTTAGCCACAATTAGTAGGTTGTCCAATTTTTCATGTTTTAGAAAAGTTGTAACCAGTTTAATTATTGTCATTTACTTTCAAGTTACGTATTTTCAATTTCAAGTCAATCAAGTTCCAGCTTTCTTACTTAAATTGCCAAGTTTATTTTAAGTTTCCATTGTTGTTGCTTAATTCTCAAGTTCTTATTTTCAAGCTCGTTTACTGTACATTAAGCTCATATAAGCTTATATAGCTTATTGGGAGCTTTTGGTCCACATAAATCTGTTTTTATCTCAAGTAGCTTAAAATTTCATAAAAAACTTCAAAAATACAAAAAAAATAGCTTTTAGCTTAATAGCCTATTTCACTGCTTGTTTATTGTTCATTTATGCTTATTTAGTTTATATTTAGCTTAATACATCATTTACTTTTCAAATTGTAGCTTAAAATCTTTTCTTCCTTCAAAACCCAAACGACTCCACACTAGGGTGTTTGGTTTAAGCTATTTGAGGTCAAACCCATTTTTACCACTTTGACTCTCAAAGTCAAAGTGGTTCAAGGTTTAAACAAGTTTCTAAAGTCGTATTTAGCTTAGATTACAAAAGTGTACAAGTTTTGGCTAAAAATTCTCACCAACGCTTTACGTCTCATTGTTTTAAGCAATGACCACATTCTTGTTTCAAGCCTCTCCACTGCTTATTTTGGTCCAAACCTTGTCCAAATAGCTTTTCTCACATCCCAACATACCCGTCTTTACATAGCTTTAGCTTATTTGCTCTTAGGATAGCTTTAAGTTAGTTAAAATTGCACTCAAATCATCCCAAACCACTTCGATGAATCGCTTTCTGACACTGGCAATCCCATTTCCACTTATTTTGTGCTTTTAGTGCTCCATTTTAGCTTATTTTATGTACCTTAGTGCTTATTAGGTGACATAGACTAGGTGTACCAGTTTTTAGCTTATGTTATGCTTATTTAGTGCTTATTTAGCTTCTTAGAATAGCTTATCATTTCCTTTTATGCTCATTTCCCTTTTAGCTTAGGAAGTCCCAAAACTGCTTATTGCTCCCCTATTTAGTGCTTATATCCTGTACTCTAGCTTATCTTGATTCCCTTTTATATGTTTTAGCTTATTCCCATTTTTCCAAGTGCTTATGTTATCCTTTTTATGCTTAAAATCTGCCTAAGGGGTGTTTGTTTTTGGCTACTGTCACAACTGATGGAAATAAGCAGTTGAGAAACTGCTTATTCCAAGTTTTTATAAAAAAGTTTTTCACAAAAAAGTTTAGTTTTAGTCTTATAATTAAGTTGCAAAAAGAAAAATTTGAAAAAAAAATAGTTTGAAAAAAGGTACCACGAGTTCGAACACAGGACCTCTTGCTCACGCCACAACACAACACACTCAAACCAAGCGCCCTAGGATCTTTTCGGGTTTAATCTTGCACCAATTAATATTTAAAGTACCATAGCGTTTTAAGTTTGTTAGCTTATTAGCTTTTAGTAGCTTATTTCGTAAAGTAGTATACCACTTTTCATTTTTCTTAAAACCAATATAACCTAAAGTATTTTTAGTGGAAATTTGATTTTTCTAAAATCGTTTAGTATTTTAATAATTAATTTAGTTAAATTTAGTTTTAAATCATAATAAATAATTTAAAAGTCTAAAAATATAAATCTTTTTCTAAAATTTTCTTTTGTCATATAGTACGTAAGAAAATTAGTTTTACACTCGTGAGCCTTTTATTTCATAAATTTACGTTTTGTCTTGCGCCCACAGTAATTTTCGTACATAACGCCGTCTTAGTTTCAAGTAACGTTTTTAGATAATTTGAGTTTACGTTTTAGTTAATATAGTTTATTTAAGTTATTTTATTTTATAAAATCACAAAAACATCATATTAAATATAGTGATAGCGTTTATTTAATATCTTTATCTTTAATTTTCTTAATTTGCATTTAAGTCGCTTTTATTTTATAACTTTTCTTTAGTGTAATTATCCTATCCTAATCTTTTCGATCGCTATCATTAGTGATCATTCTACCGTCTGAATCAGTGTTAACACACCATTGAGTCTCCTTGGGACTTAACGACCCGGGAATTCAATCTATTCTCCAGGACTTCATTGCATTTGTGTCTGAGCAGTTTTAAGTCTGTTTGACTTGACGGTTCACCACATATCAAAATTTTGGCGCCGCTGCCGGGGAGGCTTTAGCGTGTGTTTAGCCATTTTCAGATCCATTCTTGCACATATTCCATCTTTTGTAAAAAGTTTTCTGTAAAGTTTTCAAAAATCTCAAAAAAGTTCATTAACACTTTTCCTAAAGTGTTAAAAACGCCAAAAATATTTTCATCCTTTGTTTTTATAGCATGTTTTTCAAAAATCCAAAAATATCCATCCTTTATCCTCCAATCTGTTTAATTCTACATTTCTTTATCCTCAAACCTGTTTAATTCTCCATTCCTTATCCTCTATAACCGTTTAATTCTTCATCTCTTATCCTCTTATCCGTTTAATTCTTTATGTCATGGTATTTGACATGTTCTGGTGTGGAGGTCCATTTAATGGTGGAAATTGTGGCGATGTACCAATGTGGGTTTCGAGACAAGTTTGTCATAATCCCGATCCCATTTCAAATGAAACACCCGATTTTTCCTACCTACCTCCACAACCCCAATACGAATCCTACTCATGCAGTATTGTGGGAATGATTCTCATTACGGTTTTGATTGTCCACCACGGGTCCCGCTTTGTCTATGAGCCGGAACCGTGTTACAATCGTAACTTTGGTGAAAGTTATTTTCCCAATTATCTCTATTGTGAGAATTGGGGTCCTCATGAGACTTTTGAATGTCAACCGATGAATCAAAATTTTCAAAATTCCAATTCTCCGGTTTGACAATTTCCAACCCCACAAGATTCCATCGGTCATCGACTTCCGAGCCTTCACAAACATCTCAATGATTACGAGTGTTATCTTCCTCAAAGTTCAAGAAATCGCATTCGAAAGAAACTACAAATGAAAAGAATGGTGTGTAAGCTTCAGCAGATGAACATAAGAATCCGATATGATGACGATGATGATGAGGATAGTATTCAAATGAGGGAATACTATGAGAACGACGAGGAGAGTGTTACTCAATTGAATGATCTTATTTCTCAACTCCCTCAGTCTATTGCTATCACACCTATCCTACATTTTATTGCTTCCAAAGACTCTCTCATAATGGGGAACGAGCCTTCTAGCACTATTCCAGAAATGGAATCGTCAAGTGTTGAGAGCCTTGTTCCAACCCCAAGTGAGTCCGAGGTTATCTCCGGTAATATGTGTGATGAGCCTCTTGATGATAATTCTTTTCCTCCTCTTGACATTCCATATGATCATGTCGAAATGTTCTCCGATTCTGATAACGATTGTACTTCGTTTGACGATTCTTTATCCTATGGAGACATCGATTATGTCGAGCTACCTTCCGAGCTAGTTAGCTTAGAAGAGGTGAGAAATTCGATGATCCGGAAATTGAGGACGAGATACTTCGTGAACAATTGTTCAATATAAATCTCCTCGTTCTAAGATCGAATCATTCTGCTAAGTCGACTTCATCTCTATCCCGTTGTGGATAGTGACTCTACATTGACAAGCCCGAGCTTGAGGCTTTTTCCAATGATTTCCTTCATGAAGAGTTCTCGGTGAACTCTCTCATGACATATCTCCTCAGGAATATGATCATTTCCATTTTGATCTTGAGGATGATATTGGCTCGGAGGAAGGTGTACTCTATCATAAGATTTTGCTTATTGATGATACTACCTTCACCCTTCCTCCCGACATGTCTACATTTGAGGATGAAGAATGGATCTTGATTGTTATCAACATCTTTCTTCCATTCCTCACTTATGATGTGACTTCCTCTTCTTCACTCCTTCGAGTGAGGACACTATCTTTGACCCCAGATTTTCATTTATCATTTGTGGAGCGGGTCCGTCTTTCTATGTATATCTCATCTGTGGAACTTTCACGTGCTTCAAATGTTTGTCCAAACATCTTGAATGAAAGTCCGATGGAGATTGTTTCTTCCACTTTGCTTCCCATGAACCAATGAATGCGGGTCGAGTCAAGCTAGCGACTCGGTAATCAAAAACGATGGTCGAACATGGGTTTTCACCCATATTTCGACTTCTCACCCTTTCTACCACCTAAGTGTGGGGTGATGCCCACATGTTATATATATATATATATATATATTATCTAAAAAAAAAAAAAAAAAAAAAAATTCTTTCTAAATAATGGCGTAGTATTTCCCTTTTACGTTTTTGTTTGGCATAATCACGGTACTTTGAATATTGAGGGCAATATTCATTTCTAAGTGTGGGATTCTCACGAATTTTATCATGTATTATCCGCCCAATCCCCGTTTTGGCCAAAATTTTTTGTGGAGTAAGTGTTTTACACTTACTCATTTGGTTATCGATCCGCCATGTACGTAAGACAAAAGGATTGGCTAATCCAGAGCAAACGGCTCTTGGTAAAGATATATCAAATCCGCTTACTACTTGCAATTTGCCCAAAATTGTATGGTTCTCAACTCACCATATCCTTAAAAGTGAAGAGTTGGCTAGCCCGCAAGATTATGGCTTGTGGTAAAGGCGATGGAAAATCCATAATTGGTATTCAAATTTCACCAAAGATAATATTGATAATTTATCTAAGAGTTGGCTAGTCCGGAAGGGTACGGCTACCGTAAAGACAAATCAAACCGTTGAAAGTCGGTGATTTGCTCAAAATCACATGGTTATCGATGTACCATGGTTCTTACTTGAATCAAACATTTGGCTACTCCGTAAGTAATGGCTTTTGGTAAAGAGTTTAAAATCCATTATGTTTTCTCAAATCATTGCTGGGACTAGCAATATCTTAGTGTGGGGATTGATGAGTGTCTAAATACTCATCATTTGTGTACAAAATAAAGCGCAAAATCATCCGAAAACACTCAAAATGCATCAAAATGATCAAAATATCACAAATCGTTGTTTTATGTGTTTTAAATGCAAAATATCAAAATCGGATGAAAAACATATCAAATTTGCAAAAATTGTAGTTTTAGTCCCCAAGTTTCAAAATTGTCAAAAGCAGTCCCCGAGACAAAATTTCAAAAGAAAAGTCACCAAAGGTCCTTTTAAATCATAACTTGTCAAATTTAGTCCTTTGGTGAAAATATAAAAGTTTTGAGAAAATTACAAATTAGTCCTTTAAGGTTTAAAATTGGCGAAATGACCCTCGAAAATTGCAAAATGATGATTTGGTCCCTGTACTTTTGAAGCTTGTCAGTATTAGTCCCTTGGAGCAACTTTGTTGAATTGGCAGGAGTGGTCCTTGAAATTTTCAGATTTTACAAAAGAAGTCCTTATAATTAAGAACCCTTATCACCTTTTTGGACCTTGAGCTATTTTGGACCCATGTCACAACCTAATTTTGACCCCCCCCTTATTACTAATATCTGGTCAACCATTCCAGTCAAAAACAGAACACCCTTTTGCCGCCAAAGTCTCATCTTCTCAACTGCTCTGCCTGCTCACTCCATCTCCCACACCTCCACCTCAACCCCCTCATTTCCTTGTCCCCCCACCTCAACACAACTCCAAACAACATTAAAAGCCTCTCACCCAACTCACTCAACCTCATCCAGCTGTCAAACTCCATTTGGCGCCAAATTCAATCAAATGGCCAAAAATGGCTTAAGCTCATCCAATGGCTCTAAATGATGGTGGGAAAGCACAAAGACAACACATGAAGCACAGAGGAAAGAAGAAACCCTAGTTATCTTGTATAAATAAGGCTCTTAGCCACAATTAGTAGGTTGTCCAATTTTTCATGTTTTAGAAAAGTTGTAACCAGTTTAATTATTGTCATTTTACTTTCAAGTTCAGATTTTCAATTTCAAGTCAATCAAGTTCAAATTTTCTTACTTAAATTGCCAAGTTTATTTTAAGTTTCCATTGTTGTTGCTTAATTCTCAAGTTCTTATTTTCAAGCTCGTTTACTGTACATTAAGCTCATATAAGCTTATATAGCTTATTGGGAGCTTTTGGTCCACATAAATCTGTTTTTATCTCAAGTAGCTTAAAATTTCATAAAAAAACTTCAAAAATACAAAAAAATAGCTTTTAGCTTAATAGCCTATTTCACTGCTTGTTTATTGTTCATTTATGCTTATTTAGTTTATATTTAGCTTAATACATCATTTACTTTTCAAATTGTAGCTTAAAAATCTTTTCTTCCTTCAAAAACCCAAACAGCTCCACACTAAGGGGTGTTTGGTTTAAGCCTATTTGAGGTCAAAACCCATTTTTTTACCCACTTTGACTCTCAAAGTCAAAGTGGTTCAAGGTTTAAACAAGTTTCTAAAGTCGTATTTAGCTTAGATTACAAAAGTGTACAAGTTTTGGCTAAAAAATTCTCACCATCGCTTTCATCTCTCTTGTTTAAGCAAGTACCACTATCTTTGCTTCAAGCCTTCTCCACGGCTTATTTTTGGTCCAAACCTTGTCCAAATAGCTTTTCTCACATCCCAACATACCCATCTTTACATAGCTTTAGCTTATTTGCTCTTAGGATAGCTTTAAGTTAGTTAAAATTGCACTCAAATCGTCCTAAACCACTTCAAGAATCGCCTTTCTGAAATTGCAATCCCATTTCCGACTTATTTTTGTGCTTTTTAGTGCTCCATTTTAGCTTATTTTATGTACCTTAGTGCTTATTAGGTGACATAGACTAGGTGTACCGCTTTTAGCTTATGTTATGCTTATTTAGTGCTTATTTAGCTTAGAATAGCTTATCATTTCCTTTTATGCTCATTTCCTTTTAGCTTAGGAAGTCCCAAACCGCTTATTGCTCCCTATTTAGTGCTTATATCACGTACTCTAGCTTATCTTGATTCCTTTTATATGTTTTAGCTTATTCCCATTTTTCCAAGTGCTTATGTTATCCTTTTATGCTTAAAATCGCCTAAGGGTGTTTGTTTTTGGCTACTGTCACAACTGATGGAAATAAGCAGTTGAGAAACTGCTTATTCCAAGTTTTTATAAAAAAGTTTTTCACAAAAAAGTTTAGTTTTAGTCTTATAATTAAGTTGCAAAAAGAAAAATTTGAAAAAAAAATAGTTTGAAAAAAAAAGGTACCACAGGATTCGAACCTGGGACCTCTTGCTCACGCTCACAACACAACACACTCAAACCAACTGCCCTAGGGTCTTTTCAGGTTTAATCTTGCACCAATTAATATTTAAAGTACCATAGCAGTTTTAAGTTTGTTAGCTTATTAGCTTTTTAGTAGCTTATTTCGTAAAGTAGTATACCACTTTTTCATTTTTCTTAAAACCAGTATAACCTAAAGTATTTTTAGTGGAAATTTGATTTTTCTAAAATCGTTTAGTATTTTAATAATTAATTTAGTTAAATTTAGTTTTTAAATCATAATAAATAATTTAAAAGTCTAAAAAATATAAATCTTTTTTCTAAAATTTTCTTTTGTCATATAGTACGTAAGAAAATTAGTTTTACACTCGTAGGCCTTTTATTTCATAAATTTTACGTTTTGTCTTGCGCTCCAGCGTAATTTTCGTACATAACGCTCGTCTTAGTTTCAAGTAACGTTTTTAGATAATTTGAGTTTACGTTTTAGTTAATATAGTTTATTTAAGTTATTTTATTTTATAAAATCACAAAAACATCATATTAAATATAGTGATAGCGTTTATTTAATATCTTTTATCTTTTTAATTTTCTTAATTTGCATTTAAGTCGCTTTTATTTTATAACTTTTTCTTTAGTGTAATTATCCTATCCTAATCTTTTCTGATCGCTATCATTAGTGATCATTCTACCGTCTGAATCAGTGTTAACACACCATTGAGTCTCCTTGGGACTTAACGACCCGGGAATTCAATCTATTCTCCAGGACTTCATTGCATTTGTGTCTGAGCAGTTTTAAGTCTGTTTGACTTGACGGTTCACCACATATCATTATCCTTGATTGTGGAGTTGTTCGGCTCGAAAGGTAACCCATTTCGAGACCCATGTCACCATCAGCCGAACATACAACTAGAAACTTTAGTCTCACTAAGAGTTTGATATCTTGGTTTAGTTAGGTGTTCATCTTGTTGGAAAACTAGCTTTATGTCTTTCTTTTGATTTGGCCGAATACTCATTTGTGATGTTATAATCAAGACGGGTAGCCAAGATGTGTTCGAGCACATTAGTCGTGAACCGATTGTAACTCCGAGATGATAGCGGTTTGACGCAAACTCTCTACCTCTCAAATATGTCTTGACTACATTTCCTTTTCTTTTCTTTTTTTTTGTTCCCTGCGTTAAACATTTTCCCCAAGTCCAATACATTTGCAACTTTTGACTAAGATTAGTAGCAAAAGCTGATGGGCCACAGCCCATTGCATCTCAAGAATATTTGAACTTCTATTGGGCCAAACCCTTTCGTGTACCCAAACCGTGGGCAAATTTCACCTACGGTTTGGAATGTTGGTTAAGTAAATGAAGCAGCGTCAAGTAATACTGGAATAAATCACAAAGCTAAACTCATTTGTTACACATTTGGAGATTTCGACTTTAGTTATGTACACATATACCGACAAGTAAAACAAAAGTAAAGGCATTCAAACAATGAAATCAAGTGTCTAAAATGTGAGTCTCATAATAATGTTTACATAACGGGTTTAACGACAAGGTGTAAACCAACTTATATCATAACGATTTCGATCAGTACATTGTAAGAACCAAATTTTAATAATTAAACGAAGGCTATTATATTATTTTAACCGACTTTAACTTCATGATTTTCTAAATACAATTAGAAAATAAATAGACTAATAATAACTTTGACAAAACCATTTTGTGTCAACTTAAATAAGTATGTATATACATTTATATACTTACTAATGGAACATTTTAATTATTTATTTTAAATCAAATTTGGATTTTAAAACCATACTAATGTCAATATGAAAAGAGTATATATACATTCATATACTTACTAGTAAACCTCTACAATTATTTTTACAAACTAAAAGTTGGTTTTAAAACCATTATATAAGAATAATATTAATTGCACCATTTTAAGTAAGCAATACTTAAAACAATGGACTAAAACATTACCTCCTTATCTAGGTCGCGTGTCGGAGCCGTTTCACAACAACCACTAATCCCACATTTGGATTTGCACTTTTGCTAAGGTGAGTTTCATAGCCCCACTTTTACTTGATAAATTGTTTTATACATTTTGGGGTGAGAAATATGCAAAACATTTTTATGGACCAAAACTAGACATGATTACTATTATGTGGTTTAGCCTAAGCCCTTATGTCCCTAGAGAATGCCCTTTTTCATGAACCGTCAATTCCCCATTGGGAAACGCGAATGTTATAAATAGATCTATTGAGGGTGACTCCTCCGTTCGGTTGGCCATGCTTAGGCCAAAGTAAACGATACCATGCTCGGAATCAAGTGTTGAGGACAAAACACTTGCTATGGGCCTTATATTGTATGACATCTTTTAGCATCGTAAACTGTCGTAGTATCGGTTGCATGAACTTAGAGCTAACGTAATAGACATTCATACATATATCATTATATTCGTTGTAATGATTATATGCCTTTGCTCATGGTCCAAGCTTACTATTTTAATTTAAACCTATGAACTCACCACTTTTAGTGACCTTTTAGCATATTTTCTCGGTGTTTAAGTTATGTTCATGAAGGCAAGGCAAGAAGCGGATGTATGGTCGTAGTAATATTAAAAAGTGTTTTACACAAAATGATGTTTTTACTTTGGGACCACTAAATTTAATGGGATGTACCCATTTATTTAAACTATGTTGTAAGACAGCGTTTTAAAACTATTTTATAAAATCAAACGGAGTATGTATTCCGTTCTTTATTACTTGTGTTGTGATTCACCAATCCCGTAACGCTCCCGAATAACACGTATGCTTCCGCTAAACAAATTTGGGGGTGTTACAGATATTATCCATGACCCATGATTTTAAAACATGACCCATGGACTAGATGCATTGCATCTTGTAAATACATTGTATCTATTTGGATACCCATGGTCCAAAGTCTAGGACCCATGACCCATGACCCAAAACCCATAGGCAAAGAGGAGCGTCCCACGGATCCCCAGTGATACACTGGATGGATCCCTCAAGTGAGGGATCCATGGGATCCGTGGAACAGTAGCTAAAATTCTTCTATAAATAGTGAGCCATTTCTTCATTTTGGGTTGTCACTCCCACACATACTTTCCCCAAGTATTGTAACCTTCTAACCTCGGATCCTAAGGATCTCTATGTAGTTTGTCTTTTGTTTTGTGTGATTATCTAGGTTCCTCTTAAAGGCGAGATCACCACCTCTTGAAGTCGAGCAAGCTCAAGTCCATGAGTTGCCATACTTTGTCATCATCAAGACTACTGAGGTTATCTTGTTGATAGTTCTTTCTTCCTCCATAGAAGTGTTGTGTCAAAGGCATTAGTGAAGGATGCCGAAAGAGTCAAGATGAAAGCATTAGTGAAAGGTGCTTAATGTCCGTGTCAAAGGCATTAGTGAAGAATGCCAAAGGAGTCAAGACGAAGGCATTAGTGAAAGGTGCCAAACGTCCGTGTCAAGGGCATTAGTGAAGGGTGCCTAGAAGTCAAGTCAAGTGGCATTAGTGAAAGATGCCAAGGGCGTATAATCGATGAGGTGCATCAATGTACAAATAGAGATAGGTTGTATCCAAGGATATTGATATCCTTGATGATGTTGTAATAAGGAGTGGTCTCCTTTGGGATATGTGTTGTGTAGTGTTGGGTAGTAGTTCCTCCATTGTAATGGAACCCGTGATTTAGCCTAGTACCGGATAAAGGGTAGGCGACGTTGTGATAGTTGTGGTTCTACCTTGTAGAAGAACTCGGTGGTTAGCCTAGTACCGGATCCCGCAGTAAGGAGTTGGTGTCGTGTAGTGTTTACGAACTCGAGTAGGTGACTCGGGAGTGGAGTAGGGCAAGGAACGTGTCCTTGTAGTCGAACCACTATAAATACTCGTTTCGTGGTTATGTGCTTCTTACTCTTTATATTTTATTACACATTTATATATCTATCTATCAACGTCCAACATACACATCTAAATAGATTGACATAAGTCGATCTAAATATTTTAAAATGAAGTTTTAATTGGTAAAACTATTCAACCCCCCTTCTAGTTTTCCACAGAGCTGACAGGTGAATAGGTGATGATGGTTGTCGCACAGACATACGAGCAGTACTACGAGTAAGTCTAGGAGTTTGGGCTCGTGCTAAGACCTGATGCAATATGAGTTGCCTAGATGAGCTAGGGCGATCAGATGATGATGAAGTGGAACTAGAATGTCGAGCAATCACATAGGGATCACTCTGCGCAACAGTCATCAGAGTCCGTGTTGGGGAAGTAGTAGCAGCAAGGACATCCTCAGACACATCATAAGCTAGTGAAGGCACGGTCTGTGACAAAGGCATAAGGTATGTATAAGTGTTCGAAAACGACTAGTTCTAATGAGCGCATCAACTCAACTAAAGCATATATCACATAATGAAAGCTTTAAAATAGAGGTACTGCATTACACAAAATATGCATTTAAACAAAACGCATAAGTTCCATTCTATCACATAATCCATGCATCATATAATCCCAAGTCACATCAATCATATAATCAAGCTCATAATCTCCCAAAATCAATAATCATATCCCAAAACATAACATCTTAATAATCAATTCACAGTTCATCATATGTCATCAATCAAATCGTAGTTCATACCATACTCAAATAAAGAAGCTTCGGCTTGGCAGACTGGCATGTGTCGGTAGATGATCAATTTTTCTAAAAAGTGGTTATAGTTTAGGTTTTATTGAATACCTAGTTCTCTATAACCTTAGCTCTGATACCAATCTATAAAACCCTCAAATCTCGGTACAGCGGAAGACTTAAACAAGTTTTCGGGGCGTTACTGGATTGGTACCTCACACAAGTATAGCAAACAAGATAATCATATTATAGTTCAAAACCAATTCCAAATTTAATTATTCAAATACAATCATCCCAAAATAGTTAAATGTAAGGCCAACATGATTTTTAAAATAGGCCGCATAATATTATCGTAGTTTAAATATGATACTTCAACCATGCCTCATTGCCAAACTTCCACAGAACAAGCATTCCAAACATCACTTAAATACCTAAGTAAAACATGCTAAAAGGTCAGCTATCGCTGGTGAGTTCATAGGTTTAAGTTCAAATTCAATAGTGGACCTGTAAGAGTTTATTTGCTATGCGAGACTAAGATAGATACACAAAAACACATCATTCTCATACCAATACCACAATCAATAACACCATCAATAACATAACCGACTTCATAGTAGGGCCTTAAGCGACTTTAGCCAGCGCGATCGTAGCCAAATGCTGCCCTGTACTAGGTCGAGGTAGAAGTCTATACTTAACTAGGCAAGTGTCATAGCAACAAGATTGCTACCCTAGACTAAGGCAACAACTACCACATATCTATCTAAACAGTCAACACATAAGCAAATCAAAAGTTTAAAAGGTCCAAAAGAGTAGCATGATTTCTCACCCAATTTAGTTAAAACAGAGATAAAAGTGGGGTTATGAAACTCACCTCAAGCAAGAAACGCACAAACAAACACTAGCAACGAAGATAACAGATAACACGGCTCAACAACTACTGACTCGGTACAACCTATTAATATAAACCAATTCTTAATATATAATTCCAAATTCAACGTTATCTACCCCAATGTATTCCTTTTCTTTATCTCCAAAAATATCTTGTTTCATCATTTAGTCCTAGCGTTTGGTATCGTCGTGTGTGTGTATCGACTCAACAAGACATCATGAATGCACTCAAATAACCACAATGCGACTCAATGCAACACAATGAGACGTCTAAGCGATAAGCTCCATAGTCCAATAAGTTTCGGAATAAATAGTTAGACTTTATCGAATTCGTCAACTCGATAAACTCAATCATTTATTCGTGTCGCTTATTATTCCATAAACCAGTCGCATCCTAACGAGTCATAAAGATAATTCACCCATTAATAACGTTATCCTACGTGCCTAACGGGCTCTTATTAGATTCGTCAACCTAATAAGTCCGCTATCCACGTGGATTGACGCTATTAATGTTAGGTCATCCGTAACCAGTGGCGGAACCAGAAAATAAGAATGTGGGGGGCAACTTTTTTTTTTTTTCGCAACAAAATGCTACGAACAAAACAACCTAAAACAAATGTTGAGAAGTTAAAAAAGAAGAAAATGTATAAACGCTTAGTTAATATTTCACATATTTTTAGACACTTTAACTCTGTACCATCTTTTGTCTCTTTTGTTTTAGCTTATTATTCATTTTTAATTTTTTATATATATCCAACCTATGTCATCTTCCTCATCGACCCATTTTCGGAGCCGGTCTTGAGTCTTTTGCTGATTTGGGCGAGATGATTGAAAAATGCCCCTACCAGGCAGGTTTTCCATTTTTTCCCGCGCAAGTCATGAATTTTTTATGGACGTGTACGAGATGACTGAAAAACGCCCTACTAAAGATTGCAAACAAACAAGACACTATCTTTTAAAGGCTTACCTTGCGAACAAAACCCGAAAATTGAACAATTATTTAAACAGACCTTATATTATAGAATGAGTTACTGATATTTTAAACTTCATTTGTTATTTTCTTACTGCTATGTAACATAATATATTTGTGTGACTAAATATCTTTAGACATTATTAATAAAGAGAACACAAATAGTATTGGTTATCACTTAACTTATCGGTTTATTAATAAAAAAAAAAAAAAAAACACTAACATTAGTTAGATATCAATCTTGCCGTCGATTTATGGGTCCAAAATAGCTCATTCAAAACAATGATGATGAATAGAGATACAAAATAATAATAATAAATTAAATGTAATAAAATAAGAAATTAAAAAATTGTTTCCCATATTCCTAGGTGACAACAACTCTTTTGCTTTTACCAAGTTATTCACGTGACCTATGTTGTCAAAAAAGAAAAAGTCCTTATTCTCTTGTCTTCCTCATTTTCGTTTCCTGCAACTATATTATAATATCAGGCGAGTTTTTGATCTCATTAAAAGAAATAGGCCATTTCTTTCTTCTTTTTCTTCAACTATCTTTGGGTGGAGGGCATTTTCAGTTTTCAGTGGAGGGCACAAAGCTTAAAGTTCACAAATTAACATTACAAAATGTGATTATTGAAGAAACCATGGGCGCGTTGCCCCCCCTATCCTCTACATAGGTCCGCCCCTGTCCGTAACCAATGCACAAGACGTAAATAGTATTAAATGCTCGAAAATGGCATTAAATGCTCATAAATGGCACATTTCGATAAACGTGCACTCGAAACATTAAATACTCATTAATTAGAAAACCTTTCCGTTTTTAGTTGTTAGTTTACATGTAAAATAGCGAATAACAAGATAAGTCTTGTTATCGAAGGTTTTAGTATAAAACCATTTATTATTTATGTTTCTTAGTTTTATTAGCATGTTTATATATATATATATATATATATACTAGAAGGTACCATTGCATGCGTGGCAAGAGGCACCGATGACTATAATATGATTGGAATAAATGAAATAAAGGTTAAAGTTGTAAAAATTTGAATTAAAATAAAATAAACCCACTAAAAATATAAAACTAAAAACTCATAAAATATATTAAAATGGATGTTGAATTAAAGAGCATAAAATTTTAGAAAATATGGTGAAATTAGATTATAATATAAATAAGTAGATAAAAGATATTTTAATTTGAAAATAAAGATGAATTTTTAGTTGTAAGTATTACGCTATTTTATAATCGGAATACTTATCTTAATTTTTGTGGTTGGGAGTTAGAACTTTGAGTTTGTTAGAAGTTGAACTGGAGTTTGTTAAGTCATGACGTAATAAATCGACGATTGGAGCTCCTTATCTTAATTTTAAGCCTCTAAAATTGAAGGCTTAATTTTTAAGCCTTCTAATTTTAGAAGCCTAAATGCATTATAAAGTAGTATAGATATATATATATATATATATATATATATATATATATATATATATATATATATATATATATATATATATATATATATATATATATATATATATATATATATATATATATATATATATATATATATATATATATATATATATATATATATATATATATATATTACGTCAATTTCAATATAAGTTTCAAATCGTTATTCGTTTTGAGTCCACAAGCACGAGTCATGACTTCTCGGCTTTTATACATTCTATAGTCCAATATATGCTAAAGTCCATGTTACGGCGTTGTTGGGGTCAACTATGACTAAAAAGTCAAAGTAACACCGACGTTGCTCAAAGTTGATAATTTATAATATAAGTCCAAGTAAATAATCACAATATCGCAAATCAATCTCCAATCAACCCATATCAATCTCGCCATCCAAACAAACTACCAAATATACCCGTAACCAATGTCACGACCCTAATGGTCATGACACAGTCCCGGTTAAGACCACGTGAACCAAACAAGCTCTAGAAGCTTTTTGGCTCCACGCGTCTCATCCAAACACCAACAACGACTACCAACAAGTTACCATAACGACCCGATCCGGACCCTTGGTCCTCATGGGTCTCGTATGCCACAAACAACCCACGAACGAGTCCCTAGTGGCTCGTTCCACCGAGTATCTCCGTCCAAACACTCTCCAAATGGCTTCTCCAATAACCAAACACAATCAAACAACATCCAATCATCAAACCCATCAACTAATCTAGACCAAGAACATGAAACAATGATAAAAATGCAAAAACACAATAAAATGACACAACACACGATACCATAACACTAGTTTACATGTTTAATTAGTTATAAATTCGTTTTAGACCCATGTTCATCAAAAACCCACCATGGTCGCCACTTGTACGAGCCATATAGGGCTCGTACGTGACTCATCATAGCTCAAACGAGCCACAACCATGTTCCTTTTACCTTTTCCAAACTTGATCTACAAAGTTACCACGAAACCCTAGAAATTCGAATAGTTTTTGCAAGATTTGAGGGTGTTAACGATGGCTTCTAGGCGCGTGCCATATATGGATGGAAAAAAGAAAGAAAGATCTATCTAATGATGGTGGAGGTGAGATTGCACTCGCTGGATTTTGGCCGGAATGTGGCCGGAATAAGGGCGACGGTGGTGGTGGTATATTAGGGTTAGGGTTTTTGTTAGTGGAGAGAGAAAGTAGTGAGAGAAAGTGGAAGATGTGTGTGTTTTTAGTGAGAGAAAGTAATTGGAGAGGGGGCGGCCTAAGGCTTTTCGGGGGGCTAAACCCGTAATTTTTGTAAAACTAACTCGTTTACTTGCTCCCGAGCTCATATATTGTCCTACGAGTTTCCCACGACGTTCCTTCGACTTCCTATCGCTTTTATTTACGTTTTCCACGAGTTTTGATTATTTATTTGACAAGTTTCATGTTACGGTTTAAAAGTTACGTTATTTCTCGTTATAGGATTTTATTGTGCCGAATCACATAGTGCTTAACGAAAAAGGCTAAAACTCATACGATGACTCATACAATAATAAAATAAATCATAAAAACCAATAAACGATATCGAAACAAGTCATGGTTAATCGAAATAGTTCTAAAGGCAATTACTCGGTTTAACTTAGCATAATGCGGTTATCTAAAATGGGCTCACTAATTGCCAGTTGTCACAGTTTTAATTTGGATTCTACCCCATAAAATAATGGTCTTGAAAAAATAACAACCCGTCATATCGTCTAAAACCAACCGTGACCGTCCATTGATCAATCTGCTGATGTAGAACGCATAATTCTTCCAAATCCTGATTTTCAGCCTGTATGTCGTCCATGAAATCGGTCAATGGTTGAATCACGGACATGAATGAAGCTGCTAAGGGTTCGACATACGTTGTATGTTTAACTTTATTAAGTATGATTTTCACGAGTATAACTATACGTTGTATATAAGTTTGATTTCATAAGTATAACTATACGAGTCTTTGTATATTTTTTGAACCTTTGTTGTTAAGTGTTTAGTTAAATACATTTTTTGAATTATACATGGAGTTTAATGTAAAAAACAAAACCATAGAGCTAGCTCGCTTATTGGTCAGTTTTTGGATCACAATTTTATCTAACCTCTTCATGCTCTATATGTTCCAAACCATGAACTTATAGTAAAAGTAGGTGCTTTAATAATGTTGTTGAGAAATGTTTATTAGTCTAACGGATTATGTACTGGAACAAGACTTCAAGTTATTAGATTAGTAAGAATTTCAGTCGAGGCAATGATAATAAAGGGAACACACCTTGGAAAGACGATGATCATACAGAGGGTGAAAATTACTCCGTCCGGTAAACATTTACCACTAAAGATCATAATGAAACAATATCCCATGTCCGTTTCATTTGCTATGACAATTAACAAAAGTACGGGTCAATCACTTTCAAAGGTTAGGTTTCTATCTATTACGTCCAGTTTTCACGCATGGACAACTATAAGTTGATGTTTCAAGAGTAAAAAAAGAAAACGAGGTTTGGAGGTTGTCATTTGCGATAAAGATTGTAATATATCGAAAAGTACTACCAACGTTGTCTACAAAGAAGTATTTCAAGGTCTTTGATCAATGTTCAACAGGTATGTACAACTATATAAATGATATATGCCATCATACCATTTCTTAAATTTACATTTAATCTTATCGCTAACTTCCTTTTACTGCTTATTTTGTTTTTATTAAACTCTTAGGTGTTTAAGAAATGAGCATGGGCTACAAAAATGTTTGATGATGATTGCATATCTGTTAAACAAGATGATATACGTCCATTATTTTAATAGTTGTAAACCGAAATGTTTATCGGTCCATTCAGATATTAAACTTCATATTCTCTTCATGAAATAATGAAACCTATTTGCGATCGTTGTTGTTTGTTGCTTTATTCGTACACTTAACTCCTTAATAAATAATATTTTAAAAATTTCGCACATGTTGTATTATCACGGGTCTATAAGCTATCTATCTTAACTAATAAAATAGAGTTTTCTTAAGCATTCTAATTAATTTTTTCTTAATATAACTATTAACCTCCTGCTGCCACGTGGCATTTTGAAAAGTCAGCAGAAAGTTACCACTCATTTAGATTCATAAGCGTTATAATAATTGAGTTAAACACTACGTCATAATTTTGGAAGGAATCAATTTATATGTGTGTTAAATAGATAGACACTCATTATGTTTTAAAAGTGACTGACAACTCATTCCGACTTTAAAATATTAGTATTGCTTAATATTAAAATCAAATCAATTTTATTCAATAGCCACAAATCTTGGTTTAAATTTCGGGTTATGTCACACATGCTTTGTTTCACAATGATATACAATCAATCATTTCCTTAATTGTAATCAACTTGAAATTTCAAAATCATATATGAGATATATTATGCCTTATAATATACACGGATACACCATTGTTATATGTAACTCACTAATAGTTTTGATATCTCTTTAGTTATATGGTACAAGTTTTTTTTTGGCCTTGGTGTTTGTATGATTTGTAAGAAATTAAACAAAGAAAAAATATTTATGTTTTCATTGGTTATGTTGCATCTATAATGGTTAAATCATTTGAAAAAGCATTCAAAGTAAATAAATGTAATAAAAAGATGTCGTTTGTTTCTCATATGATATTCAAAATTGATATGGTAAATCTTAATCTATTTGAGCTTTTCATGTTGTGACAGGTGGTATTCATGTTCTCAAAGGAGTGCGAGATAAACAATGTGGTTCAATTCTTATCCTAAGTGTTGCCAATAAAAGTGAATCCTTGAAGTATTGCTGATGATGAAGAAAGGAATGAACAAATGCACTTCATGAGTATTTTTGTTGCCGATTTGATTTAAGAGTCTAAGGTAAGCAGATAACGAGTTTAATTTGAGTAAAATGTATATCTACTTACTTTAGTAAATAGCACATTAACATTTACATATTTCTACATGCTAATTTGACATTTTGGTAAATAGATGAATAAAAGATGTTTAATGCTTTTCTTATATTCTGTTTTTTCAATGCATGAATCAATAGTTGTCGCAAATTGTGTTTTAGACAAAGACGTTGGTGAACCAAACGATGTTGACACGGGAGGTTCAGAAAATAAGTTTTGCGATGTCATTCTCATGCCTCCATATAGTAGAGATAACTTTCATGTATTTACTTAGCTGGTGATTATACAAAGTTTCAATGTGTTTAACATTAAATTTGAAAATAAAGGCCAAAACAAATTTACTTAGAACATGCAAAACATTCAGGCCTTACATTTATTAACTTTATATATGTAGGTGGTAGGTCTCGGCATGTCCAAAAACCATAGCGTTCATATTATTTTTTGCTGCTCAAGGTTGGTATCAACGGGTACTTGGAGTCATATAAATGTAAAACTCGTAATGGGCTCAACCAGCAAAGTAATGTTCCTAATTGGACGTTAATTAATGGGGTGGTTATGAGATTATAATTGCCATTCTTAAGGGTAAACGAAAAATTAAAATGATTGACAAATGATTTCAATCTCTTGCTACATTATGCTTCTCATTCACATGTACCGAAAAATCGACCTTATTGGTTTTAAAGCCAACTTGGATGTTATGTAATTTTAAATTGTTAACAAAAATTTCTAAAAAAACTTTTACTAAAGATGTTATGTATTTTAAAAGATATGCAATTTAAATAATTAGTCAACACATCCCTTAAATTTAAAAGTAGGTTACTATGTGAAATGAAAACAATTCGTTCTCACTTAACCATTTTCTAGATATAATTCAAATTATATAGTTTTTATATTACTTTCGTTTATGTCACTTCCATATTATCTTTATTTTGTTTTCGTTAATATATTTTTGTTCACATGCGGTATTGATAAATGTTCACTTAATACTATTTGCTCCTCAATTCAATTTCGTTCATCAATTCGAGTTACATCCAAGTATGATTTCAATGTTATAATTCAAGTCATTTTCTCAAAAAATTAAGAATTGTTCTATTTTTATTACTTTAATGTTGTTTTCAAACTTTACGTGTCTTAATGAGTTGTTTTTCCTGGGTATTCTTTATGGTAGTCTACCGCTTTAATGTTCTCTTGGTAAAAACAACTCAAAAGCAAAAGCGATTTTAAGTCTCAATGTTGTTCAACATTTACATACTCATGGCTAGATTAATCGAAGAAACAAAATCTAATCTTTAATATGAACTATATCCTATGGGTAAATTAGTTAATTAAATAGATAAGTATTGCTCCATTAACAAAATGACTAAATGAGGCCAAGAAAACCAAATCAAAAACCAAAGCAATTGGTCCAACCGATCCTTTGGCGGTTCAGTTTTATACATGTGTTTTTTGGTTGCGGTTCAAGCCAAAACCAAAATAAACAAGCATCTAAACCAAAACGATCCTAACCGATCGATACAAAACCAAAACCGACGAAGTGACGATGGTTCGGTTCTCGGTTTATGTCCTCAAAAATCGGTTTTCAAATTGTATTTGAATATGTTAATCTCTTAAAACCCTTCTATTTCCTCTCGAAAATCATTTTTATGGGTAATTAAAATAAATGCTTTGTGTCTTAAAAATTAAAACTTCAAGTAGATCCACGTAGTTGCACGTTTAGTTTGAATGAACTATTGAAAGAGTTGATATGGAATTATTTTAGACCGCTCACGGCGAGAGTAGCAAGGAGTGGCAAGTGTAGCAAGTGGCATGTTGATTGAGATGGGGGCTCACGGCGGCAACACAAAATGAAAGGTGGAACCTTCATCTTATATGATTTCGTGCAAGTGGGTTCCCCGTTGTTTTATTATTTGTTTTAGTAGTTTGTGAATGTGTGTGAGTTATTTAATGAGGTATTTTAATAAATAAAAATGTTTGAAAGGTGAAGTGGTATGTATTGTTGAGAGTGAAAAATGAGAGGTCTGAGGAGAGAGAGGCGTGTGGTAGGAGTTGGATGGTGAAGTGATGTTATAGATAAAAGTAGTCTAAAGAATTGATATGGAACAGGATTTATCTTGCCGATGCGTTGATATGTGATAGTTCTCCATAGCTTAAAATGTATACATGTAAATTTCTATTTAAACATAACAATTGTAATTTGAACTCGCGACTTTAGCTATAATGCTTTCAACTAACACATAAAAATACAAAATAAAATTTTGAGGAAAAATTTTAGAAAGTTAAATTTTGGTAATAATATTAGGATAAAAATGTATTTACATAGGTTGAATACATAAGTAGAAGATTCTAAGAAGTTAAAGGGGTTAAATTATTAATATCAAATGAATTGTTAAATTTTCATAATTAACAATTCATTCATACATTTTTAATGACGTCTCAATTTAATTGTTCACTACTAAAATAGATCTGAAGTTTGATCAAATTTACCATATTCCTTTTATTGAAATTAATATTACAAAATTTAAAGAATAGATTAATTAAATAGTTAAAGATAAAGCATTATTTTGCAAAAAAAGTAAAGAGAAAAATCGAGTAATAATTATGCGTCGAATTTAAAAACATTTCTATTGCGATCAAATTGTGTGCGAGGATATTTTCAAAGCGAATAGTTTATGGTTTTTACTTTGTAAATCCCAAAGAGTAAAACAATATTAAAGTTTTTAAAAATATCATAATTAAATATTATATTTTATGTTGAGTGTCTCGAAATGATTTTACAAACTTTATTATATGGAGCATAAATTATTAATAATGGACATTACATATCTCATAGCGGCTACATCGTATAGTTACGTCAATTTTTGTATGTATATGCAAAGGGTTAAAAAAGAGAACACGATGTATTAAACTAAGGGTGGCAATTCCTGACTCGATATGAAACCCGATTTGAAACCGACATAAAAATTAACAAGTTCGGGTTGTGGTAAATAGATTTCGGGTCAGGTTTGGGTCGACATATCTAACCCATCTAACCCGTTTATTAAACAGGTCAGGTTTGGTTTGAGAATAAAATAAGCGGTTAAGATTTTTTTCATAAACTCTAAATTATTTATATTTTATTATGCGGGTTAAATTTGTTAAACGGTTTGACCCGAAAACCTGGTTAACCTGTTTAACTCGTGTAATGTGTCAACTTTTTATATAAAAAAGGTTAAATGGGTCAACCCAAAACCAGCTGAACTGATTCAACCCATTTAACATATTCAACCCGCCAACCCAAGTATATATGGGTTAAATGGGTTAGGTTGGGTTATGTCTAAACAAGTTAGAATTGACATAAGCCCGGCCGATGATTTAAATGAGTCGGGGTTTGGGTTGGGATTTTCGACCCGCCAACCCCGACAACTCAATCCCGCTAACCCAAATTACACCCCTATGTATATTAAACGCATTGCAACATTCTTGAGGATGTAGTAATCAAGTAGTTTTGTATGTTTAATTGAAAGTGAAAGAGAAACAATGGTTTAAGAATGTTTAAGTTGAGTCAATTACGGAGAAAGATACGATCAACATTTTCTACAAAAAGTGCTACGCAATCTAAGATCATACACATTTATATGGCCGTATCTCATGTTACGAGAAAAAATAATTGAAGATTGTTATGTTCTTTTCGGTTATTTGACAACCATGTTTTATATATGATATGTTTCATTATTATCAACTTTGTATTTTGCTTATCAAAATGTGGTTCTTTTTACCTCTAACTTCGTAATAATGATGTCGAAGCTTATTTGAACGTTTTTTAAAATAAAGTGAATTTCACGGCCTTTTACCATTATCTATATATTTTACTCTTGTAAAACATTTATAATTAGTCATGCCTTATTTTATTATCTTACTTTAATAAAATTGATTCATTTAATGGCTTTTAAAAAACCAAATTAAATATGACGAGTCAAGTAATTCGACTCGTTCGTGACCGATTCGACTCCACTGTCCAATTGTCCAAACTCTTTCGTATTACACACACGTACTTGACATACAAATAAACCAAAACCCCGTCTTCCAGATCAAGAATCACTAACCCCACACCAACACTTCATTACAACTTATACCACACGTATCAAAACTTGTACAATTACTCTAGTTTCACCCTTACCACACTCTGATTAACGGTATATAAATAGACACGTGAAAAGGCCGTTATGATTTTATTTCTGTTACATAAAATCAGATTTTATTCCACTCTGTGTGGTGTGTGTGTAAAAATTTCTAATCTTCTTCATTGCATCTCATTCAAGGTATGTTCTTTATGGGGTTTTTTTTAATAAATAATTTGTGATTTATTTTTATTTACTGTGAGTGAGATCTACTAATTATTATTGATGAAAAGATTTTTGGTTTATTTTGTGAAAATGTAATAAATTACGACAGATTCACCCTTTTTACTGATTATGGTAACTCTGTTTTTTACTGTGTGAAAGCTTTATAAAGGAAATTTTGATTCTTTTAGTTAAAAACAAATTTAACTTTTTTACTGTTTGATTCATATTTTTTAAGTGAAGAATTTTGTATATTATGTGAAATCACTCTGTTTTTTTACTGTGTATAATGAAAGATTTACAAAAAATAAGATGAAAGCTTGTTACTTTACTTTGTAAACAATTTGATTCTTTGAGTAAAAATGTAATGACAATTTCACCTTTTTAATGATTATTTCACATGTTTGTGAGATTTAATAACAATGGAATTTTTTTATTTTGTGTTTTCACTATGTGTGTGTGATGAAGGATTTACAAAAAGATGAAAACTTTTTGGATTATTCTGTGAAAAAAATCGATTCTTTAAGTGAAAATGTAATAAACAGATACAGAGATATAGTTACCTTTTTACAGATTATTTTGTGCTTTTAATACTAGTATTTTGTTTGATTTTTAGTTTTTTATTGATTGGATAATAATTTCAGAAATGGACAAAAATGGTGGATCCATTCAGTTCTCAGCTCCTATGCGGCGAACAGGTACTCATTTATTTTAATTTTCTTTATTTAATATATTATTATTTTTTAATATTATTTTGGATAACCAATTATAATAATAGTTTTGCAAGGATTAGCTCCACTGGTAATAACAATCAGCTAAAGCTCTGTTTTATGGTTGTAAACACAATGGAATATAATAACTACATGTTTTAATTTAATTTTATATATTGAAATAAAGGTGGGGATTTGTTAAAGAAAGAGAAGGTGAGAAGATTAAGTTTAGTGGGTCAAGAGCTTTCCTATTCTACAAGCAACACACTTAACTTTCCTAAAAAGGTAATTTATTTTATTATTATAAATATGTTTTATCTTCATTTTATATGGTGTTTTTAGTAGGTAATTAGTACTCTTTGTGTTCTTTGCAGTTTTATGATCATTGTGGTGGGATTAATCTTGCTTCAGCGCCACGAAAGTTACGCTCAGGTTTGCACGACTATCCTCGTGTTTTATGTTCTTTAGTACGAAAAGTAGTTACGTTTGGTTTGTTTGGTTAAACCTTGTGGTAAAGTGTAACTGTTATAAGAGTGATTGTATTTGTATGATTATCGTTAGTCGTTCATCTGATTACTTATATACCGGCTAGTGACAATAGTTGTAGTTTTAAAAGTTTCAAACTTTTTTAGTATCTTATTGTTTTCAAAAGCAACTATGTTAAAACTTTAAATGTGTACTAACAAGTGTGTGTGACGTCAGCTTACGCTGAAACAACCAAAAAACACCCTAAACGACGTGGTATGCTCACCTAATGTATATAGGAAGTATGAATGATAAAATGAATTAGGCCTGAAAAGCCTAAAAATGGGTCTATTGTTTTACATTTTGGGCCGGTTATAATTGGTACCGGGCTTTTGAAGACTAGGTTCAGTCAGACTGATCCAGTCTTGAATATTTTGTGACTATGGTGGTTGTTGATCATGAAGATAAGAAATATAGACTTCTGAAGTGTCATATTATTATGAAGAAATTACTAAGTTCAGTCGGTACATACTCCGTAATTGCATTACAGCAATGAAGAAACGGCGACAGGAATCTGAAAGAAATGAGATTGGTGGATATGATATGCGATCAGAGGAATGCAAAAAGAGACACAAAGCTGCAGTGGTTAGTAACCTCAGGCTCCAAAACCCGCAAAGATTTTATTTTTGTACTTAGTATTATGTTAAACACATACATAATATATACATTTTGCAGGAGAAACACGAAGACTCAACAGAATCTGTAATAACAAAGAGGAGGAAGAAGCAGCTGAGGCATTATTTGAGTTAGCACAAGCGTTTACTGATACTGATCTCAAAGGAACTGCAAAAGCAGAACCGTCTTTGATGCCTGGTGAAAGTATGCATCCAGAACCATCAATTAAAGCTGAATGCAGATGACAATAATGCAAAGAAGTCACGCAAGATATGCCCAGTTCACATTTACATATGTCGTTTTATTAAGGATATGCAGACAACCGAGAATAAAGAGTTGGGCATAGAGGAAGAATCTAAACAAGTAGCTCGTGTGGAAGCAATATACGACACCAACCCACAAAAGGTTATGGAGTATGCTGATAAGATGTCATACAATGTTGAAAAAGCTCACAAATGGCTGTTTCAGGCACCACAACAGCATCATGCTACATCCACATCGCATCTAACAAATCCACAAAATCATTATTCAGTCGGTTTTGATGGCAATCTTCGACTGCCACAACACAACAGGTAATTTTTTTATTGCATTTTATCTGATATACCAGAATTAACCTTTTATATTTATTTAAATTAACATATAGAATGTCTTCAACGTCACAGGAATTGCAATATCTTAACACTGTAGGCTATCGTCACTCTCAATGGTCGACAAACATCTTCTCTAGGCAACAACAGTATTACAGCAATCAATTTACACCCTCGGTTTGCAATCAATATTGGCAAAACCAGAGACGCGAAACAATGGCTGCCCCATCAGGTGATTCAATAAAGTTATTTGGCTCTCAGTACGCTGGCGTCCGTTGCTACAGGCACTTGGACCCAACCTCACTCTAAACACAGAACAAAAGCAGTGTATTTCCATGTCGCTGATGGCCACCAACAATGGGAAAATGCCATTCAATGATCATCCTTATGGTTGCAGTGACAAGGGAAGTTTGTTTTCGTTGATAGTGGACCAACACTGAAGTTGAGTTTGTAATAAGCTTCTTAGCATTGTTGTTTTCAACTTGTGCATAAAATTTGAAATTAGGAAATGGAGAACAATATCTATTGTAGTTACAAGCTAGCGTGTTGCTATAATGATTCATACTTAATGAATGAAAGGTGTTTTATCATCCATATTTTCAATGGTATTTGTAGTCATTAGGAAGGTTATTGTTTACAACATATCATTTACAGAAATAAAAGGTGCAATAGTTATGAAAAATCAATTGCATTAAAAACACACACAAAGAAAATGATAATTCATTGACTATAAACGATCTTTAATGTATGAGAATACAGAATACCAAAGATGATCTAAACATAAACCAACGATATCCAGAAAGAATACACGAGCTCAGAAGCAACCACCAGAAAAATTGCACTTCACTCCTGCTTCTCCAATTCCCCCATCCTCTCTATAATTGCCTACAGATTAAAACAGCAAAACAACATTATAAAACCTTATAAGAAATATAAGATCGCTTTCAAATATATATACACTAGCAGTATATATAAAAAATCTAACACTAGCAGTATTTACAAGCAAAATATACCTTCTTGCTTGTTTCTTGAATTCCCGGCAAGAATAAATTCATCTAATATCAGATACACCTTCTCATAAATAAACAACAACCATGTATCAGTTGCAAACATTAAACAAGTACAACAACAAATGCTACTACTACTACAACGAAATCTACTCCACATGAAGATTATTAATGTCATATATAAGTTCATAGAGTATTCCACTCGACCGACATGCGTGATCATGTTGGATTTCTTGCCAATTCCGTAGTTTTTTGATGCCTCAAACGTCTTTATTCTTGCCTTCAACAAATTGTTTTGAGCAAATAGCATGTTGATCGTGTTATCTTTAGTTTGTGATTTGAGCCTGCGTTGAAGAAGAGCCTTGACCAAAGTACTTTTGTTGAAATACATCCTTCCACATAAAGTATCGACACCCATGGTCTTGATCCGCAGGCTGTTACATGGTGAAACAATTATAAGAAATGTATTCTTAACAAACAAGTTATTGATATATTTACGTAAATAAGCAAGCGTTTAGTTATTACCTTTGATAAAGGACACGATAATACTTGACCACAACTTTTGGGCTTTTGGGATGTTTTTCAATTATAAGTCCCCGTCGACAACGACACAAGAAAGGATTTTCTTGTCAGATCGCCAAAAGAATTTGTATAATTATTTACAACATAAATCAAGTAATATCATGGTTCACAAAATTAGAAGCTTCAAATACATAAATAACCAATCTTGTTATAGATTAATAGTTGATACATGGTTCACAAAATCACAATATAACTAGAAACTAAGATCAATCACGCCGAGGCGTAGTCGCCTCAATGATGCCGCCATCGTCCCACACGAAACTCTAACTCGAAATCGTCTCCTCGATCCGGAAATATCTCGCTCGTACTTGTCAGCGAGACGGTTGTAACAAAATATGAGGAAGAACCGGAGGACGGTGTATAAAATTCTCCTCATCTGCAGACTAGAGATATAGCGGAGAGGAGGCACATAAGATGGAGAAGAAGGCACATAACTGGACTCTCAACACGGCGGGTGTGTTGTCGACACATGAATGTCCCTCCATCGAATGTCATCCGATTCTGTAATAAAAGATGAGGAAGAACCGGAGCAGGAGCGTAAATCAGTAACAAAAGATGAGGAGTCGTTTACTATAAATCGAATCGTTTACTATAAATCAAGAATCCGTAATCGTCTATACATGTTTTGTCGTTTACAATATAAATCGATGTCGTCTATACATGTTTTGTCGTTTACAATACAAATCGATAATCGTTTTCTATAAATCGATGTCGTTTGCAACATATGTCTATACTACGTCCTTAAACATGCTTTGTCGTCAACAACGAGTTTCCCATCCGTTGCCACATTATTTATGAACCATCTCCATTGTGGGTGAGTATGCGGAGTGGTGAGTTTTCATCGAACCGCATGAGCGTAGTGAGCAAGCATGGTCTTCCCACACGAAGAATCATAACAGGGACAATAGTTGTCTTTGTCTCGGACCTGACCTAAGCGGAAGACACGTAGTAGATGCTCTATTGGATATGCATACAATTGGACGGTTAAGAGCTGTAGCAATAGCCGCTCCCGTGTCTGGCATAATCATCCAGTAATCGTGGGGTGCTGGACTTGATTCAAACCAATTCAGCGAGTTCGACATATGTGTAAACCAAGTCCCCCACATTTCCTCGTAAAGTTCCCGGTGATTGTCTACCTCTTCCCTGACAATAGTTCGAAGTCTGGGCCATATCCCTTCGGGATGACCAAGACCTACGCCAAGAGCTCGATACCCATAATTTCCATCACCTTCCACGTTAACAATCCCTAGGATCCATCGTCGGAAAAGAGGTGGAATTCGAGTCATAAAATATTCGCTATCGTCATCTGGAATGTACAACTCGTGTCTTAAATCGCCCTCGCTAGGTTCTTCGTTCAAGTTTGGGACGTTAGAAGGCTCTCCCACGTATGAACTATGTCTCACAGTTTCTTCATTTAAGTATCGGACTTTTTTAGGTTTTTTTTATAGCTAGTGAGACTTGTGAGACTTGTGCAGTTTTGGACTTGTGAGACTTGTGCAGTTCCTGTGAACTTGTGACTTTGTGCAGTTTCTTTGAGACTTGTGAGACTTGTGCAGTTCCTGTTAACTTGTGACTTTGTGCAGTTTCTTTGAGACTTGTGAGACTTGTGCAGTTTTGGACTTGTGAGACTTGTGCATTTCCTGTGAACTTGTGACTTTGTGCAGTTTCTGTGAGACTTGTGAGACTTGTGCAGTTTTGGACTTGTTAGACTTGTGCAGTTCCGTGAACTTGTGACTTTGTGCGGTTGTGACTTAAAATTTTCCGGCGATGATGATAACCGAAACCGAATGGACGGTAAAGTGAGATCAAATCTCACTTTGCAACCTTCAATTGAGCCTTAAAATTTTAGGCGATGATGATTTTGAGCCTTAAAATTTTAGGCGATGATGATAACCAAAACCGATGGACGGTAAAGTGAGATAAAATCTCACTTTGCAACTTCGAATCTGAGCCTCAAAATTTTCCGACTACGTTTTTTAAAGTTATAAAGCTGAAACTAATAGTTGTAAAACAAAAAAAACTTGTAAAAAATTATAAAACTTTGTAAACAAAACTTGTAAAAAACTTGTGAAAAAAAGTTATAAAACTAAAAAAAAAAGTTGTAAAACTTTGTAAAAAGGTTGTAAAAGTTGGCACGAAAATCGAGAAAAACGTTCCCTCATCACATCTCGATAATTGGGAACCATAGAAAAATGCAAATACCCTTACATAGGGGTGCCTGCATAGCAACTCCCAAATTAAATCTCATACCCGGCCCTTAGGTTGCCTTGATTTAAGGGCTACCCTAATACACCAAGGCGCCTTAGCTTTTATGAGGAATGGGAGGAAGTCTTTCAGGCAACAGTTTAAATCACGTGCCTAGTTAAAATTTGAAATTTTCATGGGATGGATGGACCATAAACATGAGTATATACAAAAGATGGAAATTGAACGAGCAAAATAGTAATATGATGATAAGCTGAATGGGTTCAACTTGCAGCAATTCTGGATCCATTATAATATCTTAGAGAATGCATGCAGCGTTGCATGGCATCTGTGAAATAAAATTTTCCGGTGTATCATATATTTTTATTTATTATGTTTTTGATGATAAATTTACGAATATCGAAATTTCGTTTAGCGTGTTCGTTCGACTCGACTCGTTTGGCGCGCGTGTTCGAGCTCGAGCCGTTTGGCCAGCGCTATTCGGCTCAAGCCCATTTTGCCCGTTCTGGATTTAATATTCGTATAATGTCTTTATTATTTGTCTTAGTGACATTTAATGCGAGAATGCCCAGCGTTGTGGCAAGACTGCTGAAATAAAATTCAGTGAATCATGTATTTTAGTTTATTATCTCTTTTGACAATAAATTCTGGTTCAAGAATTTCGTTTAGCGTGCCGTTCCGGCTCGAGCTCGTTTAGCTCTTGGTTCGGGCTCAAGCCCATTTGGCTTGTTGCCCGTTCGGGCTTAAATATTATTTGTACTAGTGACATTTAATGTAGAATTGTGTTTAATTTGGTTGTACAATATGCTTGATAATTTGTATTTATTATGTTGGGGGTGTTTTAATAACTGTATTAATTGTAATTATTGATCAGTTAATTAATTTACTATATTAAATAGCATTAATGTGGTGTTTGACTTTTTTAATATGTGCATTAAAGTGGTGTACGCTATGCATTAAAGTGTTGTATATTATGCTTCTTTTCTTAATTATATAAATTACTAACTATAGTAACATGTGTAGGCTTATATTTTTAAGACTTCATTTTATAGAAAGTCCTAAATACATTATAATGTAGTATAGATACTAAAAATAGAAATTGAACGGGCAAAATACTAAAATCTTAGGGTGTCCGTTATCTCCTTATTCTTCATCTAATTGGGTCGCGTGTTTCAATTAGCAAATTAAATAGATTGAACAATGTGTATCTTGAGCCTATGGCAGCTTCTCATTGGCCCAATGTAGTTTCTATTATAACTATTCATCTCCGTTTTTGCGTAATGACCCCGTTATACAGTTAATCATTGTACGAGGGAACGAGAACCACACAAGTGTAAACCCACTTTGTACTATGGTGTGGAAAATCTGCAAAGGAAGCTTCTTGATAGTACTTTCCCTTTCATTTGAGGCTTTATCAATCAAAACCATCAAAACAATAAACAAACCACATCCAAAAAAGACAAGAAGAAACTGCTGGTCAGATGTGATTGTTTTTTTACTCTTTATGTTTCATTATGGTTTAGTTTTTGTTAATTCATGATTTAATTGACATATTTATTTTATATTTATTTTTTTTAAACTAGGGTTTCATTAATTTGGGGGTTTTCTTGATTCGTTTTTCAGGTTGCCTCGACAATGATGCTTGCAATTAACCCTTCTGAGGTTTTTATTTCCAACTTTTATTATTTTGAAACTAAGGTTTAGTCATAATTTACATGTTTTGTTTACCTTTTTTTAAATTAATATTGGGTAATCTTTTGCATGTTAGTTTGTTGATGTTGTTCGCAAATGAAAGTGTGTTGACATTTACTATGGGCAGATAACCCTTACCATTGTACGTGGCGTTAACGTGTAGTGCAAAAAGGTTGTATTATGATGCGGCGAGCTCCTTACGCTTGCAGCCACGGCAAATATATCCTCTTTTCCCGACTGTACGTATCCGTACCCCAAGAATTTTGGCCGCTTATATTCTATGTTTATGCCTAACCTACGGCGAAATTTTGTAATCAATGATGTGTTTTACATCAGCTTTAAGACACATGAATGATCTTGATATGAATTTTAAAAGTTCGGCGGTGTTTAGCATAAATTTGGCCTTCCTTCGCTTTTTTAAGCGGCCAAAGGCCTTTTTTTAAAGGTGTCCGGTTTGGGTTAGACTCCCTCCTCATTCTTCCTTTGTTAATGAGAACACGCATATCAGCAAGAAATAGTAGGTTAGTGGATGATTTGCCAATCTTTGATTGGTTGAAACATGTCGGACATTTCCCTATTCATCCCCGTTTTCAGTTAAGACGGGCATGTTTATGAGTAGAAGACTTAACTAAAAACGGACCCCTTAAGAAATTGGCCCTTGCCGCATTCAAAAATGATCTTTAGTATATATTCTAATTGTAATAGGTTGTGATGATTGTTGAAATCTGAGCATAGAGAAATGTGTGATTGAAGATCCAATTGCAGCTTGGCAAGGCAATGACCGGACGGCATAGCACGTACGTCGACTGTGCCTCTATGCAGCTGAGTTTCTTTGCAGTCGTAACGGCATTTTTGCGCTTTCAAACAGCCGTTATGAGATTTTCTATGGTTTTGCGTTTCATACTGATCATGGTACTTTTTAAAAAAAAGAGGCTATGATGACTTGAAATCTGAGCATGATGAAATGTGGCTTTGAAAATCCGACCGCATCTTGGCAGGTCAATGACCGGATGGCATAGCACGTAATGCGTCTATGCAACTAAGTTTCTTTGCAGCCGTAGCGAAATACGGATTTTTATGTGACGCGACTGCCACCAACAAATCTGACCCTAAAGTTACTTTTAAGTGTTGTTTCAGATTTCATGGCCATATGTAATGCTTCAATATATGTAACTGTGAGCCTTAGTTCTCGCAATTCTGATCCTCATTTAGCAGCAGGTGAAAACGATGCTAATGTTTCATTATTTGGCTTTTGTGTTCAAGCTCAAATATTGGAAGTTATTAGGATTGAATTCCTTTTGTTTGTGGTTGTAGGAATTCGGATAAGGCTTTCAAGATAATTTATAAGGGGTTGCTTTCATTAGGACTTATAATTCTTAGGGTGTCCGGTATTTCATTATTCTTCATCTAATTGGGCCGCGTGGTTTGATTAGCAAAGTCAATAGGGTGAACAGTGTTTAGTTTGAGCATATGGAAACCTCTCATTGGCCCAATTTAGTTTCTACAAATTGTGTTCACAAATATATAGGACGCGATAATCCGATGTCTTTTTTGATATTGGTCTGCTGGTGTTTTATGTGTCTGAGGTTTCGGTGTGCTTTGATCCAGTATGTTTTAGCCTGCTATTCTTTTGACCCTATTCTTTTGACCCTGATAAGTACACCGTGCTGAGATTAACTGGTAGGGCTGCTCATCGGGTGAAAACCGGACCGGACCGAGACCGAATCCGGCAAAAACCCAAGACCGAGACCGAAACTGAATGTGGTCAGTCCGGTCCAACAAGGCTAAATTTTTGGTTTGCGGTCCGAACTAGACCGGACCGAGACCGAATTTGCCAAAAATGATAGACCGAGACCAGACTGCCGGTCCTTCGGTCCGGTCGGTTTCGGTTCTATCCTGTCGGTTTTGTCGGTCGGTCTGGTCCATCCAGTCTGTTTGCTCACCCTTACATTCAGGTGTGTTTGTTGTGTTGATTTATTAGCATTAGTTTTAATTACAAATATCCCTCGACCTTTTCCCGCGCCTTTTTTTGCACTGTTTTGTCCGGTATAGTAATGGGCTATGATGATCAACTGTTGTTCTCTGAATCAAATGATATTGGTCATAGGAAATTTGAACTGTAACTTGGCGGGGCAATTACCGGATGTCGTGATAGCATACTTGCTATTGTGCAACTGCGATTATTTGCAGCCAAGGCGGAATTCTGATCTTTTTGACCATTTTCCAGTTACAATTATGAGCCTAATGATCTATTGTATAGTTTTTGTGTTTTAAATATTTTAATGGACTCTTTATATATATATATATATATATATATATATATATATATATATATATATATATATATATATATATATATATATATATATATATATATATATATATATATATATATATATATATATATATACTAGTGTCAAACTCGTCCGATGGACGGGTATGACTTGTGGTTTTTATTTTTATTATTTAGTAGAACAAATATACACTAAAAAGTAATTAAAAGTTAAATGAAACGGTTATGATCTATAATTGATGTTATCATAATCCATAAAACGGCTAAATGCAGGTAAGTATTTTGATTTTTGATTTTTATTTATTGGATTTAGTATAACAAATATATAGTTAAAAGTTATTAAAAGTTAAATTAAACGGTTAATAAGTATAATTCTTGTTACCATAATCTATAAAGCGGCTAAAAGTATTCAACTACATGTTCAAAGTCGCATTCATTACAAAAACATCCCTTGTCTTAGACTAAATAAAAGCGAAATGGCTAAAACTAATCAACTTTTTCTAGTATGCAAGCATCAACTACATGTATCGAGATGAAAATGAAAGAAGAGTGCGATGAAAAGTTAAAGCGAAGAGTCGAAGATTATAAAGGTGAAAATAGATATGGTGTTTTGTTTAATAGTTTTTTGTAGAAGCCTATTATCATCATCATATTTTCTCAACTAAAATAGTTACAAACTTGCATGGCCGATATGGGTCATAAAAAAAGAAAAAGCATAATTTGAAAGATAAATGATCTTGTCTTACAGGTAAGAAAAGCAACCACTAAAGTGACAGTCGGGCTCATATCATTTTTTTACGTTCACTTATATTAATATGCATTTGTAAACACGTCGATTAAACACCGGGAATTGATAAGAGGTATTATGAATTTTAGGAGTTTACCTTACATCCATTTGAGTCACAAATGCATAAGTTGCACGTAAATCTATAACCAGAAATTGAATTTTTTTTTTCTCTTAAATTACACATAATGCATATTTCAGTTACATTGCAAGTATTTGTTAAATCATTAGATCAATAAGATTTTTGTAAGCTTTTACAATGAGTAAAAACTTTAATGAGAATGATAACAATTAAAACATAACACCGACATACTTTTCAACAGGAAATTAAACCTTTAAAATCACAAGTAAAAACTTCTTCGAACTCTTGACCTTCAAATCTCATTTTGAACTTCATACCAGCAGAAATCTTATGATTTTTAGCTTCAAGGTACTTGTTAAGGCTGACAATAAACTCTGATCGACTGGTTATGTTCACAAATGATGCCAAATTCAGCAAACATGTTTTCCGTCATACAAATTGAAAAGGTAAATAACCAAAATCAAGAGTTTGTGTGGCCAAATAACCGAGTTTTTATTTTTTATTTTAATTTCTTATTCAATTAAATAGCCACGCAGAGATTTACCAGCCACATAGTGTTCTTTGGGCTGTTTATTGCCCGAAGGGACTACAAACTATGGCAAACTACTTAAGTTTTTCCTTAAAACGAACTCATAACACATTAGGCTCATGAAAAATGTGATAAGCATCTTTATGATACAGAAAGGAAATATTAAAGAAATATCACACAATAAGCTACAACATATCATACATTATACTAAAGTGTTTTAACTATTTCACACTTTATTTGTAAGACATAGTAAAATATATGAGTTATTAACCCATTTCATAATAAATGCTATGAAAAATAAAACACCAAAATTCATATGTATTTTATATAGAGATAAAGCCTTTTTGTGTAAAATTGAAAATAAATTAAAAAATTATAATAAGAGTGCTTTGAGCCTCCTTAGACTCGTTTCACAATCACCTACTTTTACCTAAATGCGTCAAAATTGCTCTAATACTAACAGAGGAGAAATTAGACTAACACGAAAGTGTTGCTTGTATGCTTATGTAGTACAAAATAAAGTATTAAAACGAAAATACTTCAAATACATAAGTAGTATTAATAATGACATACCAATATATGTTTTTCTTGTTGTTGAAGACATTCCCAATAGCAACTGCACCATGGATACACATTGATTATTATAAGCTAGTTTAGTTATGCAAATGTAAACTTACTTATGCGTTGTAGATATATTAGAAACCTACTTATGAGCTAAATAATCCCTTAGTAGGCATCTAGGAAAATGATATGATTACAACTATGAAGCTTTTAATATATATGAAAGATCAACTATAAGCTTTCAATGATGTTAAGTGATGCGTACACCAAACTGTGCAATAAGATTTAGCCATCTTTTTTATTCCTAGTTTTGTAATAAGTCCTTTTAACCTCGTGAGTTACCTAAAATCCTTTCTAGGGAAAATGGCCTTAAAGTTCAGCCAACTTTTAAGATTTACCAATGGGAAACAAATATATAGATCTGAACAAATTATCTTGTTTAATCTTGTACCTAATTTTTGCAAACAGAAAAAACTTAAACATGTTTGCCCTTTCAACTTAGAAAAGTAAAAATACGCAATTTATGTGAGACCAAGATCCACTTTGTTTAAAAAATTAGTGAAAAAGTGAAACTTGGTTGCATTTTTAAGCCATTTGCAGGCTTATCATGGTGAAACTGCAACAAAGAAAAACTTGTCACTATGGTTTTTACTTTTTAACTAAAATTTGTAAGTCCATATATAGCTTTATGTCATAAACTGATACTAATAGATATATTGGTATCTACTAACTAAAATTTTAATATAAATAATGCTTCATGTAAGTTGGGTTATAAGTGGTTTAAAATAGTACAGATACAAAAAACTCGCTAATGAGCATTTAATCTTAATCAGGTATACTTATAGTTATTTTAGACTGACCATCTAGCCGAGATCGTCTATTATCTGAAGTCGTCTTGGTCATAAGTTCACAACCCTGGATATCAGGTAGTCTTATAAGCCAACGGTCAATTGATTACGTTCTTGCTACATACCGATCTCAAAGTGTAATACTACATAGACATTATGATAAACAATTTGATTGATCTCGAAAGACTAATCATCCATACCCATTTCATTTAGCAAAAGCACGAAAACTTAAGTACAAAGCGATCATAACATGTTAAGATTACATTAGACCAAATATAATACAAACTCTTTAAAAGATCTTAGTAAGTTATAGAACAACTATATGAGTGGAATTTAATATTGACCAAACGCAACACTTGATGAAGATGGTATGAGGTACATATTTTCGACCACGGTTTACCAACTCCACATACCTATTAATTAACCAACACAAAGACATAATAAGCGAAGCTTATACGAAAATAAAATACAAACATTAAAATTTACAGGTAGACTTTTAAATAATACGTACACAACAATCATTAAATAGGCTTTTACGTATATGAACATCTTTTCCCTCTTTCTTGTGCTAAATCAATTTTCACCTCACGGCCAATCAAATTTAATTTGATCCATTGAGTTCAATGGCCTGCAAATAAATTATTAACAATTAGGTCTTAATCGTCTTCAACAAAAACTTATTGAAGAGTCGAATCAAATAACTTAAGAGCAGAATAAATTAGTACACGTAGCAAATTAGTACACGTAACAAAATCAAATAACTAAGAGCAAAAGTTTGAATTTAAAAATAAAGCACTAACCATTTTCTTAGATGATGGAGCATCAACCATTTCCACATCAATCTGCAGAAAGCTGGAGTTAAGTCTTGGCAACCACAACATAGAAAGCATAATTGTAATTAAGAACTAAATAACTTACATTTTTCTTTGTGGTTTTAGGGTCTTCCTCCTCATCAGAACTCTCCTCTTCTTCAGATGATTCTTCCTCTCCTGAGCTGCTATCTTTCTTGATGACCTTTTGTAGCATTTGGCTTAGCTGGCTCGTTCTTCTTTGGAACTTCATCCTCACTACTCTCATCTTTAGAAATAGCAGGTTTTGTCTCGGTTGGCTACAACAAAGGTAGTATGTTATTAAACTGGTCCCAATTATATAACAGTGTCTAGTAATGATAACTATCATAGTTTTTATGAACAATACCTTAGCCTTCTTCTTCTGGGGCTCTTTTTCATAAGAGGAAGAATTGTCTTTTGAGCTTTCATTAGATGACGACTCGTCTTTCTGTAAACAAAAAAGGTATTAATAGCTTTTATAGAAACTTAACATCAAAGCTGTAAATATCCCTTAGTACGTGTAGTATTTAGTAATTGAGACGTATTCGAAAGGTGCATCAAACCATGCATAGAAAACAAACCTACAAAATGTGTGGTAGCAGAAAAGAGTAAATCAAGCTGACCAATAATTATAAAATAAATGTAGGTAAGCTATGTCGTGATCGATTGAAGAGTCGAATCTGTGTGTGCTTACGTTTTCCAACAACTCGAATATCTGGTATGATTATACTTCATATGACTCTTCACAATTTGACCAAAGCGAAATAGCGGACACTAAAGATAACTCACCTTCTAAAACACACCTGCAACTACCTCGCCCAATTGTCTTGCATTTGACCTAGTGAATTTTATTAGCTCCCTTTACACCCAGCGAGTTCAAGCAGTGATTGTGATGCTAAGCGAGTCCCATCGCCAATTGTCCCAACCTCAATCGATGACATAGTCACCGATACATAATTGCCACTTCCTCCGTTCACGGCACAAAAGTGCTTTAAGTGAAAGATTCGACCGAACTCGCTTGTTGATTAGGATCTTTTGGCTTTTACGAAGTAGGGACGGTCCCCAACCAACCCGATACTTGTATTAGAGGTATCGTCGATGGAGGGTCCTGTTTTCAATGGCTCGAGCATCCATGTTTTCTGGACCAGATGCATTCCAATTAGGAAGCGGTGGCTGCAATCTTGAACTTTTCTCACTATATTCGGAAAGTATAGTCTGTTCAAGGTCCTCACTATATACAGTATATGATATTAGTAGGTTGAGGGCGACAGCCACCAATTAGTGAAAGTAAGTCATTTGATCTGCTAGAAGAGGGATCATCTATAGGTTTCTTATCTTATAAAAAAGATTAATTTAAATGGAAAATGTCACAGATAAGAGGATAAAGTCGAATTAATTCAATTTCTTAGCTCAGAATATTAATACTGTCTTCATTAAACCACATACCAAATTTGGAAGACTGATTGTTGGGACTCAAAGGATCATCTTGCTTATTCTTCTGCTATGGAACAAAAAACACAATTGCCTTAAGCAAGTGCTTACCAAAAGGTTACAATTTTAAATCAGGAAATAAATTAAAAAGATAACCGTATCCTATAAAGGTGTACCTCAAGAAAACCTGTGGATCCACCTTCTTTAATTGTTGGAGAGCTGTCAAAAAACTTTCCAAGGATGTATGTTGTACTTTCCTAACTCGAATTGCTGGGAACTTTATTTACCGCAAACTTATTAGTCATAAATTCAAAAACTTCACCATCCACAACTTCGTGGACTTCTGGAAATCCAGAGATTCTTTGTAAATGAGGGTCGCCCATACCAAGGTTATTCCTTGTCAATTTAATAGAAAAAAAATTGGGACATTACAAGTTAATTGTGTAAGCTTTTAGCATATTTTACATGATAAAACTCACCCGCGTTTATTGTAGTCTCTTCTAACGTAGAAGCAATATGCATCGTTATGCTTATGTAAATTCACATCGGTCACCCTAAATGATTAAATAGTTAAATTTTCAGAAAGGACTTGCTTCTCATCAGGTACATCATAGTTAAAAAGTCACTGATCCGAAAAAACAACCAGTTGAAAAAAATAAGTTAATGAAAAATTAGTTAAAAACGTACCAATAAAAAAAAGTAGCTATATGAGCATCCCATGGATTCTTCAAACTTGTATCATGTGCAAAGAAATAAAGAATGAGAACAGTGTAATTCCTTTTCATGATAAGCGTTCAATTCCTTAATACGACCCATGTAATTCAGGTCCTCAACACACAAGCTAACAATTTTAGAATCGACACCAGGATCTTCACGAATATTGTAAACATATTTATGTTAGATTGCTCCCTCCATTGAAAACCTTTCAAATAAAAAAATGAAATGAAACTTGACATACTCGTATACTTTGCCTCTTCAATAAACAGTAGCAAGATGGACCACGGGCTTCCCGATTGTTGTAGTTCCCGAGCATGATCCATGATCATAATGTTTTACAGTCATTATAGCCTAAAATGTCCAGGCAACCGTCGATATCGCAAAATGAAAAGTTGAACCCTAGACTAATTTTGACAAGCTGATGCAAAATGAAAAGGTGAAGCCCTACTGTTATTGCCTTATTGGAGCGGCACCACATCGCCATTTGTTTGAAGGACTTTTTAGAGTGACAGTTGCCATATAACCATTCAGACCAGCTATCAAGATATGGTAACAGCAATTTCTAAGAACCTACATCAGAATTGTTTACAGTTTAGATATGCATATATTATTGTTTACATTCATTTTCTAAAGTGTGGAAACTTACATATGCATGGTCACAATCAAACTTGAAAGCAAAGAACCACAAGCTTAGTAGCCAAAAAAGTGGCAGATGGCATTGAATTTCTTCCCCTTGTATGCTTAAGACCAAGCATGGTCCATGAAGTTTGTGTCAAATTTGTTTGATTTCCCTCCAAACATATCACTTCAACTTGCTCAACCTCAAACTTCAGCTCACAGTACACAGAGAACATTGTCACCTACAATAAAAAGATATCATTCACACATGTGTACAAAGACGCACAAAGACAGTGCACAAAGACGCAAGCCTATTTAAAAAAAAAAAAAAAAAGAGCTTGGTATACAATCTAAAAATAAACGTGATGTATTTAACCATTTCTTCACACGTCCCCAACATCCCCGTTAATAGCTCCGGAGGCTACTCTTTGGATTTATAGCATGGGAAAGGGGACAAAATGTGGATCTGTATTTGTGTAACCACTTAGCCATGTTTCACGTCTCTACACATTTACATGCGAGATATAGAGACATATATATCTTCTGAGAGGTGTCAAACCGAAGCATATATATATACTTTTGGGTGACTATTGACCCATATGACCCTTTAGAAATGAAATATAAGCCTAATCAACACTTCGATAAGCAATTGACCAAAGATTGCCACCTATATATGTCTTGAACCATAAGAGCTATATAGCGATAGACGACATTTTTTCCTACCAATTGAAGCTTGAATGCAATATCCAAGAAGCTTCAAATGGTAGTGCGATGTTGAAGCTTGGCTATGGAAATGAGCTCATTCTTGAATTCATCAACCCATTGTTGAGATGTCTCTGTAGCCCGCTTCACAACTACGTCCTTTGAGTCTTCCAACACACTCTAAATTATTAATGGTGTGAAAAATATGTTGCCTTTTGAAAATACCGTGTGTAAATTTTCAAAAATAATAACATATTCAAATGTCAAAATCTTAACTAAGTTTAGCCAATTGCTTTTCCTGTTAAAAGTGTTTTTCAACATCAAATATTCAAATCGATGAACATAGTTACCCAAACTTCATATAAACATGTGTTCCTAAGGGTTTGACTTCCATCATAGTTGAGCTTGTAATTAATAGAAAAAGGTATTTCAATTTTACCTTTATCCTTGGACTAAGTAAGATTTATTAGAGGTGTTCAAGAAGCATTATATAGGCAGAATCCCATTCACTTTTTTCTGCAATGTGTCCGGTGGCCTTACAATTGCAAAGACAGAAGTAAGCTCCCCTTTTGCAACTTTCTGAGCTACCTATTGAACAATTCATCAATTAATGTTTACAGACATTTACGTAGATGATAAAATTAATAACTAAAAAACATACAGATCAAGAGATTATATCATAGTATCAACTTTCAAAATAATGATATATGAGGTACTCACCCTAAGCACATAGCCAATGACAAGATGAGCGGATCGAGTAACCTTCATCAAAATATATAGAATCGTATAAGAGGAGATATTGTTAGTTATGTGTAAAGATTGTACCTTAATCAAATCGGGTTAGATTCTCAAGCATTGCGTCTATAAAGCAAAACAAAAGACAAAAACAAATATAGCTTTAGTTTCTTTTCAGATTATATGTTCAGATGCCTCATGACCTTCCATACCACCGTTGGGCTAACAACTCGTAGTACAATTGCTTATGTATCTGGTTCAAAGGCCCGGACAAATGGTATCTTAGTTAGCCCATGATAAACCATTAGCTACATGATTAGTGGCTCTACGTTAGTCCTGAGTAGCCTGTCCTTCATGAATTTTGCAGCAGACACATTTTGACCCGTACTAAAAACAACCCCTTTGACCCGTACTAAAAACCCTTTTGACATGTTTTCCAATCATGTCATGCAGTTTGCCACATGTAAGAGAAAGGATGACCTTCAACTCTTTGAATTTGTGAGCTTCA
Source organism: Chrysanthemum lavandulifolium (assembly GCA_022545495.1). Lineage (NCBI taxonomy): Eukaryota > Viridiplantae > Streptophyta > Magnoliopsida > Asterales > Asteraceae > Chrysanthemum > Chrysanthemum lavandulifolium. The sequence goes on from CM040242.1 coordinate 145,631,454, forward strand.
ATTATAATGTAAGGTTAAGTAGTATCTGAACTTGTAATCAATACACTCAATCTTAACTTGGTAGAAGTTGGGCTGTAAGATGAGAAAAACTTGATATTTAACTTGGAAGGACTACGGGCTGTTTCGTGATATTGACTTGTAGGACTCGAGTGCATCACCAATAAGCTATGAGCAAACCCTGCATACACAGGTTATAGAATGCGTTAACTGTTATTACAAATACAGGGTGGTATAACATCTTAGTCACATACATTGGGTAAACGGTTAAAAGAGAGAAGTTTATATAACAAAGCATGAACCTTATTTAAAAGAGTAAATCCAGTTTTATTTCCATCTGTTATATAAAGGTTTGTAAATGACTTTTATACAGTGAGTTTTAGATTCATGCTTAGTTAGCTTGACAACATTCTCATTTTTTAACGCTGGAATTTGTGAAAATTTGATATTCATTCTCTTGTAAAAGAGTATCAAACTAACGTCCAATTGAACAATTGATTGCTGCATATTTAGAACATATGAGCATCTTGGTAGTACGATTCGACATGAACATCGTACCTATGTTACAATGACAAGACACAAACAATTCTTAGTCATTGTAGGAACCATAGCGAAACACATTCTCAGATCAAATGCAACAATATACAACTTTATTTATTGAAATCAACCAAAATTACTTTTGTTAACCACATAAATGAGATAAATGTTAGTAAGGTTTGAAAGGGGTTGTATGTATGATTGTTCAACTTCTTTCTTACTTCTGTTGTTCTCTCGAAATCAGGGATGTATTAGATATCCTCCATATATAATGTCAACTCTTTTATTTAGGAATGGGTCAATTTGAGTTACCTTGCTCGGATAGTTTAACCGATTCCACCATCAAATATAATGTCCATTTAAATAACAGACATACATCAGCCAACTTGCGTTCCAGTTCCCTGACGTTTGGAGGCAAGATCAAATGCGTTGAATTGCGTCACCTCAATTTGCAGTGCCTAAAGGTGGTAGCTTATTGGATTTTATGTTTTAGCACAGAGATGGCAGAACATAAACTTGAGCGAAATTTGCGAGCAACAGTTTTGGTTTTAGTTTAAAGAAGCTCGGTGTCTTTTCCAAAAGGTTCCACCTTGCAAACCCCCGGCTGCATCATCGGTAACATCATACAAAATTTGAGATTTTCAAACTCTATGTTAAGAGCTAACTGCGTAATTATAATTCTAAACAAGCGATGTTTGGCAAAGTTTATTGTAAGACCGTTGAGTTCTCTCTTGAATTCAAAACCATCTTGGTATCATATCACGGAGATTACAAAATAACAAAAAGTAAAAGTGACCGACATGAAACCAAAATACAAAACCAGTTCGCTATCTCCTAGAACTACCCTGATCACTGCTATAAGCTAATGATTATCTAAATGGCACTGTAAATGCAAAGTATTTCAAAACTTTCACTAAAATTTGACCTCGATAATAGCAAAAGCCAACAACAAAACACAGTATAGTATATGGGTTTACTCTGTAAGCAAAAATAGGAAAGAAATACTTATTGCTAGAGAATGGAACATTGTATGTTTCTAATGAATATGTAAACTTTTCATTTGGAAGTTATATTTTTTTTATATCAGTATCACTATTATAAGTATGGTTAAACCTAATAACTAAGTACAAATAAAATTCAGAATTCAACCTTATGAAATACAAAAATTTGTCTCGCCTTATTGTTATAGTGGACTTAGGTTACCGCAGTCTAACAACTAAAGGTAAAACAATAGAGATAAGTATCCTACAGTAAACTTGATGGTGGAACATACCAGTGACCTCAAAAGATGATACTTTAGTTTTGTTTATATTTATATTCCTTATATGCGTGACAATAGTTTTATAACGGAGGATTTATTACAAACCTATCGGTGATTGAACATTATCAGTACGAGGTAAATACTGAACCAACAGCTGCTTTGCATCATTTGTCATTTGGCTCGTAAGCTTCTAAAAGTTGATTAAATTCTTCAAAATATTTATGTTATTGTATCAATTGTACTTTACTAATTAAATTCTTCAGGCAGAAGTTATTGCAACTACTTTATGTTATAGCTGTAATGTTCACCTCTGTATCGTTTTACCCAACATGAGCTGATACATAGCACGACTGGTTTTCGGCACCACCTAGCAGACTCCGACAGCCTCATTTCGAAAGAAGCTTAAAGATCAAGGACAACATGAAGAAGGATACTTGGTGGCATGAAACCATGATTTGCAAACAAACATTGTACCTCTATCCGTCTTCAATTTTAGACATGACGGGATGTTGAAGAGTATTTCATCGCTAGATCAAATCGGTTGAAAATCGCACATAAAAAGTCGATCATAAAAGAAGTACCTATACTATAGATTACAAAATGACAACTTTTTACAAAAAGTCAATTTTCAAAGGCATGATGAAAAGGTACAATACTTCACACAAACAGCCATATATTTTACTTAATTCCAAGAAATGAAATGAACTTAGCATAGATTATATCGATTATTTTCAATATGTAAACATGTAGTTACCTAGCATGAGCTTCAGCTGAAGCCATTAAATGATAATTAGTGGCCCACGATTCTTTACATTTTAAAGATGTGAACTCTTTTATCCTGTAGTAGTTGTCTAATGACTACATACACACAAAAAAAAAGTTAGAATTGGTTATATAAGTTGGAATTGTGACCACTTTGTTTTTTATACTAACTTAGTTTTTAAATAGTCAAAAACTAAACTTTAAGAAAATTAACTTAAATTAAGGGAACAAAAATCCAACTTAATATTGTATGAAAAAATTCATTTGGTAAGACAATATATATCAATGTCTGTGAAAGGACTCACTAACCTAGCAAAACTATTACAATTATGCTAAACCTGTACAAACAATGTCGCAATTGCATTTTTTTTAAAAGATATGAACTTTCTGTAAATTTTAACTTGCATCCAATATTGTATGAGAAAAAGCATATGCAAGTAAATATACCTTGCTGTAGTAACGGCTAAATAACTTGGATAAGTTGCACATGTATTCACAAACAATATCTGGCACCAAAGCTGCACAAGCCCTTTCTATAACCTAGAAAAGCAAGTTAGATTTATCAATACAATAAATGCAATTCATATTAACAAAAATAGGAAAATCTATTAAACCAAAATTTCACTTCATTATTTCATCTATATTTGTGACATGTCCAAGTATAAAAGTTCATTATGATACTCGTCTTACCTCAGTAAACTCTACTAAATGTAATCCCAACTCACATTCTATCCCGGCCAACGCCTATTTAGAGCCAAGAACAAAAAATCAATAATATAATTGGGACCCGAGATGAGAAAGTTGTAACATTGAAACAAAAGGAAAGTCTTACATTTAACTTAAACAAGTTTCTATCGGGAGAATCCTTGATAAGTGAACGCAATAAACCTTGCGTCTCGAGTAAAGATGCAAAGGTATTCCCCTATTTATGAGATGATTAAAAATCAAATCAATTAGCAACTGTATACAATAGCATAACATCACCTATAAGAACATCACAAGAATACCTCTTTATCAACAAGCAAGTCCTCAAATTTGAATGTGCATTCAGCCAATCTCTGTCTTTTTAAACATGTAAATCTGTTAAGAGCACAAAACACAAAACTATAAATATTAATAAATACGAAACTCGACCTAAAAGTAGGGTGTCTCTTTTATGAAACAAAGAATATAGCTGGTGTTACATTGTTGAATTCAGTATATAAAAAAACTGTAAATAAAAAACTGATTACAGCAAATCTATGAGGAATCAATCTTATAACTTGATTGATGGTTTTCAATCAGAGCTAACAAAAACAGGATGATAAAACATCAGATAATCATAACAACAATATTCTATAACCGGTTAATAGAAAATCAGATACAAAGTAGAGTAATAGGGCAAAGTTTATGAACTTACAAAAACAGAGCAACCGATTTTTTAATCAACATGTAGAACAGATATACCGTAGTTCCCATGCTATTTGTATAATTTACTCGCTAAAATGGATTAGTTAGTGATGATTGAGGCAGTTTTCAATCGTTTTGTATTTGTTTTGTGTAAGGAAGTAGGGTTTGCTCGATTGACACAGAATAAATTGTATATTAGGGATTAAAAAATACCAAAACAGAGTATGCCTAATATTCAGGAACCGATTTGGTTTATAGATTTGGTGTTGCAAAATATAATTAAAAAATCATGTTGGTCTAATGGTTAAGACTTAAGTTAATGTTATAAACCACTCAAGTTCAATCCTTACCGATTTTATTTTTAATGGATATAAATTCCGAATTTTATAAATTTAAATTTAAAAAGAAATTTAAAATTGAGTATAATTATAAAAAAAAAATGCCACATCACTAAAAAAATGCCACATAAAATCAATGATGACATGGCAATATGACATGGCATTATGGGATGCCAAGTGGCATTATGACGTGGCATGCCTCCTCTTATATATAATGTATAGATATATATATCGTTGGTTCAGTGCGTGTGTTGATGACACCTTACGTTGGTTCAGTACGTATCTTCATAGGACGTGTTTAGAGGGTCCAACTCTAGGGTGTATTCACGGAGCATCTTCAGAGGGTTCAATTCCAGGGTGTGTGTTCAGCGGGTGTGAAGTTTGTTAAGTGTATGACTTGAGTATCTCGGTTCAGTGTGTGTGTTCACGGTACATGTTCAGGGTGTGTGTTCAACGAGTGTGGAGTCTATTAAGTGGGTCACTTGAGTGACTCAGTTGAATGTGTTGGTTCATTGGGTGTGTTCAGGAAGTGTGTTCAGGGAACGTGTTCACAGAAGGTGTGTTCATTGGGTGGGTTCACTTTCAGATTGTAGTTGAACAGTTTCTGACATATGGGTATAAAAGGAGTGATTTTGATTACTAGGTTAGGATTTAAGCTGTAAATGTAGCAACCTTACACAATATTGTTTATTTTACTATATCTAAAGATTTTTTTTACAATCTTTCTCTTAGTAATTTTTACAAATTAAGAAAATCCAAACAAAATTTTCATAACTACTTTTTAAGCCGCTCATACAGATTGTGTGTTTTGCTTACTGATGAATGTGATTTGATCACCAATGTTAGTGGAAAGGCAAGTGTGCAAAGCTGCAACATAAAAATGCCAAACCAGAAGAGGGGAGTAGCACAATTAAGCAGGCCTTTATGGTTTTTGAGTCCGAGTATGATTAGATGAAGAAAGGTATGGACACAACTCTGTATCTACCTTGGTTTGCTTGAATTTTTCACTAGAATCCTCTTTATGATCTGTGGTAAAGTTCTAATAGTTTGTAGCACTTCTTGGATTGCAGCTAACGGAGATAGCGTCTTATCTGTATACTCTTCAAATATGTAAGAGATTGGTTATCATAAACACTCAAGAACACAACTATATGGATCGAATATGTGTAGAAGTTTAGAGAGAGAAATTTAGTGTTTGCAACTTTGTAGAAAGAGAAATGAAAGTCATACTATTGAAAGCTCCAACCCTCTACCTTGGAGGGTAGAGGGTATTTTATAATGTCTTACAAAAGCCCTCTGTCATTTTGTGGATCGGGTGTACATTGGGGAAATACCGTCCAGTCCTCCACGGTGTTACTTAACTAACTACTAAAACCTTTAAGACTACGAACTTTATAATGCTAACAAATACTGGGTGACCGAGTCTTTAACATGGATTTACTAAATCTAACAATCTCCCCAAGGAGGTCACCCCATAAAATACATCATGAATTCTAGCATTCGTTTACAAGTTCTTGATCTTCTAGTTCGTAGTATTTGATTCTTCAAAGTCCGCAATCTTTGTACTTCAAGGAGTGATCTTTGAATGTTCCTTGACTTGGTGATCTTTGAATGTTCCTTGAATTGGTGATCTTTGAGCTTTCTTCGAGATCATCAGCTACAGTAAATCTCTGAATCATCCTTTGTTGTATTGCCTTCATGTGATGTTGTGACTTTTGGACCGACATGCTCACACTTTTATGGATCATGATATGTTGCATCAGAGTTGTGAAAGCATTGTTGTATGTCTTTCAATTATCATGATTTCTTTGATTGTGGCGTGAGTTATGAGCATGTGGTTATGAATTGACGTCTCAATTTCCATCAGCTGCAACCGTCAGATATTCCTGCAAACAACAGTTAGCAATAAAACACACAAAAGTGTCTTTGTTCACTTTCGTTGAATAGGTTTGCAAGAACCACGGTTCCCCGTTGATCAGTATAAATACTTCCAGTGATAAGGTGTAATTCCGAAGAATCTCCTTGACAGGGTTTTGCAGCTTGTATTAGCCATTCTTAAATAGGAGCATCTCAAAGTAGACAACACGGAGTGAGTGAACCGGTAATTGAGATTCAGCGATTGATGATAAATTGATTTGAAAAACAATCGCGTATTCTTTGAAGAGAGTTTTTCAATACGACGAAAGTTTTATGAGAAAAATCAAGTTTCAATCACAAATAAAAATCGAAAGGTTCTTCAAAAGTATACATCAATTCATTTCCTGGAACAAGGTTGATTCAAAATTGAATCGCCTCATAGTTTCTTTCTAGTTATCACAAGTTTGATCCATGATGGATCTCACATGTCACCCACCAAGAGCTTGTTTGATGTTGGCTCTAGAAGGATTTCCATCTTCATTGTGAATACTTTACATATCACTCGGATGTTCTGGCAATACCACAACGATAATGCGTAGGACTCTTAATGTATAGTTTCTTACTTTTCACAGTGTATGAGAAAGCAAGCATGTTGACAGTGTGTCCTAATGAGATTTATTGATGATCTCTTAGCTCTAGACTCAATCGTGCATTTTGGTTTTCTTAAGCGGAGACTAGGGAGAGGGTCTCCTAGTTCAATATCAACCATCTCTAAGAGAAACTCGATACATTGCATCGGTTCCCATGAGAATGAAACAAGTTCTTTTAAGAGAACTTGAGTAGCTGGGAAGTTTAGTGCAGTGCGTCACTGGGTCCATGACGTCTTGTCTTCAATATCGGTGTTACCTTAGTAACCACCGGTAGCATATGTATTGAACCGGTTTCGCCCTAAGGTTGAATATTTGGAGGCTACTTCTTTTCACCCTTTATCACTAGAACCTTGTTGGGTTTGTTCAGGTCCTAGCTCCATCTCGATCAAGCCTCTTCCTTATTCTCACTTTTCTCCTTTTTCATCATACCTAAGGACTTTCTACACTATCTAGTGGATTGTCCCTGGGTAGATCCCTCCGGCCCTGGCGGGATCATGGGAACTAGTACCTAACCTTACCATCCTAATAACTCCAATAAAGTAAATGCAACGCCGGTCTTTGGTGTACTTCCACAATTGCCATTGAAAACCACTTGAAAAACCAATAAAGGTACTTGTGATAGAATATCAAAGCATTTGTACCTCAATTATTTTTTATCTTTTATAAATGCTCCCCCTCAACATGTGCATCGGTATTTGAAATCGTTTAGCACATCGAGGAAGGAGTGCTTGTTTGAGTCTTAAACAATCACCATTTTATCAGATTTAATATTTAAATCACATTCTCTCCCCCGATCAAAAATTTCAAACCTTTTGAGATTTGTGATCCCAATTAATAATTTAGAAAATTTTGGGAAAGATGTGGTCTGGTTTTAATATTTACTGATAAGGAACATTACAACGCTCCCCCTCAATTTATGAGGGAGAGTGTTTGTGTCAAGTATGATAATTTTGAGAGATCTTTGAGTAAAAGAAAGTTTTCATTTCGAAATATCTTTGACTATACGAAAGATTATACACTGACACATAGCACCAAAACTTTATTCACCACTTATAAACGTACAAATGGACTCGTTTGATGATATATAATTTGAAAATATGAAATTTGAAATCACTCTTCCCTTCAATTGATGACCCAAGTCAGTGATTGAGTGACAAAATTTATGACAAAATGGAGTCCGTTTGATTTTCAAAAATTTGAGTCCGATTTATTTTCAAACAATATGTTACCACCATGTAAAATACAAATATTTTTCTGAAGAATCATAGAATGAAAAACATTTGTATAGGAACAACCGTCTTTTTGGCGACGGGTTTTCCTCATTATAGTTTTAGGATAAGTGCTCGATGAAAATCGATTTTGTGTAGCACTTTCCTCTTTTGAATAGCGGGTTGCATATCTGAAATAATAGCAAGCCATATTGTAGGCATGCTTTGAAAAACATTTTGAACTTCTTTTCGAACTTCATTTAAGGACATGTGTCATTATTGAATGACATTTCTAGGATCGTAAATGTTATCGATGCCAGAAGACATGCCTTGAAAAACTACTTTTGGTATTTTCTATTTTTTTTTGAAGGTTTTATATTTTTCTATTTTCTTTTTGGTTTTGACTATGTACAAGATATGTGAAGCGGTTCCATTACTCCTCATTCTCTTCCGAACTCGTTTGAGTGTTTTGGTTGCAGACTCTTCATGCCGAGTCGCGAGAGGATAAGCTGAAGCGATATCTTGGAAGAGCTTTGGTGAAGATGTACTTAGCCGGTACTCGGTCCTTACAAAGTAGAGTTCAACTACACCGTTATCAACTTGTTCCCGGATGAAGTGATGTCAATGTGCTTTGATCATGAATGTTGGACATTGTTGTAGCAGAGAGCGATGGCACTTTTGTTGTCACAGTACAAAGGAATCTTGTTGAATACAAAGCCATAGTCAGATAGTTGGGATCTCATCCATAAGATTTGAGCACAACATGCTGACATGGCAATGTACTCAGCCTCTGTGGAGGATGTACTCATTTGCTTCTTTGAAGACCAACTCACTAATTTATCAACCAAAAATTGAGCACCTCCCGACGTACTTCGACGTGTATCTTGACACCCTGCATGGTCAGCATCTGCATAGGCTGTCAGTGCCATGGAGGTGTCCTTGGGATACCAAAGTCCCATATTAATGGTTCACTGGAGATACCGAAAGACCCGTTTAACCGCTTCAAGGTGCTTCTTGGTAGCCTTAGCGATCTGAGCACACATGCATACAATGAACATAATATTTGGTCTCTTGGCGGTGAGATACATCAAGGATCAATCATACTACGGTACTTAGTTTGATCAATCGGGATCCCTAGAGGTCCTCATCCGGTTTTGTTGTCTCCACCATGGGAGTGTCAACAGGTCACAAGAATCAAATCCAAATTTCTTTAATATTTCATTAGCATATTAAGATTGATTTATGAAAATGCCTCCGGGACTTCGAGAAATTTGTAAACCTAATAAAAATGACATTTGTCCCATCATTGACATTTGAAATTTAGAACTCATCTCTTTAGAAAAACGATCACATTCGTTTGGGTCGGTCGAGGCAAATATAATATCATCAACATATATATTTGAACATGAATTAATGTTTTCCTAATTTCGAGTGAACAGTGTAGGATCAACAACGCCTTTGTAGAATCTGTTTGCCAAAAGGAACTTTGACAAAGTATCGTACCATGCCCTTGGAGCCTGCTTCAAGCCGTAGAGGGCCTTTTTCATACGGTAGACATGAGTAGGATGCTCGGGATTCACAAATCCTTCCGGTTGATTGACATAGACCACTTCTTTAAGATCGCCGTTAAGGAAAGCAGTCTTTACATCCATTTGGTAGACTATCATGTGCAAACGGAGCGAATGATTCCTCAAAGTCAATACCCGCCTCTTTTTGATATCCCTTAGCAACAAGTCTCGCCTTATTCTTCAGAACGTCACTGTGCTCGTCAAGTTTCACCTTAAAGATCCATTTGAGAGCAATAATCATTGCACAATCTGGAGATGGTACTAATTCCCATACATCAAGTCGATCGAACTCGTGAATTTCATCTTGCATAGCATTAAACCAGCTGTCCTCAGACATTGCAGTCTTGACATCATTCGGTTCGACCTTGGATAGTACAGATTTGAAGAAGCACCGTAAGGCATCTATGGCAAGTTGCTTTCGTGTAGATACTGGACAAGAAGGACTCCCAATGATGTTATCCAGTGGATGATCATGTGTCCATTTTCTGAGATGTTCATGTGGTTGAGGATAAAGAACTGATGTGGCAGAGTTAGGATCCCGATGAAGATGCCTCTAGAGTGGGTTCGGGAAAATATGTTCTCGAATGGAGCATCTTGGGAGTAGCAAAGGGGTTAACTTCAAAAGAATTGTCTCTGCAGTTAGAGCTCTAAGCGAACCCGGATGAACACGGATAGAGCCTTGTTCATGTTCGTTCATTTAATTTAACCGGACAAATAAGCGAACACTTAAGCGAATGAAATTTCTTGTTCATGTTCGTTTATTAAGAAAATGAGTTGTTCATGTTCGTTCATTAAGACACTAAACTAATGCTAAGCGAACATAAGCGATCGAACATAAATGAACATAGACTAACAAACATAAAGTTTATTAAATTATGCATCTAATATTATTTTACAAGTGTTGGTTTGTTTAAAAACTAATTTTAAAATATACAATTAAAAGATATGATATACGAACATAAATAAATAAATGAACATAAGCGAGCATGATCGAGCGTTCACGAACATAAATAAGCGGACGTGAATTTTGTTCATGTTTGTTCATTTAACTAAGCGATCATAAAATATTGTTCACGTTCATTCATTCAATAAATAAAAGAACATAAACGAACTTTTTACCGAGCGGTTCATGAAATGTTCTTTGAACATTCGATTTGTTTACTGACCCTAACTGCAGTGCCTTGATGTACTGAAGAAGATTGAGGATTCGATGATGATGGTGAATGGTCGGCAGATGGAGCTTCTTGACTTATGGAAATAGAGAGCGATGGACCATTTGGGTTGGTTGGAGCAGGAGCAGCAGCAGCTGGTGGTGCGGGAGTATCATCAGTTGTCGGCTCAAAGTATTCATCATACATCGGATCAAACAAAGTATTCAAGTCTTCTTTTGAAAGAGGTACATAAGGAGCTGCAGGCGTGGGATTCTGTACAAGACCTGAACTAATTGGTCCAGGTGACAAAAGTTGAGGTGAGGGTCCAGAACTGGTGTGTCCAGGAGCTAGTTGCTCAGTCAGCTCATCAAATGTTATGTGAATAGTTTTCATAATATCTTGGGTTCTTTTGTTGTAGATTCGGTAACCCTTACGATCTGGTGCATAACCAACGAAATATCCAATATCAGCTTTAGCTTTCAACTTTCCCAGATCTTGACTGTCATTGGTTGGATAACATAAAGCCCCAAACACACGTAGAAACGAGAGATCCGGTTTCCTGTTATGCACTAACTCATATGGAGTTTTGCCGTGAAGAGTATGTATTAGGGATTGGTTTTGGGTGTAACAAGCCGTGGCAATAGCTTCCGCCCAGAGAAACATCGGAGCCTTAAGATCATCATAGTGCGTGCAGCTTCCACAAGAGTACGATTTCATCTTACAATAACCTCTTTCTGCTGAGGAGTTCGTGGAATACTTTTCTGATGACTGATCCCAATGCTTTCATAAAACTGAATGAGTTGTTTTTTTTACAAATTCAGTTCCATTATCTGTCTGGATGATTCTGACGGTTTTGTTAAGCCTAACCTGCAGTTGTTTGATAAGCTTAATGATAACCTCGGGAGTTTGATCCTTGGTTCTCAAAAACTTTACCCAAGTGAACCGAGAATAGTCGTCAACAACAACTAGGACATACTTCTTCCCATTGATACTTTGCACTCTCATTGGTCTACATAGATCCATGTGAAGGGTGTGAAGAACTTCCATGATGGTGTTGGCAGGTTTGGGTTTATGGGCATACTTTTTGCTTTTGCCCAGTTGGCAAGCAGAACAAAGATGATCTTTTTCAAATTTTAACCGGGGTAAACCTCGCACAAGGTCTTTTCTAGCAAGATCATTTATGGTACCAAAGTTCAAGTGATTGAGTAGCGGTGCCATAACCATTATTTGTTCTTTGACGCCTTTGATAACAAGCAAATAGGAGAAGACCTCATCATGTATTCAATAGAGATGGTGTGCAAGTTGGTGCCACGAGATCCCTTAAGAAGATCAACACCATCCAATTCTCTAACAAAACATGTGTGTTTTCTGAAAGCCACTTCAAAATCAGAATCACAAAATTGGCCAACAGAGAACAGATTGTGGCCAAGTCCTTCCACATAGTATACCCGGGAGATAACACTGTCACCAAAAACACAATCTCCATAGCCCATAATTGCCCCAAAATGATCATTCCCAAATCTAACAGTCCCGATAAACTTATTCACGAAGTTCTTGAGCCGTGAGCGATCCCCAGTCATATGTTTTAATCAGCCTGAATCTAAATACCAAAGGACAATTTGTACGACCTGCATTTGAAAACAGACGAGAATGCATAACTGGAAACAGTGGATCCCCACATGAAGATGGGGTCCGATTGGTTAGCATAAACAATCTGTAGACCTACAACATCCCTAAATGCTATGACATTGTTGGTGGGGGCAACACTAGTAGAAGCAATGGACTCAATCAATGTGCATTGTATTCCTAAAGGAATAATTCTACCTGTGGGCCTCCATATCTTAACAGACACTGTTCTATGCAAGGCAGTTCTAGTTGAAGGATAATGTTCACTAATTGGAATTTACGACCTATGGGTTTCCACTGATAACCCGTATTAGTGAACTTTTTCCTTGTAGGTTTCCAAGATTGTTTAATTTGTTTTGCTTTCCAAACTTTATATACTGGGGATTTACCAGAAGGCCTCAAATATGACACAACACATTCATCATGATTACTAGAAATTAAATATTCATTACATCTTTTTCAGACAACAGTAGAATTCGAACTAATTACAGTACGCTTATAGCTAATACTAGCATTAACACGATTCAAATTGTTAGACTTAAACTTATTATTCCTAGGGTGGTATTCTACTTCCTTTACTTGATCACTCTTAGCTTGTGAGGTCCTATCTTGCTATGTATTGCCTTTAGGCTTTGACCCGCTATCTTTAGTGTCACTGCTTACTCTTGTAGAAGTAACGACGGGAATATTAGTTTGCTTCACTGCTTTTTGCATTTTTGGCCTAGAAGTGCTGGGTTCTGAGGCTTTTAGGGGTACATCAAAGGTAACATGCTTTATCTTAGGCATTGATGAGGGTGCAACTACTCTATCTTGTTTGGTACCAGTTTTAAGACATGTGGCTATCACATATTCTAAGAGTTCCTGAGATCGTTTAGCATACATACAAGCATAAGCAACAACACTATCAAGTGGTTTCTCTATTGTATCATCTTCTACGATCTCACGAAGACTCTCTAGGCTATCCTTAAGGTACGTGAGATATGCTTGATAAGCAAGATCATTATTCCTAAGAGGAGGAATATACAACACTTCAATGGCATAATTATTACAAGGGGAACCTTTAGAACAACATATTTACAAGTGGGAATCGGCATTTTCCCTTTCACACGACTTTTTAGATTCTCAATCTCGTTAAGCAAAGAAGTTATCTTTTCAATGTGTTTGTCATGGTGACCTTAAGCGAATCATATAACTCTTTGTATTGCGATTTAACCTTTGAATTTTCAACTTGAAAGTGTTCGTTTCTTATTGAAATTTAATGATGATGTTTTGATATTGAAAATTCGAGAATCTAAAGGCGGTGGTATATGGGAGCCTACCACTTCACTCCTATTTCCTTCAATTGGGAAATCTGAGCTTTCAATTTTCGGATCGTGTTACAGTGAGCTTGAATTCGTTCATCTCGTGTGCTTATTTTAAAATATGTATCAAATTCAGGAGCATTCAAAGATGTCTTGGCATTTGAGGTTTTGATTCTTTCTTTTAGATGTTGATATTTTAATTGCAAATCAAGATAATCAAACTCTAATTTAGAAAAATTCCTGACCATGTTATCATGATCATCTTTTTGGATTTTTTTCCTGCAATTTTAAATTCTCGGCTTCAAGCTCATTGACACGACCAGGGCAACTTTGAATGCAAGACACAGATCATGAAATTGAGAAAAAATTAAAGGATACTCAGTGGAAGTATAATACACATCCTGGGCAATACATCTGGCAATCAAATTCTCATTGAGGATGTGAATATTCTTTCTCTCAATCTCATAGCTTTTAAGCTCATTTGCATTATCTCTTGCCTCGTTTTCTATTTCATTAAACATCTTTTTTCATTTCTTTAACTTCAGTATCTAGGGCCTTTTGAATACCCTCGAAATGCTCTTTCACTTGTTTAAAGAATGGAATAACCTCAGTAAGATAACATTCTTTTGTTTGCTCAAAACCCATCTCCCCTTCAGTAATACCCATTGGTGTAATTCTCTTCTTACTTGTTTTATCAAAATCAGCAAATAGTTGGTAGATTACGTATATGCTAATTAAAGTTTTACAATGTGTAGGAAGAGTTCTAGGCACTAAATGCATCGATGTATTGGGAGGATACACCGTAGCCGCAGGTAATTTCCTAAGGGGAGGATTATTATCAACAAGTTCTTCGGCCTTTTTCTTATCCATGTCTAACTTCCAAAACACTTGTTCAGGGGTTAATTGAGTTTGAGGTTTGAAAGTGGCTAAGAAGTTTCCTTAGGATAGTTGGGAGTTTTGAAACTGAATCCTCTCTTCACACTTTCAGGGTCATTCATTTTCTTATCCATTTTCTCTCTAGATTTTTTCTAACTCTATGTCCTCTTCTGTTATTAGTACACAAGTTGGCTTTTGTTTAGGCTTAAGAATCTCATTACCATCATAAATCACTTATTGGGCCCTTTTAGCTTTCTTAAGAAACACGATTTGGGTCTTCTTCAAGTTTTCACCATGTTCATCACTCAATATTCTGTGATTTGTTATCAAGTGAACAGTCTGTATGGTGTTGCCTTGTATGTAAGCTTGTTTTCAAGTTTATTCTTTAACGTTTTAAGGTTGGAAAATCATTTAGGAGTTTAATTTCCTTTTCTTTGAATTCCTGTTTAAGCATTTTTACATTTTATTGTATTTCTTGTTTTTGCTTAACAGTTTGTTTAAGTTTCTCATGTAAGGAATTTAACTCATGTTTTAACGTTTCCTCCCTTAAATTACATTTAGTAATCATTGTATGCATTTGGCTATCCATTTTCTACTTACGTGTAGTCAACTCAAATTTAGCACGCTGTTCATAGATGACAACTTGATCCTTATATATATTTAGCTCAGTGGCCAGGGAGTCATCAGGTATATATTCAGTGTACTCATTAAACACATATTCATCATTAATGGTAGAAGATGCACCACTTGGTACAACGAGACTTTCATCGTGCTTCACATATTGCTCATATGGGATAACATTGCTATTTTCCATATTTACAATATCTGACTCAACAATTTCTGTCAGTTATACTTTGTTGGGAATCTTTTGCTCATCAACCACATCATATAGTTTTAGTACCTCTGATATGACTGAAGCATTGGAGGGACCAGCTTGTTGAGGTGATGAAACCATAGGAGAAATGTTTGCCATCAATATGGTTTGGGTCGTTGGTTCATCATCAACATGAGTCGAAGGCATCACGATCGACAACACGGAAGATGTTGGGATCATTTTGTGCCAAATCATAAATCGGTGGATCATCTCGTCGACATCAAACGATTGGCACTACCTTGAAAGAAGAAACAACAATTCCTCCTCATCCAACACTACTCCACTCTCTTGTGCCTGAATCATCATCAACTTATCCTTGAAGTAGTCAGAGTTTTGTGGACGCTTTGGTTGGGTGCAGTTCCGTGCAATGTGTCCCACACCACCATAGTTGTAACACTTAATCTATTTGCCTTGACCTTGAACCATTATCCCTCCTCTGTTCTGTGCCCCCACATAACCCGTTGCATAATTTCTCTGTGCCACATTCCTTTGGTTCACATTTTGTCGACCTTACACATTCTGTACCACAACCCTTCCATCCTCCAATGTAGCTTGATTGTGTGGGTTAGATGAAGTTCTAAGTTGGTTGTTGGTTTGAGGAAGTGTGGTTACAATTGTTGAACCAATAGTGCAACTTGGTTCGCGAGGTTTCCAATCAACTTGTTTGTTGGGGTATATCCCGAGTCTGGTTGAATGACCTGATTCTAGGAAGATGAGGAGTACTGATAGCCTTGAGCCTATGATGACTGAGTGAGCGGCTGAACGTTTGAAACAAATGCAAGTGAATCATTTGTTGTAGTAGTAGTAGTTGTTGTTGGACTGAGTTTTTCCATGATCAGGCGGTCATGTGCAACATGCTTCTCATGTTGTAGTAAATAAGCATACAATTTCTCATAGTTTGTATGTCTCAATACTTTGTTCAAATTCACCGCGGTAACAAACTGTTCCACTCTGGTGTCATATTGTTTACAAACTTGGAATTGAGTTGAATGTTAGACATAGTCATCTTGATATTCCTCATATCATTCACAAGTTTGTGAAACCTCACATAGTATTCTCGCAATACTCTCCCCAAGTTCATCTTGAAGTTCTCAAAATCCTCATACAGTTGTGACTCTCGATCTTCTTTAGTCAATTCTGAGCCAGCAAGAAGCATTTTGACATTGTCTCAAACTGATTTGTTTGGGTGTTGTGATTTATCAGCTTGTAGATATCTTTGGGTAAACCTTGAAGGATGATGTTGGAAGCTCTTATGTCAGCATCATATCTCTTCTTCTCAGTCTCATTGAGATCATTGTACGTCCTTGGTCTATCCATTCCTAGAGTGGCACGTCCATCTTCACCAGTTGCTAGTTCGTCTCTGGTGGTGCCCATCAGGAACGGTCCTTCATCAATTGATTGAATAATGTTAATACCATTCTCTTTACCCAAGCAATACAGTCGGATTCTCTGTGCCCAAGAGTCATAATCTGTTCTATCAAGCATAGGAGGGCGGGTATCGGACCCATCAGCTTAAACATCGTCGGAAACAGTAGACATGATGTCCAAATACACGGGATTTTACAACTCTTTGATTTAAACCAAGAAATCAAATCTTTCGCGGGATTTTACAAAAATCAAGAGGAAACCATAGAACAAAATTTCGGCAGCACGACGTTAAGAATGTCTTGAAAATTGGTCTTTGGATGACAAACAGCAACCTCAAATCTCAATGTCAAATCGCAAGCCTTGAGTCAAACTGCAAGTCTTCAAAACACTGAGTCTCAAATCGCAACTTGAACAAAACGCAATGGTCCTCAAAACGCAGGAGTCACAAATCGCAATACCTCAAAACGCAATAGTCTCAAATCGCAGCCTTTTGACAAGTCGCAAGTGACAAATCTCAACAACTTTAAACTGCAACGAAGACAAATCGCAAGACTCAACTTGCAAGATGACAAACCGCAGCCTAGATAAATCACAGAACAAAAAGGACAAATCGCAAGTCACTTTCGTGAAGTGGAAATGTCACTTTCAAACAGTTTTGTCTTTTGGCTAAAGTTCAAACGGTAGCTTTGTCCTTATCTACAAACCGCAACTAATAAATCTTTAAATAATTAAACCTCAACTCCAAACCTATCAAGTCGCAGTATGATACTTCAACTCGCAACCAAGAAACTAACAAACCGCAACCATGAAACTTTCAAAATGCAACTAAGAACCAAATGTCCAACTTACATATACAATAAAAAAACAACCACAAACAAGTTGAAACAAGCTTTCCAAACACAAAACTAAGCTAATATGATAAGCCTAAACAAGAAAGCACAAAGATATAACAAATTTAACCACTAAACAAGTTCAAACTAGTGAATACAAGCTACTAATATTCGACCCACATAAAAACCAAAACCAATCTTTGAAATCCGAGCACACATGAAGTAGATGATCAAACCATGGCTCTTGATACCAATTGTAAGAGATTGGTTATCATAAACACTCAAGAACACAACTATATGGATCAAATATGTGTTGAAGTTTAAAGAGAGAAAGAGAGTGTTGGGAACTTTGTAGAGAGAGAAATGAAAGTCATGCTATGGAAAGCTACAACCCTCTACCTTGGAAGGTACATGGTATTTATAGTGTCTTACAAAACGCTCTCCGGTTGTGGATTGGGTGTCACGGTGGGTCCGTCCTCCACGGTGTTACTTAACTAACTACTAAAACCTTTAAGACTACGAAATTTCTAATGCTAACAAATACTGGGAAACCGAGTCTTACTAAATCTAATGAATACATACAATATGTACCTAATTGCGGATGAAAGATGATTTTGTAAAGGTAATAGCTTTCTTGCTTTGGTTGGTGTTATTTCCGTTAAACAATTTCTAGATCGCAATTTTTCTTTATTCATTGTAGATGTTATTTTCCAACAGTAACCGACAATGAGGTATTTAACACCGGTCGTTGGTGGAACCATTACAAAACTAAATCCGGGTTAGTTCACGATATCCTAAACCTCAAAATAGTACGTTGTTCACGTAAATGCGGTATTTATGCACATTGTAGAAGTTTTGGCAAATAACATGTATGGATGTGACCTTATAAAAGAATCAAAACAAAACTCAAATGATACTATAATATATAGAATTTTGTGGTTACATACGTTAAAGAAATATTTATGAAAGAAGCTCAAGTAAATGATGATGTTTAGATGTTGTTTCGATCGAACCATAGACACCATCATTCACACATATGGTGTTCTATATGTAATTCCTTGAGAAGTGTAGAGGATTACGTGTGGGATTCATTTTATTAATGTCGTCGATAGTTAATGCCTTGATTTTTTTTTTTTTTTTTTTTTTTTTTATTATTATTATTATTATTATTATTATTATTATTATTATTATTTTTTTTTTTTTTTTTATAAACATCGCTTTCATTAGAAACAAACCAATGGATTACAAGAAATTAGTGGGGAGCCTCGAAACAACTGGGCTCCCACACCTTTAACAATGGCAAAACTAATCCCACGAAGATATGAGTGCCTTGCGCTCCAATGTCTTGAGTTATAGAGAACTTCCGGATCCGCTTAAGTAAGGTCACCGCGTCGACCTCAAGTTCTCCCAAGGAGGAAAATGAGAAAGGGTGAACCCATATCCAATGTCTGTACATTTAGCTCCGTATTTGATGCGCTTACGTATGGTCAATCATTTTGCGACGGCACAAAATCCATCATACCGGTTTGTGTGAGGGGATGACCCGTCGAATCGACACATACGATCCGCCCTCCATCCCAAGAATAGAGCAAGATGTCTGGCTGGCCGTAAGACTTGCTCCCTTTCTCCACCCAATCCGATGTCAACCTCTTTACTGTTTGTGACCCCTGCACAGAAACAGATATCAATCAAAGTGTCACGCACTATGTTGTCTAGATGTTTAATACCAATAGTGCCAAAGACACGATACAAACATGGTCCCGTAAATATCCTGTGAAAACCTTGGAGCAAGTCAACACGACATCACGAGGCGAGAAGGGGAACACCTAGCCGATAACATAGTACACATCAGTAAGTTCGGCATTCATAGTCCGTCCCACCCATTATCGGGACCACTCGAGCCGATTATGGTCTTCCATTATTATTATTATTCAAATTATTATTATTATTATTATTATTATTATTATTTCTTTGGCGGTTATCGATTATGACAATCAAATTGCCGAACACTCTACAACGTATGTTATGATGTTATAACAGATAAGTGATGAAGTATATCTCAATCAGATAATGATGATGATAGGGAGTTTTAGGTGGAAGATGGTGAAGAACCTGATAATAATCCTGAAGAGTTGAGATTAGAAGTAAACATGACATGGGTGGATACATAGAAAGCAAGGGAATATTTGAAGTACTATTAAAACAATGACAAGTATCTTATGCATACACTCTAACGGGTGTGGTGTAGCATTTGATATGAAAGTCACTATCATCTAATGACCAATGGGTTCTTTTATATTAAGGAGAAAAAAAATGATTGGGAGGCTTAAAATATGTGACTAATTGTGTGCCTAATAGATGTGTCAATTAATTATTGGTTTGTGAAGAAGTAGGTCCACCGCTGTCCCCAATAGGATGTTGACACATATGTTTAGGCATGTTATTAGGCATACGAGTTAGGCATCCCAATCAATGCTCTAAGTAGAAATAGCAAAGAGAAATTTTGTCAACTTCCTTATTCATTTATTGAAGTAACAATGAGTAACTAAAGATCATGGAACAATGAGTAACAATGGTGCTTACTTTATAGTGAAATACACTATCCCAAACACCCGATAAGAAAATTTTGTAAATCCTTTAACCAATGTTACTTAGAGCATACACAATGTTAACGCCCCAACAGCGTTAAACTCCTAAACAACGCCCGTTATTGCGTTATGCCTTTGGAAGTGCACCATATTCACGCCGTTGGTCACAGGCGTTCACATGGTGGCTAACGCGTTATTGTATAAAAAATCATTTCACCCCTAAACCATTTCAAATAAATTTTCACTTACACCCCTCAACCTATTCAAATTCAAATTATCTTGGTCAATTCGGCGGGATAAATTCAAATTCAAATTTGAAATTTAAAAATCAAATATGAGCGGATTTATTCAATTTCAAAATTCTACCGAGTTGTTTAGGACACACACACACAATCTACACAAAAATGTCTCAAAGATTTTTCTCGGCAATTCCCAAGTCCGAAAAGTTGCTGGAAACCGACTTTCCAACTCTACGAACACGAAGTTTACTCAACACCACCGGAAAATGTCTTTCCGGTGGGTTTTAAAACATCCCAAACCTCCCAATTGTTCCAACTCCACTGTGAGCAGTCCGGGTGGATTTTCAAAACCACCCGGTAGTTAAGTGAGGCTTCCTCCGCAACTAGAACAAGATGAAGAAAGCGTTAGGAGATTATGGAAGAAGCGAGCGTGAAGAGGTCTGCTCGCGTGGCAAGAAGCACGGAAGCTTAGTACCTCCAAGACAACTACTTGACATAATGGAGCGTCGATACATGAATGGGGAGTTTAATTCTCCAAGCAACCGATTACGAGGGTTGGGACTCGAGATGATTCATTTTTAAGTTTTAGTAGTTTTATTTTCGTCGATGTCGTTGTATCTTTAATTTTAATGTAATTCGTGTTTAACATTTAATGTACTTGGTGTTTAAATGTTATATGTGATATGTGTTTTAATAAATGAAGTGTTTGTTTTAGTTTAGGGGTTGGCGAAAATATTAAATGTTATTGATGTTATTGGGATGTTATGGTTGTGGGTGTTTTTGGGGATGTTAATGTTAAATGTTAAAAGGCGATGTGGCTGACGTGGGCGGTGTTATTGGTGTTATAATGTTATGATTGTGCATGCTCTTATGCACCGATGATGATGAATTGCATGTTGGTTTTATGGACAATAAATTAATAGGCGTGTGTTAGGATCGAACTCGAGACTATGGGATTGCACACTTTACGTATGTGAATTTAAAGTTAATAATTAAATATAAATGTTATATTTATTTATTTATTAAACAAAATAACTAACGAACGTTAAGTAATTAATGTAATGGATTAACAGGCGTTAAATGTATTGGAAAAGGACTAGATTGCAAAGTTTGGGAAGTTTAGGAATCCCTTGGGATGCTTACCAAAGATCGACCAGGAGAAAAGGAAACAAAGCCAAACTTGTTCACCAAGTTAGTTGGGTATATATACAAGGCTTAGGGTCTTGATTTTGCATCTCTTGTATTCATTAAGCTAAACCTAAAACTTTGTTTGTGTGTTTTCTTAATACAAACCGATCGTATAACCCTTTAGGGTGTCGATCTACTCTTTTCAAATACATCAAGTTATTTGTTTTATAAAAACTAGCATTACTTTAATTCGGTTTAGTACGTGTGTACAAGAACATAGTAATAACACACTATTGTTATTATCTTGGATTGAATTACAAAGCGGTGAGGGTAATTCACATAATCCTATAAACCTAATTAGGGTTCATCCTAATTGCTACTTTATGGATTTGATTCTTGTTCGGCTAGAATCAAGAAAAGTACACATATTCTTTTATGTTGATTAATTGTTCATTAATAAATCTATCGCCTTCGCTTGATTACTTTGATGTTTTGTGATTATTTATTTGATTGTCATGTTATATAATTCCAGGTGGCATCACGAGTCATTGGTTTTAATGAGTAATTAATTACATAAGCGTAATAAAACAAATACTTGTATGTTGTTTGATATGTTTATCTAGTTTTATGTTTTATTTATGTTTTGGTCGATTTTTTTTAATTAATGGTGCGTTCCCTATTTTTTTAGATCGAAACATGTATAAATTTTAGGGTTTTGAAAATTGTTTTCTAACCTTATTAAAACCTAGAATTAATACATAATTCGTGCTATAATTCATGAATAATTTGTTATGTGTCATGGAATTTTATATGCGATCTTGTGACTATTTGTATAATTGTTATGATATCCATGATTATACATGCATGTTAGTCATGGATAAGTTGCTGATATTGTTTAATTGTTATGACATATTAATTTACGATAAATCTTGAATTGGGAAGACTCGATTATATATATATATATATATATATATATATATATATATATATATATATATATATATATATATATATATATATATATATATAATAATTTATATATATATATGGGTCATGTTCAACGCGAGCCAATTATTTTGTAAAACTTTCTGAACCACTTTGGACCAATAAGAATTTACTATTATTAAATATTTTATATAAATGAAAAGGGTATAATAGTAAAAACTTAAATTACTTTCATTTGAATTTTTTTATTAAAACGTTTTTAACCCTTAATTTTTGGGTTTTTTTTTTTTTTTTTTTAAGTTTTGATTTTAATAGCATGCATGTTTTAAAAAAATCGTGCATATATTTTTTTTTAACAAACTTGTTTTTTAATCAAGTGCATAGTTTTTTTTTTTTTTTTTTTTTTTTTTTTTAATATAGTAAATTAACATGTGTTTCTTGCATTTAGACATCAAACTTATTTGCTTAAAATGATAATTGAATAAATGTTTCAAGTGTACATTATTTGATTATCGAAATTTACGATCAAAACATAAAAATACACATGTAACACTGTAACAATTTATAACAAACCAAGAATGCATATGCTATATGCAATAATTAATATTAAATAAAATACAATTCATGTACAAGTATCTTGTTAAATATAAATGTCTTGTATTTGTTTAAAAACATATATGTATTCTTGACTTCTTGTCAATTCTTTCGAACATATGTGCGCATTCCAATAACATATGTGCATTTGCTTGCTTTCTCATCAAATTCATTAGAATATAGGTGCGCCTTGAAAAACATGCTTGTTTCCGGTGGCCATGTAGATGTGCGCTATTCAAAACGTGTGTCTTACTATTCCATGAACATATATGCACGTTATGCTTGCTTGTCAAGTTCATTAGAATATATGTGCGTCTTCCAAAAACATATGTGCAGCTGCATTATAAGTACTTAAATAAATCATTATAAGTACTTAAACAAATATATCATGGAGTATCACCTATCCTAATCATTATAAGTAATTAAACAAATATATCATGGAGTATCACCTATCCTACAACTCAAACCAATTTAGCACAAAATGAAATAGTCAAAACAACGGGTATCATTTTCAGGTAAGTAGTTTCATCCTAGCTGCAATAGCCACTGATTCTCAAAGAGTAGAATGAAGCTGGCTATTTACCCATTCTTTATACATAATTTGATATAGATCATATTATGCTTTTCTTTGGATTATATCATACGTTTGTAAACTGATGAATAGCTAAATAGTTAAGTTATAACACAAAACAAGTAAGTAATGATACAAACTGTTTGTAAACTGTGAATCATGGGTATCACCTATCCTACAACTCAAACCAATTTAGCACAAAATGGAATAGTCAAAACCATCAAACCAATCTATTCATATATAAACTTTAACATAGACGCACCAACATGCTCAATATAAAGTATAAACCCTCTAAATATCACATTGATAAACAGAGAATCAGACAAGTGTATACCACCACCGGACTGAAAGTAACATGTATGCCCTTATTTGCACACCTAAAAAATAAGGTTACCATGAAGTTTTGCCTAAAAGATATGGTGACTAATCTTTATTCATATATAAATTTAACACAAACGCACCCACATTCTAGTTGTCTTTGTATCCCATCATAAATATAACACATAATAGGCAAGCCCCCTTTTTTTTTTTTTTTTGCAAACAGTTGGAATAAACATGTATTTTACTTAAAATCAAAGAAACAAATCAAAAACCTGGAATGGGTATGTCAACATAAAACCTAAAAGCCCGCCGTCGTCATCCTCCTCCAACCCGCTGTCGCCATAAACCCCAAAAGGCCCGCTGTCAAACGTTTTCAAGCCATTTGATTTCGTATAGTTACTTGAAACCAAAACGTTTTCAAGACATTTGATTGTAATTTTCATTGATCCGTGAGTGGAGATGGTGGAAGAAGGCTATGAACGTGGGATGAAGGATGTGGGGCGTATGTATTGAGGAGATTTCGATCATGGTGGTTGGTTTCCTTTGACAAAATATGAAGATGGTGGCTAGGGTTTTTTAAGGAGAGGACAAATGCGATGTGTGAATCCCAGATGCAGAATTTGATAGGAGTAGATGTAGGGCAGTTTCTTTTTTAAGAAATAGAAACTTCCTATAATACCCTTTGCCTTTATAAATATAAACTTTCTTTTAGTTAAATTACAATTTTGGCACATTTAATATTAACCATTGATCAAACTCATCCGATGTTGATTCATTTTAAGTGGTTACGTAAAGTTACATAAAATCTTGGTTCTGCGTTGAGCAGCTACACTATATATATATATATATATATATATATATATATATATATATATATATATATATATATATATATATATTAATGAATCAATTATGTGCAATTTGGTATAATTTAATTAAGGGTTTACATAATCGATTCATCGATGTATGTGGTTCACTTCTATTGTTGGAGTGAAAACCCTAAATTAATATATACATTAATTTAACTAGATATTGATTATTCATAGGGTTTTATCGAATAAGTTGCGTGTGCTACTTGTTTACACGTATAAATTGTTTATTATGTGCGCATTGTTTTTAGTAGTTTATTTTTATTTGTTACTTGTTTGTTTATTATGTTAGGCAGGTTTTAAAAGGGTAATTTTGAATAGAAAATAATACGGACTAAACAATGGCGAAATTTGAATTGTTTTGGAAGAGTTAAGTTTTCAATAGTTTAATTGATTGGTGACTTTGGTACAATGGTGAGCAGCTCACCCATTAGAATGAACTATAAAGGGTTATTTAAGAAGTCGCATGATGAGTTCGAATGGAGCTACTTAGTAAGCCATAAAAGTCTAAGGTTGTCTAAGGTTATGCTTTTACACGGTCCCCCTCGCCTCTGTAAAGTTCGAATGGAGCTACTTAGTAAGCCATAAAGTATAAGCTCATCTTAAGGGCGAATTAGTTTTGATTCCATGTGCCACTTGATTGGTAATTATCAAAACACTAAGTGTTTACACTTATGCAAAAGTGCGGTATAATGGATGATAATTAACACTAAATTCCTTGATTGGTGAACCCAATACCTCAATCAAAACTTTGATAATTTGATCTTTATGAATTGGTAATAAAAGTTTTTTATTAAATTTATGCTACAAGATGAATGCATGACATCTTTGTACATATTTGATTTGAGCGCATAAAATCAAAACTAGTACCCTTTTAAATTAAGTTATATGCCATCTAATTAAAAGGAACACTGAAGTTGCAATTTATGTCATGAGAGTACTTGGCTAGATTGTGATGGAGAGGTAAATCTCTATGTAAGTGAGACCTTACATGGACATATTTGCGGTTCTTTAAGTTAGACACTTAAGTTGAGTAGGAAGTGAGACTTGGACTCAATGGCATAAGATGGGATGAAACATGTTTATATTTGCAATAGCGTTGGAAAATATAAATCCCATAATGATCTAGGAGTTGGAAATTGTTTGCCAATTAATGTTCGATGATTACCTTATTATATGCGTTCGTTGCTAGCGAGATCAACGATGTAATGAACCTATGATAATTTGGATCCTAGTTTTCGAGAAAATTCTATGGTTATATGAATATTACCTTGGGTATTTTATTTTCTTGAAAAGTTTAATTATCGAAAATACTAAAATTGAATTTTGCTAATTCTTTAAATGTATTAATGCAACATTAAACCGTAGCGTAGGTTATTCTGTATTGGTAAAATTGATCTACACGCAAGGGTTTTAGTAGAGTCAACGTTACTAAAAGAATAAACCTAGTCCTCTTTCACGCGAAAGAGTGAGATTCAACCCTATTCCTTTTCATGAATGAAGAAAGGTATGATATGACAATTAAATTGTCTAAATTCTAAATACATAACTCGTAAGCAAATTTTAATAGTTAAGAAAATTGCATATTTACGAGTTATTAAATTAGAAGCTAGACTAATTCTTGTATAATTGGTAAAGACAAACTAGCATATTTTATCTAGTTATGTGCTTTGACCATTTAAAAGTACTACTTACAATTGTTGGAATAGTAGAACTATTAAGAAAGAAATTGCATGTCCAATTTTTCAAGTTAATAGCATTGATGGATAATCCATCATCTACATAGTAGAATACACTCTTTTAGTACATAAGTAATTGTTATGTATGGACTTTCTCAAAGGTGTAGGAAGTAAATAGTACACTATTTTCTTTCTTTGGTTAATGAAACACTTACAATCTTGTCAAATCCGATTGGGAGTGTTGTGTTCTTATTCGAATAAGGAATTAATGTAATGATCTCTTATTCGATTAGGAGTTCTAAGCTTTGTCATCTTGGTAGTAACCCAGTTATCTCTAGAATGTCTTAAGATAATTACTTTCCACTTGTAGACACTTATGTTTTCAAGGATAGTCATGAGCGTTTCCTTATTAGACAATGAAGTGGTTCTACATCTACTAGTTATGCTAATATCAATGACACGATCATATTAGTCGCATAAACAAACATATGTCGTGTTGTTTATACGCTACATGATGTTGTTCCATGCACAAGTGAGAGAAATCTATATTGTGTGCAAGGTACAACATATAAGTATATGATTTAACGGATTCTCTTGATATGAGGAAAGAGACTAACGTTCTAATATAACTTGAACATATCTAATTCAAGAAACACTTGGTGTTGCAATTTCGTCATGTGAGAACTTGGTGAGATTGCAACAACAAAGTAAATCTCTATGTGAAGTCGGACCTTGCATGGACATATTTGCGGTTTCTAAATTAGACAAGTATTTAGAACATGTGTCAAAATGATATATAAGACTACTTCAAATTAAATATTTGTGTATTATTAGAATGACATAAAATTAAATGAAGTAATCTAATCCTACTTCAATTTGTTTATTTATGTATTTTGAATGACATAAATGAAAAATAACGTAGTCCTACATTATTATGAAGTAAAATAAATTAACTTGAAATTACTATTGAAACCAAGAGTTGTGTTCATAATTACTTTAGTTAAACATGTTTATGATTCATTGTAAAGACATAAACATAAAGTCTTTTAAGACTTATAATAAAGTAAGACGTTAACTTGTTATGTTTTTAATTAAGACATATACAAGAAGTCATTGAGTTGATCAATGATTTATAACGTATAATGGGATTATAACGAGTTTATGTTTCTTGTTGAAACATGTATATGAAGTGACTTGGTTAAAAGGTACTTGTGTTATAAAGCATGTAATTGGCTTGGAAAGTCTATTATACCATTAAGTTGACTTAGTTGGTAAATAGGTAAGCCAAAAGGAATATGTTTATCTTATATATTGTTAGATTGTCTTACAATATTAATTCTAATGAATACCACAAGTTGATGGTATGTTCGGTTAGGAGAATCAAACTCCATTTGATTTGTTTGATTCATGATAACCATAACTTCTTTCTTAAAAGTAACAAGGTTAGAAAATTGAGTATGGATTGAATATACTCAATATGACTCCAACCTAGAAGATTAATAAAACACCATTTCATTATGGAATGTGATGAACCACATTAAGTTTTAAAATTGAAGATTACGAATTTGTTAAACTACTTATGAATAGGTTGTTAACAAATTTAAGTCGAGGAATTATCAATGTGTATTTGTAATGTCCCAAAAGAGAACAATGTAGTTTTGCTCTAAATTGCTAAAGTATATATAGATAGTCTATATATTACAAAAGGCAAGTGGGAGTTTTTTATCTTGAAGATAAAATTACAAGATACATAATCTTCTAAAACACACTAGTAAATATCATGATGAGGTTAGACATGTAATTGATAGACCTCATGATGATGGAATTTTCATTCATAGATGCGCAAAGATATCTCGGATATTTGACTTATATCTTGAGAAATATGAGTTCTGGGATTATAGTAAACACGATAATCATTATGATAGATTACCAAATATTGAATTGGGTAAATAACTCATACTATGAATGTTAAAGATGCTGTCCATAAAGATAATCAATTTTGGAAATTTGGTTTATCTTAATAGTTAGACTAGAGAATGGAAATGAGTTTCTTCAAAGAGATGAAAAACTCTAGTGGTTTGAATTTCTATGTAGAAATCATATGGACAATATTGTACACATATTTAATGCATGTTTTATGACAAGATTATTAATCATATTTAAGCAATTAATTGTGATTGAACATTCTTTCCTAAGACACATTAAATATATAAAGATGATAATTGTCATACTTGTTTTCATTAATATGAAATATGACAATGGAATATCAAAACTCTTTCTTGAGAAATTATTTGGCGAGGACGGTAAGTAATCGAAGGTTTTTGAGTTCATATATATATATATATATATATATATATATATATATATATATATATATATATATATATATATATATATATATATATATATATATATATATATATATAATTAGTAGTGTATGAAGTGCAATAATTCATGAATGGATAAATGCATGCATCTATGAAATTATTCTTATGTTCGATTATTAAATCATAGTTTTGATTTATAATTGAAATAAGATAAATTTAAGTATTCACGAAAGCTAGTGGAGTATTATGTTAAGGTTTTAAATCTTATATGTTGTATAACATATAGAAGTAACATTCCTTATAAGCTAAATGTTAAGTCTTAGATTGGAATGAAACTTCACTTGTAAGACTTAAGAATTAAAACATACAACCTTGAAATATATGTTTATTGTTAATAAACATGTGCGATAAAATAAATGATTCTAATAAAACATGATATATCATTTGGGAAATGGATAAATATCTTTTGACAAGATAGAACATGAATGAAATCTAAGTTTGACACGTAGATTCATCATGTACATCATGTTGTGTATTCAAATTGTTGTATCATTCTTGAATGATAGATGATTTGACAACATTGATATCTAATTAAAAGTTATTAGATAACTTGTGTAATGAATATTCTAATAGAATTACATCCTCGATGGAATTGCTCCTAAATTCTATGGATGAACAATATGTCAAATGTTGTGCAAATTGTCATCGACTTTAAACTTGAAAGTTAGGAAAGCATCAAACATTACACAATAAGATATTAAAGTTTAAGGAGTTTTAATGAGCATATTGTTGTTTGTATACAATGATCTTGGTTTAATTGAGATGACACTCAATACTAGTCATGGTAGGATTTCATCCTTGTTAATGGCCATGTGAACTAGTTATGCTACTAAGGCTGATTGCATTATACATTAAAAGAATAAGAATACTTTAAACTTAAAATGTTTGGAAGTTTAATTGTCATAAATTGGTGATAGAGGATGTCACACACTTTATGAATTATTATGTGGATTGGTGAATGCACACATACAAGGACTTCACTAATTGAATTCTTGAAATAAGTATTCTCAAAATTACGATAGATCAAGTTGGTTGATTTATGCCTTGTCAACAAGTATGATTGTCATTACTTGAGGCATAATTCATCAACCCGAATTTTCATGCATTGATCTATTTGGTATTTGGATAAAGGATGTTAAACAATTGTTATAATAAATCAAATACTTGGTATGTTTGATTTTATAATATATGTATCCTATATTTGCATGTTTAATCCGTGAATAAATTTATTCTAAATCGTCCGTTGTCAATTAATGATATGGGGTATCATTAAACTAAGACAAATCGAGAGAGATATGGTAGAATATACTTGAAAGTATATTGATGAGAATGCATACAAATTTCGGATGATATTCAATGAATTGAATATAGGACTTATCCCAACTACATAATTTACTTTGTGGATATTGTTATAAGTAAATTATGAATAGTTATCCTCGAGACTTGAGATACGAGATAAGTGTCATGATAGTAGTGCATACGTGGAACAACTTAACGCTATCGTGAATGGTAGTCATAAGGGTTGTTTCACGAAGTGTTGCAAAGTTCATGGGTTATTCTCGTAATCAAGATATAATTTGTTCCTTCAAATTTATTTGGAGTTTATCTTCTTTGGGCCCTCGTAGGGTTGACAAGATGTTTGCGTGTGCGCCCAAAGATCTCCCGAATATGTTCGGAAGATTTGGTAATCTTGCTCGATCACTTATAACGAGAAAGCAGAATAGTTGGATAAAGAATGACTTAATTCCATATCTTTATTTAACATGGTATTAGAAACAAAGGATAATAATAATGAGAAATCATTAAAAGGTTTTCCGGAGACCTTGCTCGAGTTGTACTAGAGGCATCAGTGTTGCTAGACGCTAATCGAATGTGATCACTCTATTAAGATATGTCCAAGTGGGAGTTTGTTGGTTTATGGACAATAAATTAATAGGCGTGTGTTAGGATCGAACTTCGAGACTATGGGATTGCACACTTACGTATGAGAATTTAAAGTTAATAATTAAATATAAATGTTATATTTATTTATTTATTAAACAAAATAACTATGACGTTAAGTAATTAATGTAATGGATTAACAGGCGTTAAATGTATTGGAAAGGACTAGATTGCAAAGTTTGGGAAGTTTCCGGAATCCTTGGGGATGCTTACCAAAGATCGCCAAGGAGAAAAGGAAACAAAGCCAAACTTGTTCACCAAGTTAGTTGGGTATATATACAAGGCTTAGGGTCTTGATTTTGCATCTCTTGTATTCATTAAGCTAAACCTAAAACTTTGTTTGTGTGTTTTCTTAATACAAACCGATCGTATAACCCTTTAGGGTTTCGATCTACTCTTTCAAATACATCAAGTTATTTGTTTTATAAAACTAGCATTACTTTAATTCGGTTTAGTGCGTGTGTGCAAGAACATAGTAATAACACACTATTGTTATTATCTTGGATTGAATTACAAAAGCGGTGAGGGTAATTCACATAATCCTATAAACCTTAATTAGGGTTCATCCTAATTGCTAGTTTGTGGATTTGATTCTTGTTCGCTAGAATCAAGAAAAGGTACACATATTCTTTTATGTTGATTAATTGTTCATTAATAAATCCTATACGCTTCCGCTTGATTACTTTGATATTTTGTGATTATTTATTTGATTGTCTTGTTATATAATTCCAACATTGCAGTCACCTACTGATGATGTGGATCCTTTTATTCTATTTCTGGATACAATAAAAGGTAAGATGCATTTTACATTCACATGGGCAACTACGCAATTTGCAAAGGCGGGCTAGCTAATTTGGATTTAATTTTTTTGTGTGATAAATCGTGTAGTTATGGGCATCATAGTCACCGACAAATGGACTTGATCGAATGCATAAAAATACGAGGCGGAATCTGTAAGTAAGGCTCGAAAAGGCTTCCGCACTTCTTGATGTTTGTCATATATATTTGAGTCTTGGTGTGTGTCCTCAATTTCACCTTATTTATGAAAAAGCGCTAATAGTGGTTAGCGGAGGCTTGCGAGTACTCAGAAGGATATATTTTTGGCTAAAAGGGACTTCATGCGGCGAGGTTTCGGTCAACACCCCGTAACACAAGCCATCCAAACATCTTTGATACTATCTTCGTAAAGGTAATAAGTTTTTGTTTTGTGATTCTTTTAAGGGGTATTTGGGCCTGATTCCATATAGCAACTTTAAAGAGGTGATTGGATTGTTTTAATGGGTGTTTGGATTCGCTTAAGAACGTAGTTTAATAAACGCTTGATCATCCTTAAAGTTGCAAATTTGTTTTTTATAGGAGTTTTGAGTATTTTTCTGTAATATTGGCACCTTACACTTGGGTAAATGGAAGAACATATCGATCGATGCGAATGAACAAGGAATATCATTCTAAATTGTTGAAGATACAATTTAGTACCTTATGTATTATTTGAACATAAGATCCGATCCCATCGTAATCTTTTCTAGGTATACATGATGAACCTTGATAAACATAACATATGCGGCCGTGAAGGAAGATATAGAGTTGCGGTGTTTTAGCTTATCAAAAGTTTCTAGGGCGACCGATAATTTTTTGGCCAACAACAATCAAGGAGAAGGTGGGTTTCGTCCAGTTTACAAGGTATACGATATGATTTAGAAGCTCTTATTTTATTTTATTTTTTTCTTTGGATCGGCAAAGACATTTTTATATACAAATAAAAATATCTAGCAACAAGCTTCATGTTACAAGCACCTAGGACGAATCATAACAACAAGCCTAGAAGATCGAATACTTTAAACAACTACATTGGTATACCTTTCGGATTGACAGGTTAGTCATATTATAAACTTGAAACTGGGAGGTGCAAAATTTGAAGCTTTGTAACGACTAATAAAATAGCACCAATTAATAATATATACATAATAAACCTCTCTATAAACGAGCAGCCCTATTTTTTATTTATTTATTTATTTATTTTTTATTTAATTTACAAGCTAACATAACTCATCTGTCATGTTTTGGCATTTTTATTTGTTGCCAGGTTGCTTATGATTTTAATGTTCATTTAAGAGCTACGCCAGTAGCTTTTGAAAGCAGATTTCAACATAAGATTCGGCTTACAAATATGCGAGATACTTAGGGAAAAAGGCAATCTCAAACACCCTCTTGATGGTGTATTAATAATTTTGTTTTTCAAGTGGTAATTATTAAGATAGTTTGCTAAAGTTGGGAATGGTTAGATATATTTTATTTGTGTGTCACTAATCAATTAAGGGGACATTTGGTATTATGTACTGAAAATAGTTATCTATAAAATCTGCATATTTTATGGTTTGTAATTGAAGTAAGGTATTTTGAATGAACGACTTTAAAATAGACCAGGGCACCATGCCATTGATTATTAGGATACTAAGTCATACTATGTCTATGTATATATCACACTTTACTTTGAAATAAGCCATGCCGGCCGAATACTACGCATGCCCTAAAGACAGCAGCGGTGCATTCTCACTTTAATATTAAATGTCAACTTTATTGTAAAGATCGGGAATATTATAATTTAGAAAGCGTGAAATTACATTATCCTATCAAACATCTTTTAAGCTTAAAAATGAGAAATAATTAGTTTACTTGACAAAGTCAATGTACGGACACTTTAAACTACCTGAAGATTTATAAGGTAAATAAATTCAAATGCGTGACATTTATTTATGAGTTGTACTAGTTATAATACCTGTGCATGTACAGGGTTTTGACAAAAAAAATTTATTTTGTATCAATACTAAATATTATGTCTTTAAAAATAGTTACGTATAATTATATACTTATGCACGAATTTTTTATTATCCATTAATATCCATTAGAATTTTGTATAATCAAATTTTGTAAAAAAAATTGTTACATAACTCAAGATTCAACTATATTTAGCTGATATAGATTTTGATATTCCTATTTAAATTTCACTATTTATATTATGATATACACAAGATGCGAGTTTTGTTGCACATAATAAACGTTGATGAAGTTAAAATATACTCCTTAAAGTTTTTAAATGTTTTCTACATATTGTTGCCTTTCAAAAAAAAAAAAAAAAAAAAAGGTTTCTACATATCCTTATATGAATAAATAAAAATTACATGGTAGTTGTTATAAGTACAATCACGTTTTTTCTTCATAATGATGAGCTGCGTTTTTACAATTTGATAATTATATTCCGTTTTCAATAATTTAGTACGTATTTAATATTCAAATTGTTCACACTTGCCATACTTTTAATATGAAATAAATGAGTCACTAGTAAACATATATAGTAAAAATGATATTTATAATCTTATGTATATTTATATGTTAGGTTTAAAACAACATATATTGTATTTTAAGTTATAAAGTATAGGGGCGTAAAGTATAAGGGGTATTTGTTTAATTCTAAAGTTATTAAAAAACTGAACTTATAATATTACAACTTAGCTATACAATTTTAAAAGATTTTAACTACTAAAGTTTTATTAATTACCCCCTCTTTTTTAAGTTTTTGTTTTCGTAAATTTGACACTATGTTTTATGTGTTTTTCTTCTCAATAAATTCTCCACCAAATTAATTAAATGTTGACAAAAATCAATTTAATTTTGTTTTTATAACCAATCATATCGCACGATTTAAACTACGTGACAAAATCAAGCTCTCTATTGGTCCAACTTTTTTTTTCAATGAGAAGGGTTTCAAAATCTTCCGAAATGATGTAATTCTTTTATTATATAAATAAATATAAAAGATTTCTTGAGACACGTCTCTTATCATAGAACTCATCATTCAAATACCATACAATTTGAAGAAAATGACTAGACGAAGGAGAAATCATAAAAATGAAACATGTATCCTATTGCTTATACCGGTAGTGTTCGTGGATTTCAGGCGCGTCTTGGTGATTATAAAAAGGCCATCTTAAAGCGAAAATTTTAACGATTCATATATCCTCCCCACTAAAGTAGGAGGTCATTTCTACCTATGTAGGCGGAAGCGAATCTCTCTACCTTAGGTAGGGGTGGAGTTGTCTACATCTTAACCTCCCTAAACAGGAAGCGGTGTGTGCCACATAACCCGTGGAAGGCAGGTGTTAGGAGTTCTTATTACTTTTATATAATAATGTTTCTTAATTATGAATGTGATTTTTCACTTGACAAAATCAAAACAAAACCATGGTATAAAAATTTGGGTGTACGCTTGTGTGTGTATTTACCATTGAGAGTTTTACGATAGAATTTGAAATTCTTTTTTCATTCGTGACAATACAAGAAATAAGTCTGATAAACACATCCCATATAGCTAGCAATATGAAACTTGATGCTTTTTCCCTTTTATGTAATCAATACTTTGTGGGCCTTGTACAATGCAAAGTTTCATCTTACTTCTTACATGTTGTGTCTTACTACAAAATTTTGGGCCCCTTTAAAACTTTGGTCATAATGGGTTACAATGCCGCTGCTCAGTGATATCCGAGCCTTATACCGAAAGGTCTTTAGTTACTATATTTGATAAACTTATACGGAGTAAGTACCTCTATATGTTTATGAATTTACAAAGCCAAGCTGCAAAAAAATACCATCACAAATTTAATAATGAATGTTTTATGCTATTTTCAAAGTATTTTATTAAAAAAAATTTGCAGCACACCCAAATGTTTTCGTTTGGATACAATAACATTATCACAATTGTTTTATGCATCGATAAAGCATTTCCGCAGCAACGGCTAGCTCTTTCGTTCAATCTATATGTTGCTAAAACTTCTTTTTTCTTTTCTAAAATGTCCATTTTCCCCATTAGTCTTCCTTTTTTTTTTTTTTTTTGAACTGTACCCATTAGTCTTCAATCCTCTCAATTTAACCATCTGATCTAGGAATTCTTCCTTGAGCCCAAACGAATTAGACTTTTGGAGGAACAAGTGGCCCAAGGTAGTAGCTAGGCCCATTATTAAGGCATGGTGATGGGAACACCTGGCAAATAACATAGTACACATCATGGATTCGCATTCATAGTCATCCCGATATTATCGGGACCACTCGAGCCGATCTGATATGGTCTTCCATTATTATTATTATTATTATTATTATTATTATTATTATTATTATTTCTTTGGCGGTTATCAGTTATGACAATCAAATTGCGAAACACTACACGTATGTTATGATGTTATAACGGATAAGTGATGAAGTATATCTCAATCGAGATAATGATGATGATAGGGAGTTTTAGGTGGAAGATGGTGAAGAACACGATAAGAATCACGAAGAGTTGAATTAGAAGTAAACATGACATGGGTGGATACATAGAAAGCAAGGGAATATTTGAAGTACTATTAAAACAATGACGGTATCTTATGCATACACTCTAACAATGTGGTGTAGCATTTGATATGAAAGTCGCTATCATCATGACCAATGAGTTCTTTTATATTAAGGAGAAAAAAAAATGATTGGGAGGCCTAAAATATGTGACTAATTGTGTGCCTAATAGATGTGTCAATTAATTATTGGTTTGTGAAGAAGTAGGTCCACGATGTGTCCGATAGGATGTTGAAACATATGTTTAGGCATGTTATTGAGCATCTGAGCTAGGCATCCCAATCAATGCTCTAAGTAGAAATAGCAAAGAGAATTTTGTCAACTTCATATTCATTTATTGAGTAACAATGAGTAACTAAAGATCATGGAACAATGAGTAACAATGGTGCTTACTTTATGATGAAATACTGTATCCCAAACACCAGATAAAACTTTTGTAAATCCTTTAACCAATGTTACTTAGGCATACACAATGTTAACCCAGCAGCGTTAAACTCTAAACTCGCCCGTTATTGCGTTATGCCCTTGAAGTGCACCATATTCGCGTTTAGTCCACAGGCGTTCTGAGATAGCAGCGTTGTGTTAAAAAAATCATTTCACCCCTAAACCATTTCAAATAAATTTTCCTTACACTCAACTATTCAAATTCAAATTATCTTGGTCAATTAACGGGATAAATTCAAATTCAAATTTGAAATTTAAAAATCAAATATGAGCGAGTTTATTCAATTTCAAAATTCGAGTTGTTTAGGACACAACTCTATCACAAAAATGTCTCGCAAAGATTTTTCTCTGATTCCAAGTCCGAGAAAAGTTCGGAAACCGGCTTTCCAACTACGAGAACACAGAAGTTTACTTTCAACCTTGCAGGAAAATGTCTTTCGGTGGGTTTGCTATCAAACCTCCCGGTGCCAACGCTCCACACATGAGCAGTCCGGGTGGATTATGAAGCTCACCCAGTAGTTAAAATTATGAGAGCTTCCAGATGAAGAGCGTTAGGGATGATATGATGGTGTGATTGATTCTAAATGGATGGGGTTGGACTGGATAGTTCATTTTAAGTTTAGTAGTTTCATTTTAAATTCGATTATCACGTTGTATCTTTAATTTTTAATGTAATTCGTGTTTAACATTTAATGTACTTGGTGTTTAAATGTTATATGTGATATGTTTTAATAAATGAGTGTTTGTTTTAGTTTAGGGGTTGGCGAAAATATGAAATGTTATTGATGTTATTAGGATGTTATGGTTGTGGGTGTTTTGGGGATGTTAATGTTAAATGTTAAAAGCGATGTGGCGTGATGTGGGCGGTGTTATTGGTGTTATAATGTTATGATTGTGCATGCTCTTATGCCTGATGATGATAGATTGCATGTTGGTTTATGGACAATAAATTAATAGGCGTGTGTTAGGATCGAACTCGAGACTATGGGATTGCACACTTCGTATGTGAATTTAAAGTTAATAATTAAATATAAATGTTATATTTATTTATTTATTAAACAAAATAACTAACGACGTTAAGTAATTAATGTAATGGATTAGCAGGCGTTAAATGTATTGGAAAAGGACTAGATTGCAAAGTTTGGGAAGTTTAGGAATCCTAGGGATCTTACCAAAGATCGGCCAGGAGAAAAACAAAGCCAAACTTGTTCTGCAAGTTAGTTGGGTATATATACAAGGCTTAGGTCTTGATTTTGCATCTCTTGTATTCATTAAGCTAAACCTAAAACTTTGTTTGTGTGTTTTCTTAATAAAAACCGATCGTATAACCCTTTGGGGTGTCGATCTACTCTTTTCAAATACATCAAGTTATTTGTTTTATAAAACTAGCATTACTTTAATTAGGTTTAGTGCGTGTGTACAAGAACATAGTAATAACACACTATTGTTATTATCTTGGATTGAATTACAAAGCGGTGAGGGTAATTAATAACCATAAACAATTAGGGTTCATCCTAATTACTAGTTTGTGGATTTGATTCTTGTTGACTAGAATCAAGAAAAATACACTTATTCTTTTATGTTGATTAATTGTTCATTAATAAATCTACCTCGCTTGGCTTGATTACTTTGATGTTTTGTGATTATTTATTTGATTGTCATGTTATATAATTCAGCAGTGGCATCACGAGTCATTGGTTTTAATGAGTAATTAATTACATAAACGCGTAATAAAACAAATACTTGTATGTTGTTTGATATGTTTATCTAGTTTTTATGTTTTATTTATGTTTTGGTCGATTTTTTTTTAATTAATGGTGCGTTCCCCTATTTTTTTTTAGATCGAAACATGTATAAATTTTTAGGGTTTTGAAAATTGTTTTCTAACCTTATTAAAACCTAGAATTAATACATAATTACGTGCTATAATTCATGAATAATTTGTTATGTGTCATGGAATTTTATATGCGATCTTGTGACTATTTGTATAATTGTTATGATATCCATGATTATACATGCATGTTAGTCATGGATAAGTTGCTGATATTGTTTAATTGTTATGACATATTAATTTACGATAAATCTTGAATTGGGAATGATTATATATATATATATATATATATATATATATATATATATATATATATATATATATATATATATATATATATATATATATAAATAATTTATATATATATATAGATTAAATGTTAAATAGAGCATTTATTTTATAAAGCTTTCTGAAATAGGACAGATAAATAAATTCTTATTAAATATTTTTATATATAAATGAAAAGGGTATAATAGTAAAAACTTAAATTACTTTCATTTGAATTTTTTTTTATTAAAACGTTTTAACCCTTAATTTTTGGGTTTTTTTTTTTTTTTTTTTTTTTAAGTTTTGATTTTAACATGCATGTTTTAAAAAATCGTGCATATATGTTTTTTAACAAACTTGTTTTTTAATCAAGTGCATTTTTTTTTTTTTTTTTTTTTTTAATAGTAAATTAACATGTGTTTCTTGCATTTAGACATCAAACTTATTTGCTTAAAATGATAATTGAATAAATGTTTCAAGTGTACATTATTTGATTATCGAAATTTACGATCAAAACATAAAAATACACATGTAACTTTGTAACAATTTATAACAAACCAAGAATGCATATGCTATATGCAATAATTAATATTAAATAAATACAATTCATGTACAAGTATCTTGTTAAATATAAATGTCTATTTAAGCATTATATGTATTCTTGGCTCTTGTCAATTCTTTCGAACATATGTACGCATTCCGATAACATATGTCTTGGCGGCTTTGCTTTATCAAATTCATTAGAATATAGGTGCGGCCTTGAAAAACATGCTTGTTTCGGTGGCCATGTAGATGTCTTGTATTCATTCAACGTGTAATGTTATCGGCGAACGTATATGCAGCGTTAAGCTTGTTGTCAAGTTCATTAGAATATATGCGTCTTCCGTATATGTGCGGCTGCATTATAAGTACTTAAATAAATCATTATAAGTACTAAACAAATATATCATGGATATCACCTATCCTAATCATTATAAGTAATTAAACAAATATATCATGGAGTATCACCTATCCTACAACTCAAACCAATTTAGCACAAAATGAAATAGTCAAAACAACGGGTATCATTTTCAGGTAAGTAGTTTCATCCTAGCTGCAATAGCCACTGATTCTCAAAGAGTAGAATGAAGCTGGCTGTTACCCATTCTTTATACATAATTTGATATAGATCATATTATGCTTTTCTTTTGGATTATATCATACGTTTGTAAACTGATGAATAGCTAAATAGTTAAGTTATAACACAAAACAAGTAAGTAATGATACAAACTGTTTGTAAACTGTGAATCATGGGTATCACCTATCCTACAACTCAAACCAATTTAGCACAAAATGGAATAGTCAAAACCATCAAACCAATCTATTCATATATAAACTTTAACATAGACGCACCAACATGCTCAATATAAAGTATAAACCCTCTAAATATCACATTGATAAACAGAGAATCAGACAAGTGTATACCACCACCGGACTGAAAGTAACATGTATGCCCTATTTGCACAAAAAATAAGGTTACCATGAAGTTTTGCCTAAAATATAGTGACTAATCTTTATTCATATATAAATTTAAACACGCACCCACATTCTAGTTGTCTTATCCCATCATAAATATAACACATAATAAACAAGCCCCCTTTTTTTTTTTTTGCAAACAGTTGGAATAAACATGTATTTTACTTAAAATCAAAGAAACAAATCAAAACCTGGAATGGGTATGTCAACATAAAACCTAAAAGCCCGCCGTCGTCATCCTCCTCCAACCCGCTGTCGCCATAAACCCCAAAAGGCCCGCTGTCAAACGTTTTCAAGCCATTTGATTTCGTATAGTTACTTGAAACCAAAACGTTTTCAAGACATTGATAATTTCATTGATCCGTGAGTGGAGATGGTGGAAGAAGGCTATGAACGTGGATGAAGGATGTGGGGGCGTATGTATTGAGGAGATTTCGATCATGGTGGTTGGTTTCCTTTGACAAAATATGAAGATGGTGGCTAGGGTTTTTTTAAGGAGAGGACAAATGCGATGTGTGAATCCCAGATGCAGAATTTGATAGGAGTAGATGTAGGGCAGTTTCTTTTTTTTAAGAAATAGAAACTTCCTATAATACCCTTGCCTATAAATATAAACTTTCTTTTAGTTAAATTACAATTTTGTAATTTAATAATTAATTGATCAAACTCATCCGAGTAGCTGGATTCGTTTTAAGTGGTTACGTAAAGTTACATACAATCTTGATTACCGTTGAGCATCTGTATATATATATATATATATATATATATATATATATATATATATATATATATATATATATATATATATATATTAATGAATCAATTATGTGCAATTTGGTATAATTTAATTAAGGGTTTACATAATCGATTCGTCGATGTATGTGAGTTCACTTCTATTGTTGGGTGAAAACCCTAAATTAATATATACATTAATTTAACCTAGATTGATTATTCATAGGGTTTTATCGAATAAGTTAAATGTATTCTTGTTTCTGTATAAATTGTTTATTATGTGCATTGTTTTTAGTAGTTTATTTTTATTTGTTACTTGTTTGTTTATTATGTTAGGCAGTTTTAAGCGAAGGTAATTTTGAATAGAAAAATAATACGGACTAAACAATGGCGAAATTTGAATTGTTTTGGAAGGGTTAAGTTTTCAATAGTTTAATTGATTGGTGACTTTGGTACAATGGTGAGCAGCTCACGTTAGAATGAACTATAAAGGGGTTATTTAAGAAGTGCGCATGAGTTCGAATGGAGCTTAGTAAGCCATAAAGTCTAAGGTTGTCTAAGGTTATGCTTTTAGCTTACACGGTCCTGCCTCTGTGAAGTTCGAATGGAGCTGCCAGTAAGCCATAAAGTATAAGCTCATCTTAAGGCGAATTAGTTTTGATTCCATGTGCCCTTGATTGGTAGTGCTCAAAACACTAAGTGTTTACTTATGCAAAAGTGCGGTATAATGGATGATAATTAACACTAAATTCCTTGATTGAACCCGATACCTCAATCAAAACTTTGATAATTTGATCTTTATGAATTGGTAATAAAAAGTTTTTATTAAATTTATGCTACTGAAGATGAATGCATGACATCTTTGTACATATTTGATTTGAGCATAAAATCAAAACTAGTACCCTTTTAAATTAAGTTATATGCCTAATTAAAAGGAACTGATTGCAATTTATGTCATGAGAGTACTTGTTTGTGATGGAGAGGTAAATCTCTATGTAAGTGAGACCTTACATGGACATATTTGCGAGTTCTTTAAGTTAGACACTTAAGTTGAGTAGGAAGTGAGACTTGGACTCAATGGCATAGATGGGATGAAACATGTTTATATTTGCAATAGCGTTGGAAAATATAAATCCCATAATGATCTAGGAGTTGGAAATTGTTTGCCAATTAATGTTAATGATTACCTTATTATATCGTTCGTTGCTAGCGAGATCAAGGATGTAATGAACCTATGATAATTTGGATCCTAGTTTTCGAGAAAATTCTATGGTTATATGAATATTACCTTGGGTATTTTATTTTCTTGAAAAGTTTAATTATCGAAAATACTAAAATTGAATTTTGCTAATTCTTTAAATGTATTAATGCAACATTAAAGCGTAAGCGTAGGTTATTCTGTATTGGTAAAATTGATCTACACACATGAGGGTTTTAGTAGAGTCAACGTTACTAAAAGAATAAACCTAGTCCTCTTTTCGCGAAAGAGTGAGATTGAACCTATTCCTTTTCATGAATGAAGAAAGGTATGATATGACAATTAGAATTGTCTAAATTCTAAATACATAACTCGTAAGCAAATTTTAATAGTTAAGAAAATTGCATATTTACGAGTTATTAAATTAGAAGCTAGACTAATTCTTGTATAATTGGTAAAGACAATAGCATATTTTATCAGTTATTGTGCTTTGACCATTTAAAGTACTACTTACAATTGTTGGAATAGTAGAACTATTGAAAAGTTGCATGTCCAATTTTTCAAGTTAATAGCATTGATGGATAATCCATCATCTACATAGTAGAATACACTCTTTTAGTACATAAGTAATTGTTATGTATGGACTTTCTCAAAGGTGTAGGAAGTAAATAGTACACTATTTTCTTTCTTTGGTTAATGAAACACACAATCTTGTCAAATCCGATTGGGAGTGTTGTTCTTATTCTGAATAAAATTAATGTAATGATCTCTTTATTAGAGATTCTAAGCTTTGTCATCTTGGTAGTAACCCAGTTATCTCTAGAATGTCTTAGATAATTACTTTCCAACATGAACACTTGTTTTCAAGGATAGTCATGAGCGTTTCCTTATTAGACAATGAGTGGTTCTACATCTACTAGTTATGCTAATATCAATGACTGTAATAGTCGCATAAACAAACATATGTCGTGTTGTTTATCTAACATGATGTTGTTCCATGCAAGTGAGAGAAATCTATATTGTGTGGTACATATAAGTATATGATTTAGCGGATTCTCTTGTTTGAGGGAAAGAGACTAACGTTCTAATATAACTTGAACATATCTAATTCAAGAAACACGGTGTTGCAATTTCGTCATGTGAGAACTTGGTGAGATTGCAACAACAAAGTAAATCTCTATGTGGTCAGACCTTGCATGGACATATTTGCGGTTTCTAAATTAGTCATTTAGAACATGTGTCAAAATGATATATAAGACTACTTCAAATTAAATATTTGTGTATTATTAGAATGACATAAAATTAAATGAAGTAATCTAATCCGCTTCATTTGTTTATTTATGTATTTTGGAATGACATAAATGAAAAATAACGTAGTCTACATTATTATGAAGTAAAATAAATTAACTTGAAATTACTATTAAAACCAAGAGTTGTTCATAATTACTTTAGTTAAACATGTTTATGATTCATTGTAAAGACATAAACATAAAGTCTTTAAAGACTTATAATAAGTAAGGCGTTAACTTGTTATGTTTTTAATTAAGACATATACAAGAAGTCATTGAGGTTGTCAATGATTTATAACATATAATGGGATTATAACGGTTTATGTTTCTTGTT
This sequence comes from Chrysanthemum lavandulifolium, assembly GCA_022545495.1. Classification (NCBI taxonomy): domain Eukaryota; kingdom Viridiplantae; phylum Streptophyta; class Magnoliopsida; order Asterales; family Asteraceae; genus Chrysanthemum; species Chrysanthemum lavandulifolium. Next base: position 145,675,301 of record CM040242.1, read on the forward strand.
GAAACATGTATATGAAGTGACTTGGTTAAAGGTACTTGTGTTATAAAGCATGTGGCTTGGAAAGTCTATTATACCATAAGTTGACTTAGTTGGTAAATAGGTAAGCCAAGGAATATGTTTATCTTATATATTGTTAGATTGTCTTACAATATTAATTCTAATGAATACCACAAGTTGATGGTATGTTCAGGTTAGGAGAATCAAACTCCATTTGATTTGTTTGATTCATGATAACCATAACTTCTTTCTTAAAAGTAACAAGGTTAGAAAATTGGTATGGATTGAATATACTCAATATGACTCCAACCTAGAAGATTAATAAAACACCATTTCATTATGGAATGTGTGAACCACATTAAGTTTTAAAATTGAAGATTACGAATTTGTTAAACTACTTATGAATAGGTTGTTAACAAATTTAAGTCAGGAATTATCAATGTGTTTGTAATGTCCCAAAAAGAGAACAATGTAGTTTTGCTAAATTGCTAAAGTATATATATAGATAGTCATATATTACAAAGCGGTGAGTTTTTTTTATCTTGAAGATAAAATTACAAGATACATAATCTTCTAAAACACGCTAGTAAATATCATGATGAGGTTAGACATGTAATTGATAGACCTCGTGATGATGGAATTTTCATTCATAGATGCGCAAGATATCTCGGATATTTGACTTATATCGAGAAATATGAGTTCTGGGATTATAGTAAACTGATAATCATTATGATAGATTACCAAATATTGAATTGGGTAAATAACTCATACTATGAATGTTAAAGATCTTTGTCCATAAAGATAATCAATTTTGGAAATTTGGTTTATCTTAATAGTTAGACTAGAGAATGGAAATGAGTTTCTTCAAAGAGATGAAAAACTACAGTGGTTTGAATTTCATGTAAAATCATATGGACAATATTGTACACATATTTAATGCATGTTTTATGACAAGATTATTAATCATATTTAAGCAATTAATTGTGATTGAACATTCTTTCCTAAGACACATTAAATATATAAGATGATAATTGTCATACTTGTTTTCATTAATATGAAATATGACAATGGAATATCAAAACTCTTTCTTGAAATTATTTGAGCGAGGATGAAAGTAATCGAAGGTTTTTGAGTTCATATATATATATATATATATATATATATATATATATATATATATATATATATATATATATATATATATATATATATATATATATATATATATATCTTTAGTAGTGTATGAAGTGCAATAATTCATGAATGGATAAATGCATGCATCTATGAAATTATTCTTATGTTCGATTTATTAAATCATAGTTTTGATTTATAATTGAAATAAGATAAATTTAAGTATTCACGAAAATAGTGGAGTATTATGTTAAGGTTTTTAAATCTTATATGTTGTATAACATATAGGAAGTAACATTCCTTATAAGCTAAATGTTAAGTCTTAGATTGGAATGAAACTTCACTTGTAAGACTTAAAATTAAAACATACAACCTTGAAATATATGTTTATTGTTAATAAACATGTGCGATAAAATAAATGATTCTAATAAAACATGATATATCATTTGGGAAATGGATAAATATCTTTGACAAGATAGAACATGAATGAAATCTAAGTTTGACTGTAGATTCATCATGTACATCATGTTAATATTAAATTGTTGTATCATTCTTGAATGATAGATGATTTGACAACATTGATATCTAATTAAAAGTTATTAGATAACTTGTGTAATGAATATTCTAATAGAATTACATCCTCGATGGAATTGCTCCTAAATTCTATGGATGAACAATATGTCAAATGTTGTGCAAATTGTCATCGACTTTAAACTTGAAAGTTGGGCATCAAACATTACACAATAAGATATTAAAGTTTAAGGAGTTTTAATGAGCATATTGTTGTTTGTATAATGATCTTGGTTTAATTGAGATGACACTCAATACTAGTCGTGGTAGGATTTCATCCTTGTTAATGGCCATGTGAACTAGTTATGCTACTAAGGCTGATTGCATTATACATTAAAAGAATAAGAATACTTTAAACTTAAAATGTTTGGAAGTTTAATTGTCATAAGTTGGTGATAGAGGATGTCACACCTTTATGAATTATTATGTGGATTGGTGAATGCACATACAAGGACTTCACTAATTGAATTCTTGAAATAAGTATTCTCAAAATTACGATAGATCAAGTTGGTTGATTTATGCCTTGTCAACAAGTATGATTGTCATTACTTGAGGCATAATTCATCAGCCCAGATTTTCATGCATTGATCTGTTGGTATTTGGATAAAGGATGTTAAACAATTGTTATAATAAATCAAATACTTGGTATGTTTGATTTTATAATATATTATCCTATATTTGCATGTTTAATCCGTGAATAAATTTATTCTAAATCGTCAGATTGTCAATTAATGATATGGGGTATCATTAAACTAAGACAAATCGAGAGATATGGTAGAATATACTTGAAAGTATATTGATGAGAATGCATACAAATTTCGGATGATATTCAATGAATTGAATATAGGACTTATCGACTACATAATTTACTTTGTGGATATTGTTATAAGTAAATTATGAATAGTTATCCTCGGACTTGAGATACGGATAAGTGTCGTGATAGTAGTGCGCTACGTGGAACAACTTAACTATCGTGGCGGTAGTCATAAGGGTTGTTTCACGAAGTGTTGCAAGTTCATGGGTTATTCTCGTAATCAAGATATAATTTGTTCCTTAATTTATTTGGAGTTTATCTTCTTGGGCCCTCGTAGGGTTGACAAGATGTTTGCGTGTAGAATCTCCACGAATATGTTCGAGAAGATTTGGTAATCTTGCTCAATCACTTGAAAGAGAATAGTTGGATAAAGAATGACTTAATTCCATATCTTTATTTAACATGGTATTAGAAACAAAGGATAATAATAATGAGAAATCATTAAAAGGTTTTCAGGAGACCTTGCTCGAGTTGTACTAGAGGCATCAGTGTAAGCTAACCGATGATCACTCTATAAGATATGTCCAAGTGGGGACTGTTGGTTTATGGACAATAAATTAATAGGCGTGTGTTAGGATCGAACTTCGAGACTATGGGATTGCACACTTCGTATGAGAATTTAAAGTTAATAATTAAATATAAATGTTATATTTATTTATTTATTAAACAAAATAACTATGACGTTAAGTAATTAATGTAATGGATTAACAGGCGTTAAATGTATTGGAAAGGACTAGATTGCAAAGTTTGGAAGTTTAAAGACCTGGGGATGCTTACCAAAGACCAAGGAGAAAAACAAGCCAAACTTTCACCAATTAGTTGGGTATATATACAAGGCAGGTCTTGATTTTGCATCTCTTGTATTCATTAAGCTAAACCTAAAACTTTGTTTGTGTGTTTTCTTAATACAAACCGATCGTATAACCTTTAGGGTTTCGATCTACTCTTTTCAAATACATCAAGTTATTTGTTTTATAAAACTAGCATTACTTTAATTCGGTTTAATGCGTGTGTGCAAGAACATAGTAATAACACACTATTGTTATTATCTTGGATTGAATTACAAAGCGGTGAGGGTAATTCACAATCCTATAAACCTTAATTGGGTTCATCTAATTGCTAGTTTAATGATTCTTGTTGGCTAGAATCAAGAAAAGTACATATTCTTTTATGTTGATTAATTGTTCATTAATAAATCTATCGCTTCGCTTGATTACTTTGATATTTTGTGATTATTTATTTGATTGTCTTGTTATATAATTCCAACGTGCGATCACCCTCGATGATGTGGATCCTTTTATTCTATTTACGGATACAATAAAGGTAAGATGCATTTACATTCGCATGAGCAACTTCGCAATTTAAAGCGGGCTAATAATTTGGTTTAATTTTTTTTTGTGATCGTCGATGTAGTTATCGATATCGTGATCATTGACAAATGGACTTGATCGAATGCGTAAAATCTGAGCGGAATCTGATAAGGCTCGAAAGGCTTCCGCGCCTCTTGATGTTTGTCATATATATTTCGAGTCTTGGTGTGTGTCCTCAATTTCACCTTATTTATGAAAAAGCGCTAATAGTGGTTAGCGGAGGCTGCAGTACTCGAAGGATATATTTTGGCTAAAGGGACTTAAATGCAGTTTCGGTCAACACCCCGTAACAAATTCATCGAACATCTTTGATACTATCTTCGTAAGGTAATAAGTTTTTGTTTTGTGATTCTTTTAAGGGGTATTTGGGCTGATTCCATATAGCAACTTTAAAGAGGTGATTGGATTGTTTTAATGGGTGTTTGGATTAAACAAACTGTAGTTTAATAGGCTTGATCATCCTTAAGTTGCAAATTTGTTTTTTATAGGGTTTTGAGTATTTTCTGTAATATTGGCACCTTACGGAGTAAATGGAAGAACATATGTCGATGCGAATGAACAAGGAATATCATTCTAAATTGTTGAAGATACAATTTAGTACCTTATGTATTATTTGAGCATAAGATCACGATCCATATTAATCTTTTCTAGGTATACATGATGAACCTTGATAAACATAACATATGCGGTATGAAGGAAGATATAGAGTTGCGGTGTTTTAGCTTATCAAAGTTTCTAGAGCTACCGATAATTTTTTGCCAACAACAATCAAGGAGAAGGTGGGTTTCGTCCGATTTACAAGGTATACGATATGATTTAGAAGCTCTTATTTTATTTTATTTTTTTCTTTGGATCGGCAAAGACATTTTTATATACAAATAAAAATATCTAGCAACAAGCTTCATGTTACAGCACCTAGAATGAATCATAACAACAAGCCTAGAAGATCGAATACTTCAAACAACTACATTGGTATACCTTCGGATTGACCAGGTTAGTCATATTATAAACTTGGCCGGGTGCAAAATTTGAAGCTTTAACGACTAATAAAATAGCACCAATTAATATATACATAATAAACCTCTATATAAGCGGCCCTATTTTTATTTATTTATTTATTTATTTTTTATTTAATTTACAAGCTAACATAACTCATCTGTCATGTTTTGCATTTTTATTTGTTGCCAGTTGCTTATGATTTTAATGTTCATTTAAGACTACGCCATAACTTTTGAAAGAAGCGAGTTTCAACATAGATTCGGCTTACAAATATCACGGATACTTAGGGAAAAGGCAATCTCAAACACCCTCTTGATGGTGTATTAATAATTTTGTTTTCAAGTGGTAATTATTAGATGGTTGCTAAAGTTGGGAATGGTTAGATATATTTTATTTGTGTGTCACTAATCAATTAAGGGGACATTTGGTATTATGTCTTGAAAATAGTTATCTATAAAATACATATTTTATGGTTTGTAATTGAAGTAAGGTATTTTGAATGAGCGACTTTAAAATAGACCAGGCACCATGCCATTGATTATTAGGATACTAAGTCATACTATGTCTATGTATATATCACACTTTACTTTGAAATAAGCCATGCGGCGATACTACGCATGCTAAAACAGCAGCAGGTGCATTCTCACTTAATATTAAATGTCAACTTTATTGTAAAGATCGGGAATATTATAATTTAGAAAGCGTAAAATTACATTATCATCAAACATCTTTTAAGCAAAAATGAGAAATAATTAGTTTACTTGACAAAGTCAATGTACGGACACTTTAAACTACAATTTATAAGGTAAATAAATTCAAATCGTGACATTTATTTATGAGTTGTCTTATTATATCTTATAGTATACGGTTTATTAAAAAATTTATTTTGTATCAAATCTTTAAATATTATGTCTTTAAAATAATTCGTTATAATTATATACTTATCTAATTTTTATTATCCAATTAATATCCATTAAATTTTGTATAATCAAATTTTGTAAAAAAAATTATTCATCGCTTCAGATTATTTATATTTAGTGATATAGATTTTGATATTCCTATTTAAATTTATTTATTTATATTATGATTACACAAGATCTGAGTTTTGTTCTGCATAATAAACGTTGATGAAGTTAAAATATCTCTTAAAAGTTTTTAAATGTTTTTCTACATATTGTTGCCTTTCAAAAAAAAAAAAAAAAAAAAAGTTTTCTATATCCTTATATGAATAAATAAAAATACATGGGTAGTTGTTATAAGTCTGATCCGTTTTTTAACACCGTATGGTGGCTACGTTTTTACATTTGATAATTATATTACGTTTTCGATAATTTAGCGTATTTAATATTCAAATTAGTGTGCACTTGTAATCTTTTAATATGAAATAAATGAGTCCTAAGGTATATAGTAAAATGATATTTATAATCTTATGTATATTTATATGTTAGGGTTTTAAAACAACATATATATTGTATTTTAAGTTATAAAGTATAGGCGTAAAGTATAAAGAATTATTTGTTTAATTCTAAGTTATTAAAAAGCATAAAGCTTTATAATATTCAACTTAGCTATGTCTGATTTTAAAAGATTTTAACTACTAAAGTTTATTAATTCTCTCTTTTTTAAGTTTTGTTTTCGTAAATTTGACACTATGTTTTTATGTGTTTTCTTCTACAATACGAATTCTCCCAATTAATTAAATGTTGTCAAAATCAATTTAATTTTGAAACTTTGATAACGTCATGTCAGCTCGATTTGTTTACGTGACAAAATCAGCTCTCTATTGGTCCGACTTTTTTTTTGAGAGAGGGTTTGAAAATCTTTCGAGAAATGATGATTAACTTATTATATAAATAAATATAAAAGATTTCTAGACCGTCTCTATCATGAACTCATCATTCAAATACCATACAATTTGAAGAAAATGACTAGGCAAGGAGAAATCATAAAAATGAAACATGTATCCTATTGCTTATACTGGAGTAGTTTAGGCGGTGCCGTGATTATAAAAGGCCATCTTAAAGCGAAAATTTTAGCGTTATTATATAAACTCCCCCTAAAGTGGAGGTCATTTCGCTATTAGGCTGGGCGTCTCATGGGTAGGGGTAAGGAGTTGTCTACATCTTGCTTTCCTAAGGCGGAAGCGGTGTGGGTCACATATGCAGTAGGTGAAGAAAGAAGGAAAATCATGATAACAATCATGACTAGATCTTCTTCCTCGGGATTAAGTGCGATTGCACTTATTTGGATTTATTGGTTGAGCTCTTAGGGTTGGAAGGCATCTCGGTTGGGAGGGTGGGAAGATTTGTCATAACTATGCAAATTGAGATTCTCTCCCGATCATGATTTTGCCATCAAGCAATCATACTCAGCGGAGATATGATATGAGAAAGTTCACCGCGAACTCCTCATGAAGAGAATCAATCACATAATGTGAATTTGTGAACTCTTGTTCCATTGTGGGCTCATCACTATCCTCGATCGAGTATCAAAGAGTGGATTCTCGAGATTGAAGTGAATTCAGTCGAATTCAAATAGAGGATTAGTGAAAGTAGCTTTGAATGTTTAGGGAACAAAATGATCAACATTCTCTATTGAATTTGTTGGGATAAGAAGTGAGTGAGCGATCATTATCATTGAGACTTCGGTCTCTCCCGGATCGGCTTGAAATCAAAGAGTGGATTGATGCGAGTGAGTTCATCGGTGAACTCCTCAAGAAGAGGATCGGGGCTGTGGAAGTGATGCCTCAGCGTACTCGATGTCTCCATATGAAGCACAATCTTCACTAAGATCGGAGAAAGTCTCAAGATGATCATTTGAACACTCAAGAGGAAAGGGATATCACATAGATGATCGAAATTTCTGTGACTCTCGGGATTGGGATAAGGTCCTCAACACTAGGCGATTCCATTTACGGAATAGTGCTAAAGCTCATCCCCCATGTTTAGAGTGAGTGGGAATATCGGTGTGATAACAAGCGGTCGAGGAGATTAGATGGACTAGCATACATATGTTTTATACTTTCCATTTGTTCTTACGCTAGTAATTCCATCATAGTCTTTTCTCCGATTCTTCATGGAAGGAGTTTCAATGATGAACTTGATGAAGCTGTTATAAAATTGTAGGATATCAAGGATATCTTCATCATCATCGTCATCGAGAATGAAAGCAGAATCGAGAGCTAGATTTGGCGGCTTTTCTTTTGCAATTGATTCCTAACAGATTTTTCAAGCGCAATCGGGAATCTAATTTAGCGACCCGCTCTTGACTAACAAAACTTCCATTGATTTTCATTTGGATTATCATGGGAGTGTTTAGATTCCTTCAAATCTTTCACTAAATCCAAAAGATCAAGGAGAAGATTTTGAGGAAGTGAATCATTTGATCTGTAGAGGTTGGTCATGATATGAAGAGCCGTGTCGTTACAAGGAAATGGGTTCCTGTTTGACAATCCGAGCTAGAGTGAGGACCTCCACAATACTCTTGATCAAAAGCGTGTGGTCGTGAGTGGTATGTGTTGTAGTCATAATTGTTATCGGGGAACTGCTCATAGACAAGCGTGTTTCTGATTGACAATCGAGCTGGAATGAGAACCACCACGGTACTACAATGATAAAAGCTGGAGGTCTCAAGGTGGTAGGCGATGGAATAAATCGATCGTGTTATGGTAGGAATAGGGATCACGGTTATAGACAGACCGTTTCTGAATCCACCATGCTACAAGCTGAGCGATTGCCACCATTATAAGGACTACCGCACCATTGACAACCAAGAGGGTGAGGATAAGACATAGAAAGAATCAAAGGTTAACAGAGGGTAAGAAATGAAGAATCAAAAAGGTAAGAGGGTAAAGAGGAATATTTTTGATATTTTGAAAAACATTTTGATAAAACAAAGAATGAAAATATTTTGGCGTTTTAACACTTTAGGAAAAGTGTTAATGAACTTTGGATTTTTGAAAACTTTACAAAATTTTTACAAGGGATGGGTTATGTGCAAGAGTGGATCGAAAAAGGCTAACACACGCTAAAGCCTCCCGACGGCGTAAAATTTTTGATGCATGCCAAACCGTCAAGTCAAGCGGACTTAAAGCGGCTTAAACACGGATACAATGAAGATCGGAGAATACAATGAATTCCGGGTCGTTATGTCCCGCGGAGACTCAATGGTGTGTTAAACACAAGATCGAGACGATAGAATGATCACTAATGATAGTGATCGGAAAGGATTAGGATTGGATGGGTATTGGATTGGGCCAAGATAATAACTAGGGTCCATTTGGTTTAGTAACTAGATAACACGAGGACCAAAGCGTAATTATGCCAAAGTTAAGGACCAAAGCGTCACTTTAGAAAATGTAGCCCAAGGGTTGGTTTTGACAATCTCAAATAATCTAAGGACCATATTTGCCATTTTGAAAATTCCAAGGACTAAACATGACATTTTTAAACTTTAGGGACTAAAGTTGTAATTTTACAAATTTTAAACTTTGAAGGGTTTGTTTAACAACTTTTGAATCCATGGACCTTAAATGACATTTCTCTTTGTTTTGATTTACGGGGAATTGTTTTGACAATTTTTGAAACTTGGGGACTAAAGCGCAATTTTTGCAAATTTGATATGTTTTCATCGATTTTGATATTTTTGCATTTGAAACACATAAAACACTGATTTGTGATATTTTTATCATTTGATGCATTTTGAGTGTTTTCGGATGATTTTTCGGTTTATATAGTACAAAATGATGAGTATTTAGACTCGTCAATGACTTTTCATGAACTCTGAGCGAATTCCCTTTCTTTACGCATCTTGTCATTCTCATCATGTAAGTCTTGTATTTGGTCGTGAAACCAATTCGGTTTTACGTGAAGCGCGTTCTTCTTTCGACTTGTTGGATGACTTTCACAATTCTTTCATGAATATGAAATCCAAGATCGAGGTGGTTTCTTCCGATTTGGATGTTGATTTGGTCGATCTTTTAGATGGTGGTGGTGAGGTGAGATAGCGAATCGATGAGGAGGAGACATGAGGAGGTTCGGGGTCTCTGAGGTGAAGTTTCCTCCTTAGACTTAGCCTTGTCATCGGTCTTAGTTTCATCGGTATTTCTCGGTCTTTTCTTTTCTTTGGTTCCTCAATCTCATAATCAATAGAGTCCTCAAGATTTGTTATTGTTGCGAGAAGAGTGGTGGCACCGGCTCCACTTATCGGGTCGATTAACCGCATCGGAGATGGTTTGGAGTGGGCGACACCACTTGAACCGCTTGGGCCACCCATTTGATCCTTTGCAAATTCCTTTGCAACATGTTGGAGTCTAATGATTTTGAACTTCTTCTGTATGAAGTATCAGTTGCTCTTCTTCATCATCGAGCTTTCTTCATAAGGCACAAGTCTGAGTCTTCCACTTTGCCATGTTCATTTGGAGGACTAAGAGGTTTAGATACTGGTTGTGGTTTCATCTTGTTGGTTCAGAGTGAAAAGTCTCTTCATCGATGCGGTACCTTCGAGTCCTCGTCAATTAGCTTTCTCTGCGATTCGGTGTAGGAATAGGAGCGACTTCACGAGAGGAACTTTCTTCTTTGGGCGGGTTTCCTCTTTGGGACATTCCTTTGACTCTCGTAACTTCTTGCACTTACAAGCACTTCCTCTTACGGTTCTCCGGTAGGTGTTCGAAGGTTTTTCATCGAGATGACCAACTTTGCCTTCTCTACTGCTACCGATACCTTTTATGCGTTTCAAGCTTCTTGATTTCGTCGGTCGAGGTGATCGAGCAACACAACACCACCTTTCTTTGTGAGCGATTCCTTGATTTTGGTGATAGGGTAGGCTCGATCAACATATCGTGATTATGCGGGTCATTAAGCCTTTGTGGAATATCGGGATGAAGTCCAAGTGCTCTCGGATCAACAATTTTGTGTATCGACATAGGGAATCTTTGAGCCAAGTTTCTTGTGAAATGACATCATGTCTTCCCATATGATGCTTGATTTCGATGTCCTTTTGTTGATTAATGACGGAAGATCGTAGTTCCATGAGCTTGGGATGCTCATAGCCTTTGTCGCGACCGAGGCGATTTGGTGATGATGATGTAGAGGGTTCTCCACGGTTGAGGAATGTTCTTAAGCTCACATGAGAATGCTTAGAGATAACTCTGAAGCTTCATCATAGCCAATATCAAGCAAAATTGTAGAACTGTCTCCTCGGTAGGTGTGGCAAAGAAGTCGGTTGGCTTGATTTCGGGAATGAGAAGAACGACCCGTAAGTGCATGAGTGATGGTGACTTGTTTGTGATTGAGAGTTCTGATCATTGCACTTTGACCCTTGATCCTTTGCATCGAATTCGAATTGTTGCATGTAGATCTCCGGTAATGTAGCGAGTGTGAGAGCATGTTACGGTAGGGATGATTCTTTAGAATATCCACAAGAATGAGACAAGAAGATTACGAGCATGTGAGGGTTTCAAAGTCAACCCTAAGGTTGTTCTTTCCAATCTTTCTAGGATAGCCATTAGGAAGATGTCGACAATTGTGAGAACTTCGGTGCATCTATATTCATTTGAGCGACCATGTCGTGATGCGAAATAACATTAGCCAAAAGAACCAACATATCGAAAGACATAATGTTATAGAAGGTTTTATTGTCTAATTATTGAATGTACGAGTGTTAAAGATTATTCTGAGTCCTAAGTCACTTGTTTGTCCAATTGTCCAATATCGTCGTGATAAGTTTAGTGATTTAGTTAACTTTAAGTTTTAAAGTTTATTTTATCACTTATTCAACACAACATATTAAGCGATTAAGTTTATTAGTGACATTATTGGTTTCGTGACGACATGATTTGTTTATTAACAAGTTTGTACATGTAACAATTCATAATGAAGGTCAATAAAGGCTTAGGCGTAGATTTGGCAAAGTTACAGCGTAAGCGAAGAAGTATATGCGTGGCGCAAGCTTATCGTGGGATCCTTACTTACGCGTAAGAAATGTTACAGCGTGGAAAAGGGGACCTTAAGCGTGGGGCTTCTGCGGCGTGGCGTATATAAGACCTTACAGCGTAAGGCTTACTCGTAAGAGTAGACCTTATCGCGTGGAGTCCTTGTTCGCATATCCTTCACAGGATACGCGTGGTCCCATTGTAGAACCTTACGGCGTAATAGTTCGGCGTAGGATTTCTCTTACATAGCTGTCTCACGCGTAAGGTAATCCTTATCGTGAGTAACAATCAACCTTGATTACGAATTTTATGCGTAGCAAGCACGAAATAAAATCATCATATCATCAATCTTAACACATATATTCATTTTACGACAAATCATGGCATGAAAGCTTATTAAATGTTTTGGCGTGAAAGTCATACGCGTAAGTCAAAACCTAAAGTTTATGATTTACGCATAAGATTTCTAGCCATAGAAATGCACCATAGTGTTTACGGTAGGTCTTAGGTGTTGTGAGAGTCTATAAACCAAGTTTTAACATCCAATTTGTGGTGAATCAAAAATACCCAAACTCAAGAACATTAAACCCTAATTCCTAATTCGACTAAATTAGTGTTTACGGGTTGTTATAGGGCACGAAATCATTAATTCAACATGATATGAACATTACACAACAATCTTTTGACCAAAACCTTCACATTTGAAAACACCCAATTCGACTTAAGAACCCTAATTTTCAAAATCACTCAATTCGAGTTTACGGGTTCGTTTGAGGATAGAAACAATATCATTGATGTTATTAAAACCTTTTGACACTTTGTCTTTTAACCACAAACACATAATCAAGATTATGTGTTTATACGTATCTGCGTAGAACACAAAATTAACCATAGTTTAAAATCTAACAGTTAATTTTAAAGCGATTTAAAACCATTGTTTGTAATCTTGTTAGGAACACAAATAAACTTACAAATTGATGATCGATACACGGATTTGTCAAGCGATTCTTAGGCGTAGGATCCTTTTGGTGTAAGTAATAAATGTGATGGAATAGTTAGGTGGAGAGTGTTTTATTAAAATGACTTTAACATTTTGACAGTTTTGGTCCTCCACCTTTTCCTTTTTCATACAAAGCCATTTAACTTCCATTATGGTTACCAAACAAAGATTTTAGGAAATAACTTTGATGACACTTCCCTCGTCTTAAGAAAATGATGAAAGGTTATAAATTTTAGTCAGGAGTGTCATTGAACCGATAAAATTACCACCATTGATAAAAGAAACAACAGGGATATGATAACATGCAAGTACACGGATGTTTATGAAACAGTTAAGTGATTATTTTCTCCCCTCAACACTTGATCGAAAAAATCTTGAATTTTGAAAGATTAAAGTGTTGACGAAAAAATGTACTTGCCATGTTGAAAGAACCAATATATTAGAAGAATATTTTTGTTGTTTTATCGGGTTTTATATTTTGTATTTTGTTTTGAAAAATTATTTACAAAAGAGATTTTGGTGTTTGACGGTTTTTAAGACATTTTAGGAGGTCATCAATTCATCTTGAGTCAAACACCTCATACCAATCCGTGGATCAACTCATTAAACCTAGCGGGAGGCAAGGCTTTGGTGAGTAAATCGCCAATTGGTATTCGGTACCAGTATAATTCAACTGCACCTGTTCCACGTGGTCCTTGATGAAATGATAGCGTGATCGATGTGCTTTGATTTGAGTCTTTGAGCGAGTTGCGAGATCGCAATAACACTCGATTGTCATGATACATCGGGATTCATCAAACACGTAACTATAGTCTTTGAGTTGTGTTCCCATCCATATGACTTGAGCACAACACGCGGACATGGCTACATATTACGCGCCGGTTGAGGACACGATGTACAATCTCGCTTCTTTGATTGCCGGGACACGGTTTATCACCAAGAAATTGTAGTGCTCTCAAGTACTTTTCCTGAGTCTAAGCATCCTGCGTGGTCGTCGAAAAAGCGATTAGTTCAAAACCGAGAATCCGCCGGATACGGATCCTCGAGTTAATGGTTCCCTTGATGTATCGGAGGATTCTTTTAGCCTCGAGAGGTGGGTTTGGTTGGTCGCGGCGATAGCAGGGAGCATAGATAAAGCGAAGACAATATCGGTCGCTGGCATTAGATACATGAGAGACCAATAATACTTGGTATTTGGTAGGGTCAACTAATTTCCCATGTAAATCGTCTAGCTTCTTGGTATGAGTCATTGGTGTGGCAAAAATATCACGGTTTTCATTCCAAATTTGTTTAACAATTCAAGGGCATATTTGGATGACTCGAAGAAAATACCACGGGGTGATTGATGAACTTGCGGTCCTAGAAAGAGCGTAAGTTCACCCATCATGGACATTTCAAAATTTTCTTCATTAGTTTTGCAAAAGCGATTGAAAACTTTTTATGTGTAGACCCAAAATGATTTCATCCACGTAAATTTGAAAAATTAAGATATGTGCCCGTGATATTGTATAAAAGAGTTGGGTCAACCGAACCTTTGGTGAAATTATTAGCAATGAGGAAAGATGATAGCTTATCGTACCATGCAGGGGCTTATTTGAGACCATAAAGAGCTTTGTTCGGTTTGTAGACATGGTTTGGGAATTCGGGATCAACGAATCCTTACGGTTGGCACATAAACCGTTTCTTCGGTTGTCCGTTGAGAAGCGCGGTTTTGACATCCATCGAAAGACCGTCATATTCATATGAGCCATGACGCGAGAAATATCGAACGACCTCAAGGCGAGCAACGGAGCAAAAGATTCTTCAAAGTCTATTCCTCTTCACGGCGATAACCCTTAGCAACTAGGCGTGACTTGTTTGGATTCGTTCCTTCATCATCAATTTGTTTTCCAAATCCATTTGAGACCAATGGCGTAGACCCTGTTGGTCTTTCAACCATTCCCATACTTCAAGGCGTTTGAATTGGTTGAGTTCTTCTTGCATGGATTCAATCCGGTTGTCTTTTGTCATTGCGTCTTTAATGTTTTAGGCTCAGTTGGCGACGGTGAGTGCATAAATGCAATGTTCACCATCGTGTGAAGGCGTTGTCTCGTAACGGTTGGTTGATTCGGGTTGCCAATAATATTAGCGGAGGATGGTCTTTTGTCCATCGATGTGTAGAGGTTGATGTTGGTATACATTGTGCGGATTCGAGGATTCAAATGGTTTGTCGATGATTCCGCGACATCGGTGCAGCGGTGTCATTAGCAAAGCGGGTTAAAGAGCATTTGGATCAAAATCTGCGGTGAAATCGATATTGAGAATATCATCGGCGGTTCATCATTGTTGGAAGCGGTTTGTTCAAGCTGTTGTGGTGGAGTCAATGGTGGTGCTTCTTCAACGATAGTTGTTGTAGCGGTGTATCGGTATAAGAGTATTATCGGGTTGAGTAGCGGAAGCAATGGATACACACGAACACGTTCATCAATATAAATCAGCGAGCAGTGAACAAATAACCTTTCCATTTGTTGACGAGTGGTGGGGGCTTTGTTCGGTGATGATGGGGGTTGAGGAAGTTTAAGCGGTTGTGACCGGGTTCTAAGTCTGTTATACTCGGAAGCCATATCCGTGAGTTCATCAAAATGAGCATGAATCGTTTCCATGACTGTTTTGTATGGCGATTCGAGATCCGTAACCTTTAGAATTCTCGCAATATCCAATAAAGACTCCAATGTCGGCTTTGGCTTTGAGCTTTCAAAATCATCACGATCATTATTCGGATAGCATAGGGATCCAAATACATGAAAGTGTTTGAGATTTGGTTTATGGTTGTGGACAAGCTCGAAAGGTGTTTTGTTGTGGCGTTTGTGATCATAGAACGGTTTGAGTATAGCATGCGATGAATCGACACGCCCACAAGTGTCTGAAGTTTAGCATTGATTAACATTGTTCTTGCGCTTCCACTAACGTTCGGTTTAGATCTTTCAACAACTCCGTTTTGTTATGGTGTACGTGCAATAGATGTTTGATGTTGAATTCTACTTTCTCATAAAATTCACGAAGGGTTTGGTTAACAAATTCACTTCCTTTATCATTCTTATTTGGCGAGCGGTGTTCGGAGTGAACTTGAATTTTAAGTGAGAAAGGTGATAATCATTTGTGGAGCTTGGTCTTTGCTTGAAGAAAGTAGACCCAAGTCCATCGTGAGTAGTCAACAACAATTACTAAGATGTAGCGTTTGCCATTGATCATTTGCGCGCATCGGGCACACAAATCCATGTGAAGAAGATGAAGCACATCTTTGAGGCGTGTTCCACCTTTGAAGGAAAATGAGCACGAGTGCTTTTCCCTTGTTCACATCACGAGCAAAGGTGATCTTTTGAATACCGGAATCGTGGGAGACCTTCAACTAGTTTGTGTCGAGCAAGGTTGGTGATGGTTTGAAAGTTTAGATGTGAGAGGCAGCGATTGCCATAGCCGGATTTTGTTGATGTTGCCTTTGAAAGTAGCGGATGGGAGATGAAGCAACCATGTCTTGCATAGAGATAGTGTAAAGACTAGAATTACGCGAGCGGACATAAGGTCATTTCCTTGTAGATCACGAATGAAACAAGTTTTCTCCTGAAAGCAACCTCAAATCTCCATCACGGCCCGACCTCTTGAAAGCAGTTGTGGCCGAGGCCTTCCACATAGTAAACCTGCGATTTCGATGTTCCCATTGATATAGTCTCCGTAGCCCATGATAGCTGAAGTGATCATTCCCGAACACGAAAGTGCCAATGAACTTTGCAATAAAATTTGATAACGGTTTAAGGTTGCTGTCATGTGTCTGGGAACATCCGCTATCAACAATCCAGAGAATGATCATATCACCGCATTACGTACAGGCGACACATATGGAATAGAAGTAGATGTGGAACCCGAAATGTTAGAGGGTTCGGAGGCGATGATAGTGGACATACACGCATTAATAACTTTAGGCATCCATTTAAATCCTAATGTGTTATATATCCATTTACGCCATCTATAACTCTTTGTTTGCTTTAGTCTTTGTGAATGCACTAGGTGGTACTACATTCTTAGGAGGTGGCCCGGAGCTACGAGGGACAAGCAATGCTTGCCTTAGAATCTAAAGAAGGCGGTCTACCAAGCACAGACTTAGATTGATTAGTGGGCCTAGAGGTATTCGATTCTTAGGATTCCGTAAGCGAGAGATGATAGCTTTAGCAACACATTTGTCATGACAATCGAATTCATACTTTTCGACAAATAACACAAGGTGCATCAGTTGAATATCAAAAGTACTTAAGGTTTAGCATTAGTTACATCACTATTTCTATTATATTTGCATGACGCAATATCTATAGTGGAAGCAACGTGATTCTTATTCATAGTCCTAGGGTGTTCTTCTACTTTAGCATTCCTTATTGATCTTTTCTTAGGTCGCAACTTCCTATTCTTCAATTGAGTGCTCCGAGGGTGTGAAGTGCGGACGTTTGGAAAAACGCAACTATTCATGTTTCGATAGAAGGAAGCACGTTAGCAACTTGTGATTTGGTAGAAGGGATTCTAGGTGCACGATTACTAAGTGTTCTTGGTGCTAATCTCTTAATGATGGTTGTGGAAGTTGTTCATACTTTCTAACATTTCTCTTAACTTAGAGATAGTGTGAATCAAATCTTGATTTTCGAGCGAATATTACCGGCAAAATTCATGACTTCTCTAGTGTGAGCAAGATAGTGATCAAGTTAGTTTGATGCTTCATGACGAGTCTTATTGAGTAAATCAAATATGACACCATATTCTGTTTAACTTTTACAAGTTCTTGTTCATATTTTGAGATTTGACTTTTCAAAGACACGTTTTGATCATCCGATTGCTCAAGTTTAGGATCAAAAGTTTTTGCATGCAAGCGAGCGATTTTCTTTTGAAAACCAAGTTGTTGATTGTGAATATCTTTTTCACACCAATTAAGGCGACGTTTTGCATTGTAAAGTTCGTTAAGTAATCGTTCATTTTGATTTTAAAGACTCGATCTGAAGCACATTATCGATATTCTCATGATTACCACATAGTCAACATTATCGCAGAGATATAATCGGATGCATGTGGCAAAGAATAGAATAACACAACATTCGGATATCGTACGGATAACATCTTTCAAGAATCGATCAACATCTTTTCTCAACATTTTCTTTTTCGTTTAGTATTAGAAATAGATGTTTGATTTTCTCGAAAACGACCTTCATCACTCAAGTTCCTTATGAAAGTCCGTTCCCAAGACAATGCACAATTTTTCAAATTCTTAACATTTGGTAAAAGATTTTTAAAAAATGTTTCTTTGTTCTCGCGCGAGGCGATTGAAAGTGTTGTACTTTGATTTCGAATGATATTCTATCTCATGTTCTAAAGTTTTGAGGTCGACCATGAAAATATCAAAATATCTAAGAATTTTGCGATTTTCGGGTTTTGAGTTACTTCAGCGATGGAAGGTAAAGTACCATAAATTTGTGCATAATCGGTTGGGGATTAACATTAGAAGACTCGGTATTTTGATGATAACCCTTGGTGTGTTAGAAGAATCCGTTGGTGTGACAAAAGTGACCGGTTTTGAATAATTAAAAGGTTTGTTGTAAACAACGCTTTTAATTTTGATCGACTCTCGTCTTACGCATCTAATTCCTCTTGACGATGATATTCAACAACACCCATAACGAATTATCAATTTTATATTACCTTTGGAAACTTCGAGATTTGGTTTGAATGTTTTGGTTGAAAGCTTTGGTTTGTGTCGGCAAGATTTGGTCCATATCCTTTTGGATCGGGTTTAAGGTAAACTTTTCAATAGCGATTCTTGACTCACCATGTTTATAAACAACAGTTTTAAACTCTTTAAGTTTGCGTTGCAAGCCGATAATTTCTTCAAGATGATTATCTATTCGATTAGTGGAATGCTTTTTGTATCTGAACTGCTTTTGACAAGTTAACAACTCGACCTTAGCTTTTTATTTTCCAAGGTGAGGCGTTAATTTGCTTTTTATGTTCATGTTTGATTGTTCTATCTCGGACAACAAAGCATTCTTGAGCGGCTAGATCACATCTCATCTCTCTAAATATTTTCGTTTTGATGAGATTTAGTAAAGGTCGCTTCATAACCTTTTCACGTTTTTCTTGAGTTTTGAAAAGTTGAGTTGCTTTTGTAAACATTCAAAATCCTTGGTTACGAGTGCATTTTACTTTTAAGGTTTTATTTAATGCACAACATTCTTCAATTTGGGATTCTTTGGTACGTAAGTAATGAGCAAGATCGGATGAGGCAAAGTTCGGCTTGTTCAATGAAGTCACAACATGATCATTATTTAGATCCTCAGTATAACCACGAGTCAATTTGATTATCAAAGGAAACCATAAGGTCATCTTGATCGTCAAATGTAACTACTGAGGTCTATTTGAAAATCGTCGAATGAGATGTAAATGACTCATTTTGAACATTACGAGCCTTGCCGGATTCGGATGTTGGCGGAGATATTAGATCGAGATAAATATGGTTTGTTCGGTACACGAGACAATCCATCGATGTCATACACTAGGCACGTGTCACTCATGTGTAACTCATGCATATTAGCCATCAACATAAGCTTCTTGCATTGGCCTGCAAGTCCTCCATATCATCATCACGAGTGCGCATTTGCCATAAAACTACGTTCTTTATGCGTGAGAGATCCATGACTTCATCCTTATGAGCCAACATAAGAGCCTCTTTGAAATAAGCACGCCCCTAGTCCTCGGCTTTGGGCATGCATTAACCAGTGTCCCTTCTCATTGCGGTTGTAGCATCGAAGACCATTCAACCCATTTGAGCATTTCCTGTTCCTGCTGGAGCTCTGTTGTTATTGACCCAGGCATTAAACCCTTGACCACCGCCCATCGGCGACCATATCCACGATTACGAACTTCAACTCGTCCATTGTTTACAACAACTGATTTCGTGTGTTAGATGAGGAGCGAATACAATTGTTGGATTTGTTGGTATAACGGCCAAAAGCATTAGCAATCATAACAAATCCTTGTTGCAATGCATCGAGCGGATCGATGTCCTCATTAGCTTCGCGACAATTGGTTGAGCATTGTTGTTGTTGTATGGAACCGCTTGATTTTGTTGAGATTGTTCTTTGTGAATGATCGTTTTGTGTGACGATTGGTTGAGTTGCTTGTTGAGGAGGATAACTTTGTTGAGCATATAAGGTAAGTTGTTGATTTTCGGATGTGTGGGTGGAGCAATTTGAGCACGGAGAATCCTTTCCGATCAACTTCCTTTTCATGAGGCTTCAAGTAATCGTACAACAATCCATATGTAGAATGATGCATATTCTTCGCTTGCGGAGAAAAATGACATACTTCTCCCATTCGGGACCAAGACTACTCTCAGAACTTAGTATTCACTACAATTCTTGGCATGATGATGTTGTGTTTATCCAAATCATTGATGATGTCGAAAATCGATGATGATAAGACTCTAGTGTCTCCGTGTTCAATCATGAAGTGTTCATAAGCCAAGTAAATTTTGGATTCCAAATCCTCCCGATTGATGCAGATCCTTCCATAAGAAGATGAATATGGTCCCACATTTCGCTGCGGTCTTTTGAGCATCAACACTTGAAGAATTGGGTAGGTATTCCTAAAAGGATATATTGCATTGCAAGCTCATCGACTTCATAGTGTAAAAGTTACATTTGATTTAAATCGCAACTTGATAGCAATGTTTGTTTGTTCATCTCTTGGTGGAATAGCATTAGGATCTCCGGGTACAATGATGATGAGGCATCTCAAATGGACCTTCCAAGATAACCTTCTTTAAGAACTTTCCATGTGACTTCTTGAGATCACAAAACCTAAAGAACCTTATCACCCATTGATCGTAGTTTCTGGAGTGAGCATTGGAGGT
This sequence comes from Chrysanthemum lavandulifolium, assembly GCA_022545495.1. Lineage (NCBI taxonomy): Eukaryota > Viridiplantae > Streptophyta > Magnoliopsida > Asterales > Asteraceae > Chrysanthemum > Chrysanthemum lavandulifolium. The sequence continues at coordinate 145,696,037 of CM040242.1, forward strand.
CTATCAAGTGATCCACCTCATGAATTGATTGTTGGTGCTAAAGCTTCACACATCTTTGCAAACCAAGTTGGTTCCTTCATAGTGTTCCTTGATGGATGTTGATTGAAGTCATTTGTGTAGGGTTGAACTTGAAGACTTGGCGGTATTTGAACCATTTGTGGTGGAGGAATTGCTCCAAGTTATGGAGTATGTTGTTGATTAAATTGTTGTTGATAAATTGCTTGTTGTTGATTCCATTGTTGATGTTGTGGACTTAGTTGTTGTTGTCGTTGAGAATAAGTGTAAGGGAAATAGTTAGAGTATGGTGGTTGTGACATGTTGAAAACTTGTGTTGGTAAAAATGGATCTTTGTAGTCGAATGAACCTTTGTTGATGAAGTGTCCTTAGGCGTAGAAATCACAAGAAACCAAGTGGGCGATGCGTAAAAACACCAAAGTTACGCGTAACAAAGAGAGTTACTGGCGTAGTTTTAGCTTCGCGTAAGTATGGAAAAGACTCTAAAGTTAGGCGTAGACACAAAGTTAGGCGTAGGATTACCATATGCGTAAGACTAGGCTTATGCGTAAGAATAATCTTATGCGTAGGATTTCTACATGTAAGCTTTATGCTTATGCGTAAATTTAGGGTTTTATCCCAAGTGATCTTTTACACTTCACAGTGCAAAAGATATCCAAAGTCGACGTATTTTCAGGCTTATCCAAGCAAGAAAAACACGGAGTATACCACGAGAACGAAGATCAAGTCACGGATAAAGTTACGCGTAAGATTAGGGTTTTGATACGCGTAATCTTACTCGTAAAAATGATTATGCCCAAATTTGTTTCTAAACCAGATTTTTGTTATGGAATAGCGTTAAAAGTACCAAAATAACACAAAAGTGTGAACCTTGATGAACCAAAAGCGACTAAGCGGGTTCTGCGTAGAACAATACCACGAACAAAACAAGCATAAAACTTAGATCCACGCGTAAAGTTTGAAACTTTTGCCAAAAACAAGTATTTTAACACCTTAAAACGTTGAAAGTACAAGAATCTTGGATTAAAAGTGTAAAAACAAGTTTTAAGCGAACCAAAGTATCTTGTTATTCTGGCGTAGGACCAAAACCTACTTCAAGAAATAATGATTCACCCAACTAGTAGGCGATTGATACCTTTGTTAGGTCACTAGTTTTACAACACAAGCTTACAAGAAAGAGATAAAGCGATTGAACAATAAACCAAACACACACACGTTAAGTAAGGACGGTTCTGGCGTGGGAGTATGAGTGAAAGGAATAACTTGAACAACCAACCCTCAGTGAGGTTATTACATAGTATTTATAGGCAAGGAGCTAGGGCAACACTCCTACTCCTTCCTTTTCCTTATTGGACATGGGCCTAAGCTTATGGGCCTTCTACATAAGCTTGACCTTAAACAAACATAAAGGCCATAATAAGCTACCTATTACATATGAGTAACTAACACTTGAATTATGGTTTAGGAGTGATTCCAACATAAAGACTCGGTCACCTCAAGTATGGTATAAGCATTAGAAAGCTCGTAGTCGTAGTCATTTAGTTATTGTTAGTAGTTAGTTAAGTAACACCGTGGAGGACGGACGGGTCTGTACCTACTGTATGCCTGATCCACAGCCCGTTAGTGTTAAAGTTTGGATTTTGGTTGTATTTTTGTGTTTAGAATCTTCATATTACTTTAGTTTTTGGTTTGAAAGATTTGATTCATCTTGGTTGTGGTGCTTTTGATTGAAAAGGAAAGGTTTTTAAGCTTGTTCTTGACTGCGACTTGACTCACGGACAACATTTCTTGACTACGGTTTGATAGTTTTTGGGTGCGAGTTGATCAGTTTTGAATGCATTTTGATTTGTAGTCGCTGCGATTTGTTAATGTATCGCTGCGATTTGAGTGCTTTTGACTGCGATTTGTTGTTGTCACTGCGTTTTGAGGTAGAAAAGACAAAAGGACAAAAGTACAAGTAGTGGGTGTACTATTGAAAGTGACGTGTAAGTTGCGATTTGGTTAATCAATGCGTTTTGTTCTCTGCGGTTTGACAGGCTTTGCGTTTTGTCTCTGCGATTTGTCAACCTCTGTGTTTTGTTCCTGCGGTTTGTCACTCTCTGCGTTTTGATCCTACGACTTGTCATAGACTGCGACTTGTTCCTGCGATTTGTCAAAACTGCGTTTTGTTGATTGCGACTTGGTTCACTGCGTTTTGTCCCACTGCGTTTTGACCCAGTGCGTTTTGTCAAGACTGCGTTTTGTCACTTGAGATTTGACATTTTTGAGTTAAGTTCTGAGTTAAGTTCTACCGTTTCCTCTTGATTTAGTAAAATCCCGTGAAAGATTCTATTTCTCGGTTTAATCAAAGAGTTGTAAAATCCCGTGTACTTAGGAATCATGTCTACAATCATGTCTTCCGTTGTTGATGACGTTCAATTGCAGGTCCAATACTCGCCTCCTATGTTGGATAGAAGCGATTATGACTCTTGGGCACAGAGAATCAGTTATCTTTGCTTGGGAAAAGAGAATGGACTTAACATCATTCAGTCAACTGATGAAGGACCATTCCAAATGGGAACAACCAGAGATCAACTTGAAGCTGGTGCTGATGGATTAGTCACTTTGGGTTTGGATAGACCAAGGACGTATGATGATCTTAATGAGAAGGAGAAGAAGAGATACGATGCTGACATTAAAGCTTCAAACATCGTACTTCAAGGTCTACCAAAGGACATTTACAAGATGATCAATTACAATATCAAGGACAAGGCAGTATGGGATAATGTCAAGATGCTTCTCTCTGGTTCAGAACTGACTAGGGAAGATAGAGAGTCACAGCTTTACGATGACTTTGAGAATTTCAATATGAACCCAGGGGAAAGTATCACAGAGTATCATGTGAGGTTTCACAAACTTGTGAATGACATGAGGAACATCAACATGACAATGCCAAATATCCAACTCACTTCCAAGTTTGTTAACAACATGAACCCTGAATGGCACAGATTTGTTACTGCAGTCAAATTGAACAAAGGATTGAGGAACACTAACTATGAACAGCTTTATGCCTACTTACTTCAACATGAGAATCATGCTACATTTGAGCGTTTGATCATTTAGAAATTTCACTCTAATACTGCTGCTGCAAACTCTTCAAATGACTCAACTGCATTTTTTTCAAATGTGAGGATAAGTACTCAAGCATCACAAGTCATACCATCCTCTTAGAATCAGAAACAGATTACCAAACAAGACTCAGGATTTACCCCTTCTGACATGTTGATTGAAAACCTTGCAAACCAACTGGCTATACTGGTTCAACAAAACAGAAACTCACTTCCCCAAACCAACAACCAACTTAGAACTTCATCTAATCTACAAAATCAATCCATAGGGAAGATGGAAGGGTTGTGGTTCCTAATGTGCAAGGAAGGCAGAATGTGAATCCACGGTATAATGCACAGGGGAATGTTGGAGCTGGAGCTGGTTATGTGGGTGTTCAGAACCGAGGAAGGATCATGGTTCAGGGTCAAAGGAAGCATTTTAAGTGTTACAATTATGGTGGAGAAGGACATATTGCTAGAAGCTGCACCCAACCGAAACATCCATGAATCTTTGAGTACTTCAAGGATAAGATGTTCCGATGCAAGCTCAAGATAGTGTAGCTATCTTTGGATGAGGAGGAGTTTCGCATTTTGCCGATGGGAATGTCAAAACATATGATGCAGATGTGGATGAACAACCGGTATATGATTTGGAACAGAACAATCCCAATGTCTTCCAGGTTGCAGATTGTGATGCTTTTGACTCTGATGTCGATGATGAACCAACGACACATACCATCTTTATGGCTAATATTTCTCCAATGGTCTCATCACCTCAACAAGCCGGTCCCTCCAAGGATTCTATCATATCAGAGTTACTAAAACTATATGATATGGTTGATGTGCAAAAGATTCCCAGCAGTACAATCAATGTAAGTCGTTGAATCGATATTGAAAATATGGCTAATAGCAATGTTGTCCCATATGAACAATATGTGAAGCACGATGAAAGTCTTGTTGTACCAAGTGGTGCATCTTCTGCCATTAATGATGAATGTGTGTTTGACGAGTACACTGAATATGCACCTGATGATTATATGACCACTAAGCTAAATATTTATAAGGATCAAGTTGCCATCTATGAACAGCGTGCTAAATTTGAGCAGACCACCCGTGAGCAGGAAATGGATAGGCAAATGTGTACATTAATCAAAAAAAGTAATTTAAGGGAAGAGACATTAAAACAAGAGTTAAATTCCTTACAAGAGAAACTTAATAAAATTGTTAAGCAAAAGCAAGAACTTCAAGAAAATGTAAAAGTGATTAAACAGGAATTCAAAGAAAAGGAATCAAAACTTTTAAATGATTTTCCAACTTAAAACTTTGAAGAACAAACTTGAAAACAAGTTGTGCGATAAGGAAACACCATTCGATCGCTCACATGATCCCTAAGCATAGAGTATTAAGTGATAAACACAGTATTGGCCTTGTAGAAGACCCAAATCTTACGTGTCTTAAGAAAGCAAAAATAGCTCATGATGTGATTTATGATGGTAGTGAGATTATTAAGCCTAAACAAAAGCCAACTTGTGTAGAGAACAATGAGAAGACATAGAGATAGAAAATGCCTCTAGAGAGAAAATGGAAAAGAAACTAAGTGATCCTTGGTGTGTGAGTCATAATATTAATTTCAAAACTCCCAATTACACTAAGGATAACTGGCTAGCCACGTTTAAACCTCAGACTTAATTAACCCCTAAACAAGTGTTTTGGAAGTTAGATATAGAAAAGAGAAAAGCTGAAGAACTTATTGAAAATAATCCTCCCCTTAGAAAATTGCCTCCACCTGATGTATCCTCCCAATACACCGATGCATTTAGTGCCTAGAACTCTTCCCACTCAAAGTAAAACCTTAATCGACTTATCGTGGTTTACCAACTATTTGTTGATTTCGAGAAAACATGTAAGAAGAGAATCACACCAACAGGAGTTACTGAAGGGGAAAGGGGTTTTGAACAAATAAAAGCATGTTATCTTATAGAGGTCATTCCATTCTTTAAACAATTAAAAGAACAACTCGAGGGTATTCAAAAGGCCTAAGATACTGAAGTTAAAGAAATGAAAAAGATGTTTAATGAAATGGAAAACGAAGTTAAAATGAATGAATGTGAGCTTAAAAGCAATGAGATTGAGAGGAAGAATATTCACATACTCAATGAGAATTTTATTTCAAGATGTATTGCTCAAGATGTGTTTTATACTGTTACTAATTATGCCATAACTGCTTCTCAATTTCATGATTTATCAATTGCATTTAAAGTTTCAGTTAATACAAATAAGCCGTAAAAACGTTTATTTATATTTTACGATCTTCTAATGTTTTGTCGATAACAAACGTAAAATCATATTAACGAAACAAATAAAATACGTAAATGGTTTGAAATAATAGTTTCTAACATATTCACATTTTCACATAAAACACTAAAACAAGTATATGTGATTTTATGATTTAAGTAATACATATGTACAACAACTAGTCTTTAAATATTTGGATAAAATATACACATAACTAGTATGTAGTATATTGGGTAATATAAATGGGTAGAAACTTAAGTATCAGAACCCATTGGGCAAATACATTGAACGTAGGTGGGTACAACCCAAAGCCCATAACCCATGGATCTTGACCCATAACCCATTGCATGACATCATGCTTATATCATACATGGATGTTATCCATAACCCATGGATCAACCCATACCAGTGACCAAGTGCATTGCACTCAAAGATACATTGTATCTAGCCAAAGATCCATGGTTCAACCCATGACCCATGACCCATAACCAAAATACCCATGGGTAAAGGGGCGTCCACAGTTCCTAGCTTAACGCTAGACGGATCCCTTGTGGAAGGGATTCGTGGGATCCGAGCGATGAGGATTTTCCTCATAAATAGTGAGCCAATTCTTCATTATTTCTCACCCTTTCTAACACACTTTCTCCCCGAGTTAAATCTCACTAACCTTAGATCCAAGAGATCTATGTTTGTAGTTTTGTTTTGTGTGATCTTTTAGGTTCCTCTTAAAGGCAAGATCACCACCTTTGAAGTCGAGCAAGCTCAAGTCCATGAGTTGCCAAGCTTCCTCATCATCAAGGCTACTGAAGTCTTCTTGTTGATGATTCCTTTCTTTCTTCAAAGAAGTGTAGTGTTGAAGACATTAGTGAAAGGTGTCTCAAGTGTCAAGACGAAGATATTAGTGAAGAGTATTTATCGTCTATAGCATAAGCACTTGTGGTAGGTGCTTAGAAGTCAAGACAAGAAGCATTAGTGAAAGGTGCTTAGAAGTCAAGACTTGAAGCATTAGTGAAAGGTGCTTAGAAGTGAAGACACAAGACATTAGTGAAAGGTGTCTTGTAGACCTAGTCAAAGGCATTAGCAAAAGGTGCCTTAGATGTACATTCGATATGGTGTGTTTCGATGTACTAAATAGACTAGCATTAGATCCAAGTATATTGATGTACTTGATGATGTTGTAAAGGAGTAGATCTCCTTTGGGATTAGTCGTTGGTGTAGTGTGGTAGTAGTTCCTCCATTGCAATGGAACTAGGTGCTTAGCCTAGTACCTAATAAAAGGTAGGCGACGTTGTGAAGGTGTAGTTCACCTTGGTGTGAAAGAACTAGGTACTTAGCCTAGTACCTTAAAAAGGGTAGGCGACGTTGTGTAGGTTTGGTTCACCTTGGGTGAAAGAACCCGATGGTTAGCCTAGCACCGGAAAAAGGGTAGGCGGCGTTGTGAAGGCTTCTCCGCTATAAGGAGATTGGTGTAGTGATTCTGAACTCGAGTAGGTGACTCGGGGAGTGAAGTAGGGCAAGGAAGGTGTCCTTGTAGCGAACCATTATAAATACTCGTGTTGTGGTTTGTGCTTCTTACTCTTATCTTTTCATTACTTACCTATATATGCTTGTTTATCAACATCCAACACACACATCCAAATAGATTGACATAAGTCGATCTAAATAGATTAAAGGAAGTTTTAATGGGCAAAACTATTCAACCCCTTCTAGTTTTCCACAATTGGCATCGAGCTTCGTTACCAAGTTTCTTAAAGTATATTGTACTTTAAAAACTTAATACGATCCATGGTTAATTGAAAACTACAAAGAAGGTTTTTATAAAACAAACACCATGTCTTTTAAAACTATATGTTTGGATGTTGATTCGATAACAACATTTTTATATATTTTTGTTTGCACTAATCTTCCTTGTCATGTTGATTAGTCCAAGCTCATACCCACCAAGCTTTAGGAGTCGCTTGGTAACAAGAATACCTTCCTTAAGAAGGTATCTTAAATGCAAAGGAGCGGGAATAGTCTAAGTGACATTCTTTGTGTCATTTGTAAAGACATTCCTAAGTGCGCTAAAGGTATGATTCTCTTTTACTTTGCTTGACAATTATGTATACCTATTTAGGTATTTATATGATTATCTTTTGTGCAAATTACATGTTTTACATGAAGCTTCATTAGAAGCCCTTTTCTTACATACGTGTCTTATCTCTCGTCTAAAGTCGTGGTATATAAAACCTATGTTTTCTTTTAATCCAACAATAAAACAAAAACATGAATTTCAAAATTCCTCCTTCCCTATAAAACTCCCACCGTCGACCTATCTATCAAATCCTCACTTTTTCAAATCTTCCAATTTCAAAAATTTCCTCTCACTCAAAAACTTCATCTTCCTCATCATTCCATCTCAACCGAAACCAAGAAGATCCGTCATCAACATGGTTTACATCGCACTCGTGCTCATCGCCCTAACACTCATTGCACTTGTGTTCCCTATGATGAAGTTCACATATGGAGACATTTACTTTGTGTTGTTAATCTACATTGGGATCATATACCCAATCCTTTGTATCATCCTTAGCATTGAAATGCAATATTACTAATAATCTTGTTATCTTTGTTATTATTTATTTTCTTGTGATTTATGTGTTTCATGATACATTAGAAGTCATGAATGCATGCTAAAAGAAAATGTAGGATAAAACACTTCTCGTGGTATAAAAATATAAAACCTATGTTTTTATCTAATACATTTACATTACTACAGATCCACGGATCCCGAAAGTTATACTAGCCGGATCCCTTTTGAAAAGGAACCGTGGGATCCGTCCTACTGGAGAACAGTTTTTCACGCAAATTAAAAACCTTTTTTTTTCTTCTAGAAGTAATACTCCACTAGAATGTCAAAACCATAAGTGAGAGAAGTGACTTTCTTGTTTAAAAACCATTGTTAATAAAAACGTTAGATAATTATAGGTTGACCATAAACATCACCTCTTATTAACCCATCACTTCTATAGGTTCAACTATGACGCATGAATACGAGTTTGATTTTTCACTCACTAGCGTCTACACTCCTAACATCTCTCTTGAGCCCAACACACGGCAATCATGTCCGTGGGTTCAACAATCTCGAAACCCGTCACTTCCATGAAGGACGTACAGACACCTCTTTACAATTCGAAGAAGGTATCAATACCTCCTTCCGATCCATAGGACTTGAATGTCTTCTTGAAATCAACGAGAAGATATGTCCAAGGTTTATAATGGAATTCTTCCGTCAAGTCAAACTCGTTCGTAACGAGGATCGCTCTCTATCTCTTTGGTTTTATATCAAAAACCAAAAGTTCACTCTAACCCTTGGGCATTTTGCTCACATCCTCCAGATTCCAAATCATGGACAATGTGCCTTCACCGAAGATTGGTCTCTTGATTCTCTTCAACTTTCGTGAAGAAAATAGTCCATATTGTTCACACATACCCTCCGGAAGATTTAAATCGCATAATATGCAAACCTCGACCATATTAATCCGATCCAAACATTATCTTTACAAGGGATATCCGAGAAGAGTACAAGCCTCTTGCACTCATCCTGCGTGAAAATGTTTGGAGTCTTAGAAATCAAGAAATTCTTCCGGTTGTTGTGCTCACATGTTGTCTTGTTTGCTAACACAACAACCATACAATCTCGCCTACTTCTTCGCAAGGCGATTGCAAATCTTCAAGGCTCCAAGAATAAACTCATCCCTTATGAAATGTTCTTGACACGCCTCTATCATAATGTTATGCACTTCCATCCTCAATTTCAAAGTCCGTTGTACGTACTTGTGAACAAGATTATGGAACCGCTAAACATATCTCTCATGAAGACTTTCTTCATTCTTGATTCCACCAACACTCATCAATCACATAATGATCCTCCTAGCGAAAACACTCAAGGAACTTAGTAGTATTCCAAAATAGGATCAATTCTCTTGTATTCGTGCTTTATCAATGTAATCCAATTTCTTTCATGAAATAAAACATCTTACATTTGATATCTTAGTATTAGAACTCCTTTTAGACTAACCTTGAGATATAATGCATTGTCAAGATCATTGCATACCTTTAGTAAAGGTCTGCTTTGAAAGCGAGATAAGCGGATCCCAAAAATTGTGCTAGACGGATCCCACACCTAGGGAACCGTAGGATCCGAAAGCAGAAAATGCAATTGCAAGCATTATATTTCAAACATATTCTTAGCACACCTCACACTAAGCTAAACATAGTGTCTTAAGGCAAATTAAGTCCTTATCAAGATAGGTTGATCTTTCCTACTCATACATAACTCACCTAGATCACACTCAAAGTCACTTGTAAATCTACCATTTCGTTTTTAATCCATTACTCTTCCGCTCTTAAATTCACACTTCATTTTCTACTTGATCCTCACATCTAGTCTTAGAAATCTTTCGAGTATGGCAAAATTGATCATAAATCATCCTCATTCGAAAATTGATCAAAGTTGATCAAAATCTAGTTTTCCATCTCAAAAGCTTCTAGGATACTTTCCAAAACACTATCCTAAGACACAACCCGATCTCTAGGATCATTTAGCTTCAATTGACACTCTAAATCTTTAGTGTCATCCTTGCTCATCCATTGGTACTCTTGAAAGTTCCAAATCCTTCCATAAATGACAATCATTAACTATATAATTCATTACCTTCAAATACTCAAGCACCCTTCATTTAAAACACTTAGGAGGATGAAACACTCAAGATGATATAGGTCTTAGATCTTAGAAACATCATTTCCACTCTTTCATAATCACGAAAGCCGGATCCCTAGGATTAGCCTAGAGCGGATCCCTACGAGGAAGGAGCTGTGGGATCCGGATGACGGTTTATGTTAAATCTTGCTAAATCAATCATTTCAACTCATCTTCCTAACTTAAACACTCCATCTCATCTTAAATGAATTCCTAGATCAAGTACAACCTCACGAAGTTGACTCTTGTGCATGTTAATCATCACATTCCAATGAATCCTAGCGGCTTAAGGCTTAAATGCACTTGCCAAATCTCTTGGTTTATAAACCACTTTACTAGAACCTCCATAGTCATCACTCTCATCCTAACTTTCAGCTCTTGCAACCTCTTGAAATCATCTCATCATGAGGAAAACCCCAAGTAGTAACTTATCCACCAAAGAACCACCCATGAAAAGGCTCGTGTTATACACGAAATCTCTTCAACCGAATCATCTCGGTCAAGCCAACAAATTATAGGATTCTTCATAATCCAATCAAACCGATTCCTAAAAGGATAGTACCAACAAAACTACCTATGCCAAACACCACCATACCTCCTAGGCCAAACAATATTATCTCCACTAAACCATCACCATTGGTTCCTAGAGCTATTTCATTTGCATCCCCACTATCATCACCACATCTCTACAATTTAGAGGACTTGCCTCCTAGGCCGTCTCATCCGCTTCATGACAACATTCTCCTCATTAGGAGGAATAATGGTTCAAAATCAAGGTGTTGAGTCAACACTTGCTCCGGCTTCCTTTTCGCCGTTTCCATCATATAATCCCATTTGGATTATGAGAAATCGTCAAAATCAACCACCCGATCATATGGAAGTTGACACTTCTCTACCACCACCATCATTCTTGGTTGAGTCATTCTCAAATGTACCTCCACCAATCCCTCCATCGTTTGAAGCTCTACAAGCCGCTTCACTTGATCCTTCGTATCAAGCTATTTCATTTCCTCCACCACCACTACCTAGCCATGACAAAGATTGCTATCATTGTCAACATGTTGAAAGTTTGATACATGAAGTACGAGAAGACCAACGTTTCATGTTCTATCATCTCCTCGAACGTTTCGATGAGATTAAACCTAAAAAAAACTTGAGCTAGAAGATTTTAGTGGTGTCCTAGCATCAAGCGTTAGTTAGTCTAGACATTCCTAGTCATGTATTGTCTATTTTCTTAGTTTTTAGAGTCATGTATATCAAAACTCTAGTTTTATTAAATGGAATTACATGCTACTTGTTATTTCTCTGAGCATATGATTACCTTGTATTCATATCTCATTTTTGTGATAACATTACTTGTTATATCACCATTCTTGAAATTAATCGACTACTACGGATCCTCAAGTATTGCCTAGACGGATCCCTACTAGGAGGGAACCGTGGGATCCGTGAGACAGAAAGTTTTATTTCTACTAACTTGAATCACATTTGCAGGAAATTGTGAATTATACTTGCCTTCTAATCTTTGTTTTGTAGTTATTCAATTTACACATGAAGACTTTGACATCCTAAAGCTAGGGGAGCTTTATGTCAAAGCAATACATTGCAAATTACTTGCAATACTAGGTTTACATTTCGTGACATCCCCGTGCATTATTGCAATCATCAAGGGGGAGCACATTCGACACTTAGACGAAATCTTTTACAAAGTTAATTGCAAATGAACTAGATTAGAATTAGTTTCTTGACGCCCTTACTTAGGGATGGACTCGTCAAGGGGGAGTAACGACGAGATCCTTTCCCGTTACTTGCTCTCTATTTCTTTTTTTCTTTTACTTCTTTCACATGGTTTTCCTAAAAAAAAATAAAAAAAAAATTATGTGTTGCTTTCTTCAAACACTTTTTGTTTCGACAAAAGGGGAGAAGAAAGTAAAACTACAAATTCAAACTTTACAATTTTAGCTTTTCCTTATAATAATTTTATGTTTTGTCATCAACAAAAGGGGAGATTGTTAATACAAATAAGCGAAAACGTTTATTTATATTTTACGATCTTCTAATGTTTTTCGATAACAAACGTAAAATCATATTAACGAAACAAATAAAATACGTAAATGGTTTGAACTAATAGTTTCTAACATATTCACATTTTCAAATAAAACACTAAAACAAGTATATGTGATTTTATGATTTAAGTAATACATATGTACAACAACTAGTGTTTACATATTTGGATAAAATATACACATAACTAGTATGTAGTATATTGGGTAATATAAATGGGTAGAAACTTAAGTATCGAACCCATTGGGCAAATACATTGAATGTAGGTGGTACAACCCAAAGCCCATAACCCATGGATCTTGACCCATAACCAATTGCATGACATCATGCTTATATCATACATGGATGTTATCCATAACCCATGGATCAACCCATACCCAGTGACCAAGTGCATTGCACTCAAAGATACATTGTATCTAGCCAAAGATCCATGGTTCAACCATGACCCATAACCAAAATACCCATGGGTAAAGGGGCGTCCACGGATCCCTAGTTAACGCTAGACGGATCCTTGTGGAAGGGATCCGTGGGATCCGGAACATGGGATTTTTCCTCTATAAATAGTGAGCCAATTCTTCATTATTTCTCACCCTTTCTAACACACTTTCTCCCCGAGTTAAATCTCACTAACCTTAGATCCAAGAGATCTATGTTTGTAGTTTTGTTTTGTGTGATCTTTTAGGTTCCTCTTAAAGGCAAGATCACCACCTTTGAAGTCGAGCAAGCTCAAGTCCATAAGTTGCCAAGCTTCCTCATCATCAAGGCTCTTCAAGTCTTCACGTTGATGATTCCTTTCTTTCTTCAAAGAAGTGTAGTGTTGAAGACATTAGTGAAAGGTGTCTCAAGTGTCAAGACGAAGATATTAGTGAAGAGTATCTATCGTCTATAGCATAAGCACTTGTGGTAGGTGCTTAGAAGTCAAGACAAGAAGCATTAGTGAAAGGTGCTTAGAAGTCAAGACTTGAAGCATTAGTGAAAGGTGCTTAGAAGTGAAGACACAAGACATTAATGAAAGGTGTCTTGTAGACCTAGTCAAAGGCATTAGCAAAAGGTGCCTTAGATGTACATTCGATATGGTGTGTTTCGATGTACTAAATAGACTAGCATTAGATCCAAGGATATTGATGTACTTGATGATGTTGTAAAGGAGTAGATCTCCTTTTGGATTAGTCGTTGGTGTAGTGTGGTAGTAGTTCCTCCATTGCAATGGAACTAGGTGCTTAGCCTAGTACCTAATAAAGGGTAGGCGACGTTGTGAAGGTGTAGTTCACCTTGGTGTGAAAGAACTAGGTACTTAGCCTAGTACCTTATAAAGGGTAGGCGAGGTTGTGTAGGTTTGGTTCACCTTGAGTGAAAGAACCGGTGGTTAGCCTAGCAGGAAAAAGGGTAGGCGACGTTGTGAAGGCTTCTCCGCCATAAGGAGATTGGTGTAGTGATTACGAACTCTCGAGTAGGTGACTCGGGGAGTGGAGTAGGGCAAGGAAGGTATCCTTGTAGCCAAACCACTATAAATACTCGTGTTGTGGTTTTGTGCTTCTTACTCTTATCTTTTCATTACTTACCTTTATATGCTTGTTTATCAACATCCAACACACACATCCAAATAGATTGACATAAGTCGATCTAAATAGATTAAAAGGAAGTTTTAATGGGCAAAACTATTCAACCCCCCCTTCTAGTTTTCCACAGTTTCATAAGATCGTGTCATTGAGCTTGAGACCGAAAATTCAAAATTGCATGACAAAATAAAAAAGGATGATCATGATAACATGGTCAGGCATTTTTCTAAATTAGAAGTTGAATATCTTGAATTACAATTAAAATATCAACATCTTGAAAAAAGAATTAAAACTTCAAATGCAAAGACATCTTCGGATGCTCCTGAGTTTGATGCATATTTTGAAATAAACTCTCGTGATGCACGGATTCAAGCTCACTGCAACACGATCCGAAAATCGAAAGCTCAAATTTCCCAATTTAAGGGTAATAAGAGTGAAGTGACTGGCTCCCACATGCCTCCTCCTTTAAATTCTCAGAATTTCCATCTTCAAAACATCATCAATATATTGCAACATGAAAATGAGTGTTTTCTAGCTGAAAATGAAAAAGGTTAAACTTAATTTCAAAGAGTTATATGAAACGATTAAGGTCACTCGTGACAAGAACAATGAAAAGATAACGTCTTTGAAAAAAGAAATTGAGAATCTGAAGAATCAAGTAAAAGGGAAAATGCCAATCACTAGTTGTGATAATGTTGCACCAAAGGTATCTGCTTGTATTAAATATGCTGTGAATGTGAAATATATTCCTCCTAATCTTAGGAATAATTGGACTGTGTTTCAATCTTATCTCAACCACCTTAAGGATAGCCTAGAAACTGTTAGAGAGATTGTTGAAGATGCAAAAATAGAGAAACCACTTGATAGTGCGGTTGCTAATGCCTGCATGTGTGCCAAACAATCTCAGGAACTCTTAGAATATGTATTTGTAGCATGTCCTAAATCTGGTACTAGGCGAGATAGAATAGTTGCACCCATTTCCATGCCTACAGTCAAGCATGTCACCTTTGATGTGTCTCCTAAAGTCTCAGAGCCCAGCACTTCTAGACTAGAAAAGCAAAAAGTAGTGAAACCAACTAATATTCTCGTCGTTCCTTCTCAAGGAGTAATCATTGACACTAAGGCTAGTGGGTCAAAGCCTTCAGGCAAAACAAAGCAAGATAGGACCTCGATAGCTAAAAGTGATCAAGAGAATTAAGTAGAAGACCACCCTAGGAATAATAAGTTTGAGTTGAATAAGATGAATCGTGTTGATTCTAGTATTAGCTATAAGCGTACTGTAATTAATTTGAATTCTGCTACTGCTTTCAAAACATGTAATGAATGTTTGGTTTCTGGTAATCATGATGAATGTGTTGCGCTTTATTTGAGAAATGTTGTTAAATCTCCAGTTAAAAATGTTAGGAAAGCTAAACAGGTTAAGCAAGCTTGGAAGCCTACATGGAAAAGGTTTAGTAATCATTGGAAGCCTACAGGGAAAAAGTTTAGTTATGTGGGTTATCAATGGAAACCTACTGTCCATAAATTCAAAATTAGTGAAATTTGCTCTAAATTGTCTAGATCACTGCCCATTAAGAAATGGAAGCCCACTAGTAGAATCATACCTTTAAGAAGTCATCACTCTTCAAATATGTCCACTGCCTCTACTAGTATTGCTCCCACTAATAATGTCATGTCATCTAGGAATTTTGTTGGTCTAAAGATTGTTCGAACTAACCAATCGGAACCCATATTCTCATGGGGATCCACTGCTTCCAGTATCCATTCTCGTCTGTTTTCAAATGCAGGTCGTACAAATCGTCCTTTGGTATTTGGACTCAGGCTACTCAAAACATATGACTGGAGATCGCTCACAGCTCAAGAACTTCGTGAATAAGTTCATCGGGACTGTTAAATTCTGGAATGACCACTTTGGGGCCATTAAGGGTTACGAAGATTATGTTTTTGGTGATAGTGTGATCTCTCGGGTATATTATGTGGAAGGTCTTGGTCCTAATTTGTTCTCTGTTGGCCAATTTTGTGATTCTGATCTCGAAGTAGCCTTCAAAAAACACTCTTGCTTCGTTAGAGAATTAGATGGTGTTGAGCTTCTAAATGGATCTCGTGGCACTAAATTGTACACCATCTCTATCGAAGACATGATGAAGTCTTCTCCTATTTGCTTGTTATCAAAGGCATCTAAGAAAAAAATTATGGTTATGGCACCGTCGACTCAATCACTTGAACTTCGGCACCATAAATGATCTTTCTAGAAAGGACCTTGTAGGAGGCTTACCCCGGTTGAAATATGAAAAAGATCATCTTTGTTCAGCATGCCAATTGGGCGAAAGCAAGAAGTATGCCCACAAACCCAAACCTGCCAATACCATTATGGAATTTCTTCATACCCTTCACATGGATTTATGTGGACCCATGAGAGTACAAAGTATAAATGAGAAGAAGTATGTGCTAGTCGTTGTTGATGACTACTCTCGGTTTACTTGGGTTAAGTTTTTGAGAACAAAGGATGAAACTCCCAATGTTATCATTAAAATTATTAAACAACTGCAAGTTAGGCTTAACAAAACAGTTAGAATCATCCGAACAGATAATGGAACTGAATTTGTGAACAAAGAACTTTGTCAGTTTTATGAAAGCATTGAAATCAATCATCAAAGAAGTGTTCCACGCACTCCTTAACAGAACGGCGTAGTTGAAAGGCGAAATCGGACTCTTGTAGAAGCTGCAAGGACTATGCTGATATTTTCAAAGGCTTCAATGTTTCTCTGGGCGGAAGCCATTGCCACTGCTTGTTACACTCAAAACTATTCCCTAATACATACTATTCATGGAAAAACTCCATACGAATTAGTTCACAATAGAAAATCAGATTTCTCATTTCTTCGTGTGTTTGGAGCGTTGTGCTATCCAACCAATGATGGTTAAGATCTGGGAAAGTTGAAAGCTAAGGCTGATATTGGATTTTTCATTGGTTATGCACCTAATCAGAAAGGTTACCAAATCTATAACAAAAGAACCCCAGACATTATGGAAACTATTCATGTTACGTTCGATGAGCTGACTGAGCAAATAGCTCCTGAACAATCTAGTTTTGGACCCGCACCTCAACTTTTAACACCTGGACCCATTAGTTTGGGTCTTGTACAGTATCCCACTCCTGCAGCTCCTTATGTACCTCCCTCAGAAGAAGATTTGTAGAAACTATTTGATCCAATGTATGATGAATACTATGAGGCTCCAGCTGATGTTAATCCTGCACCACCAGCTGATGCTGCTCCTACTCCAACCAACACAAATGGTCCATCGGTCTCAATGTCTTTATCTCAAGAAGCGCCATTTGCAGATCATTCATCATCATATTCGAATCCTCAATCATCTTTTGTACATCAAGGAAATGCAGTTGCTAATTCACTTGGAGATAACCCCTTTGCTACTCCTGAAGATGCTCCGTTTGAAAATATATTTGCCCCTGAACCCACTCCTTACACATCATCACCAGGGGATCCTAATTCTGCTACTTTAGTACCTTACCAACAACCACATGAACATCTCAGAAAATGGACACATGATCATCCATTGGATAACATCATAGGGAATCCTTCTCGTCTGATATCTACTAGAAAGCAACTTGCCACTGACGCTTATGGTGCTTCTTCAACTCTGTATTATCAAAGATCGAACCAAAAGATGTCAAGACCGCAATGTCTGAGGACAACTGGTTTAATGCTATGCAAGACGAAATTCATGAGTTTGATCATCTTGATGTATGGGAATTGGTGCCTGCTCCAGATTATGCTATGATTATTGCTCTCAAGTGGATCTTCAAAGTAAAACTTAATGAGCACGGTGATGTTCTGAAGAATAAAATAAGGCTTGTGGCTAAATGATATCGACAAGAGGAGTGTATTGACTTTGAGGAATCATTTGCTCCGGTTGCACGAATTGAGGCTATCAGAATCTTCCTGGCTAATGTTGCTAGCAAGAATATGGTAGTTTATCAGATGGATGTAAATACTGCTTTTCTTAATGGAGATCTCAAAGAAGTGGTCTATGTTAGTTAACCCGAAGGTTTTGTGAATCCTGAGCATCCTACCCATGTCTATCGCTTGAAGAAAGCTCTCTATGGCTTGAAGCAAGCTCCTAGGGCATGGTACGATACATTGTCAAAGTTCCTTTTGGCTAATGGATTCTACAAAGGAGCTGTTGATCCTACATTTTTCACCCGAAAGTCAGGCAAACATTTAATTCCTTTTCAAATATATGTTGATGATATTATTTTTCCCTCGACCGACCCTAATGAATGTGACCATTTTTCTAAAGAGATGGGATCTAAATTTCAAATGTCAATGATGGGACAAATGTCATTTTTCTTATGATTACAATTTTCTCAAAATCATGGAGGCATTTTCATTAATCAATCTTAATATGCTAATGAAATTTAAAGAAATTTGGATTTGATTCTTGTGACCCTGTTGACACTCCCATGGTGGAACGAACAAAATTGGATGAGGACCACTCGGGGATCCCGATTGATCAAACTAAATATCGTAGTATGATTGGATCCTTGATGTATCTCACTGCCAGTAGACCTGATATTTTGTTCGTTGTATGCATGTGTTCTCGTTACAGGCTAAACCTACTAAAAAGCACCTTGATGTGGTAAGACGGGTCTTTCGGTACCTCCAAGGAACCATTAACATGAGACTTTGGTATCGAAGGACACCGATATGTCTCTAATAGCCTATGCAGATGCTGACCATGCAGGGTGTCAAGATACTCGTCAAAGTACGTCAGGTGGTGCTCAGTTTTTGGGTGATAAATTAGTGAGTTGGTCTTCAAAGAAGCAAATGAGTACTTCAATATCTTCTACAGAGGCTGAATACATTGCCATGTCATCATGATGTGCTCAAATCTTATGGATGAGATCCCAATTATCTGACTATGGCTTTGTATTCACAAAATTCATTTGTACTGTGATAACAAAAGTGTCATCGCTCTCTGCTGCAACAATGTCCAACACTCAAGAGCGAAGAACATTGACATTCGACATCATTTCATCAGGGAACAAGTAGATAAAGGTGTGGTTGAACTATATTTTGTGAGGAAGGAGTATCAGCTGGCAGACATCTTCAAAAAAGCTCTTCCAAGAGACCGTTTTGAGTTCATCCTCCCACGACTCGGCATGAAGAGTCTACAACCGGAAATGCTCAAACGTCTTCAGGAGGAAGATGAGGAGTAAAGGAGTCTCTTCACCTATTCTTTGTAAATATTTTATCAAAAAGCAAAATACAAAAATATAAAACCAACAAAAAGAAAATAGAAAAATATAAAATCTTCAAAAATCCATAAAAATTTGAAAAATCAGAAAATTCCAAAAATAGTTTTCCAAGGCATGTCTTCTGGCATCGATAACATCTACGGTCTTAGAAATGTCATTTAATAATGGCACGGGTCTTTAGATGAAGTTCGAACAGAAGTTCAAATGTTTTTCAAAACATGCCTTAAACAATCAAATGGTTTACAATTACTTCAGATTGTAACCCGGGCTTAAAATCATGACTTGCAGTTATTTCAGACTGTAACCCGCTTTTAAAGAAAGGACAGTGATGTGCAAAATCCATTTTTTTTTCAAATATCGAGCTCTGATCCTAAAAACAAAAGTTAATAAGGAATATTTGTCATCAAAAAGATGAATGTTCTTTCATAAATGTTTTTCATTCTAAAGATTCTTCTGAAAAATATTTGTCTTCAAATGGAAATAAAATTGTTTTGAAAATAACTCGGACTTAATTTTTGAAAATCAACTGTACCTAATCTTTGTCACTCAATCAACAACTATGGTCATTGATTGAGGGGGAGAGTGATTTCAAATATTTCAAAAAGGATATTTTCAAACAATTGGTACCAAAAAGAGCATGGTTTATACATTTGGAACAAGAGCGTGTTATCTTGTCAAAACATTTTTTCTACAATTAGAACAAGAGCATGTTAAGCGATGAGTGTCTAAATACTCATCATTTTGTACCAATTAAACGCAAAAACATCCGAAAACACTCGAATGCATCAAAATGATAAAATATCACAAATAAGTGTTTTATGTGTTTTAAATGCAAAATATCAAAATCGGTGAAAAACGTATCAAGTTTGCATAATTGGCAGTTTTAGTCCCCCAAGTTTCAAAAGTTGTCAAAAACAGTCCCTGGTAAATCAAAATAAAGAAAAATATCATTTTAAGTCCCTAGGGATTCTTAAGTTGTCAAAATTGGTCCTTGAGATTTAAAATTGCAAAATTACAACTTTAGTCCCTCAAGTTTTGAAATTGTCACAAATAGTCCTTGGAAAATTGAAAATGTCAAAACTAGTCCTTGTACTATTGAAGTTTGTCAGTTTTGGTCCTTGTGACAACTTTGGAATAATGGCAGAATTGGTCCCTCCAAATTTCAGAAATTACAAAATGGTCCCTATAATAATAAACTAAGCCTTGACCCTTTGTGTATTGTGACCCCCTGCCATATACTCCTTTTGACCCCTGCCCATCCAGTGACCTCCCTTTTTGACCCCCTGGTCAAATCCAGTCAAACAAACACCTTATCCCGCCACTAGCTTATCCCCTTCACACCACTTGCCCTGCAACATACCTTCTCCCAACACCTCTCACTCTCACCTTATCTCTTCAACTCACCATCCACAATCATCATACCTACTCCACCCCCCCTAGTTGCAGTTTCAGAGCCCCACTGCCAAAAACAACATTTCCCGCCAAAACTGATCCTATGGCCAATATACACTCTGCTCATCCAATGGCCTCAAAAAGTGATGGGATTTGCTCAGAGAGGTGAGAGAAGACATTTGGAGCTATAAAAGAGAGATGAGATGCAGAGAAGAAAGAGTAGTTAGTTTTATATTTTCCTGTATGTCGTTTTTTTCTTAAAATGTCTTAATTAGCTTCTAAATCTGTAACTTTAAGTTTTATGGTCATCGAAACTAAGTGGTTTAGTCATTGTAATTCATTTTGAGTCTTAATTTAAAGTTTCAATTCAGTTTCAAGTTTGATGTACACTGTTTAAAATTTCAAATTCAAACTCTTATGTCCAAGCCTCTAATAGATTATATTCAAGTACAAATAAGCTTACTTAAGCTTATTATAGCTTTTGATAAGCTTGGAATTCAGTTTCAAGCAATTTTTATTTTTGGTCAACAAAAGTCAACTGTGCAGAGAATTGGGTTCAAACAGTAATGGAATTGGATATTGGTGTTGCGAGCTTTGACTTGGGTTGGATTGAGTAGCATAGTGTAGTTTTGGGTTTGGTTTAGTCGTAATACAAAATTGGAACACTTGTGAGTAGTTTACTTGATTTCATTAATAGTGTAATTTTGCATGATCTATGTACATCTTGATTTATTGTTAGTCTTAGTTTATACTTGCTTATTTACTGTCATTAGGTCATGATCATTCAAGTTTCAGCAGTAGCATAAGCCAATTAGTCAGTTAAGTAGAATTAGTAGCTTAACAGTTGTGAAAGGAGTGTTTGGTTCAGTAGGGTGAATTGAGCTTGAGCCTTTGTTGGTATTTGAAATTTGTATACTCAGTCTTGATATAGATCACTTGAACCATTCTAGTCATAAGTTTTCATTCCTTTTGAGTAAAAGTCAAAATTATTTAGAACCTGTCTTAAATTCTTAACTGTTGAGAAATTGTGAAATCAAAAGCTTGTTTTTTGTTTAGATATCATTAGCTTAGGTTGCATTGGTCTTAGTTTAACATAAAACATCATATTCATTCTATAAATCAAGATTAAAGTTCATTAAAGTCAACATTTCAATTCTGTCAAAAGTCAAAAATGTTGAAAATCTCAGTTTGTACCCAACTAGAGAGATTTTTCATTGCTTCATTTCTGGGTCAAATCCAGTGAAACTTTGGGTTTATAAACTTCAATTGGTCTATTTTCTTATTATGATTTTTGTAGATTTTTATAAATTTTGTATAAGCCTCAAAATGGCTTGTCAAGAGAGAGAAATGCCACGTACCCGACTCGATCAATACCGAGTGCAGACAGGTTTGCGCACTCACTGCAGAGCTCAATTGAGCTTCTCTTGGTCTTGTTTTTGGTTTACAAGTAGCCAACCAGGTCTAGTTTAGGTTCCAATAATCGGTTTTGATTTCGACTTATTGGTTAGCTTATTTTCAAGCTACAAAATAGCCCCAAACCGATTTTAGCACTTTTACTCAAATCATTCAAATCATAGTAGTTTGAATCTCAAAGGTTTAGGTCAGTTGTAGCTTGTTGATTTTTAGTAGTTATAGCTTATTAGAGCTTCTGTGGTAGTTTGGTGCCCAGTTAATGCCTTGTGCTTATTTCAAGTGCTTATTACATAAGCACTTGCTTTGCAGTTTCATTTTCTCCCACATAAGCCACTGATTTTCTATTTTTCTAAGATTCAGCATATTAAATTAGACTTTTCCTGAATTTTTCATATTTTTCTAGGTCAGTTTGCTATTTTCTTTATTTAAAAGCAGCTTTTAAGCATTTTTAATAGCTTTTAATACAATTAAATCGAGAAAAGTTCAAAAAATAATTTTCATTTTTCTTAGGTTAAGATAAATATAAAAAGTAAAAAAATTATTTTCCAGATTTTCATAGTTTAATTTGTAATTTTAGCAATTTAATTAGTTAAAAATAGTTTTTAATTCATAGAAAATACAAAAATAATCATAAAATATAAAAATAGTTTTGAAAATTCTCTTTAGTTATTTTAGATTTTTCTAAGTCATAATTTCATTTTTCTAGCTTTATTTCATATTTTCTTATATTTTAGGGTATAATTAATTAGTTAAAATTAGTTTTTAATCAATAATAATTAGATAAATAGTTATAAAAATAATTTTCTTTTTCTAAAAATTTTCTCTTATCATTAGGATTGTAAAAGTTCATTTTATATTTTTAGGATTAATATTGTTTCGTTTCACATTTTCTTTTTATGCGTTACGTAGTTTTTAATTTAAAGTTTTATAAAGAAAAATAAAAACATCGTTTAAAAATAGTGATAGCGTTTATTTAATATAGTTTATCTTTTTAATTTCCTTTAATTTGCATTTAAGCCCGTGTAATTTATTAACTTTTTCTTTTAGTATAATCAATCACAATCCTTTTCCGTTCAAATCTTACCGATCACTATTCGTTTGATTATTCTCACGTACTCGTTGGGATTAAACGACCGGGATATAACACTTAACTCCTCGGAATTAATTGCATTTGTTTCGGTTTGTTTTAAGTTTGTTACGGTTGACCATTCATGAGTGGAAACTGCGTGATAAAACTTGACCGTCCCTGGGAGCGAATCAAATTTTGCCAATGCGGGAGTGTGCTAATTATCTTACGTTTAGCGATTAGTGATTTGAATAATCACTCCTTGTTCATACCATCTATATATATATATCTATATTTTCTTATAAAAAATCCAAAACCCAAAACATCCAAAACGTATAAACACAAAAATATTTTTCTTTTTGTTTCTATATATGTATCAAAGATAAAAATACAAAAGATTTGTCGCTTTTCTTTAATAATAACAACATAAAAGATTACCACCGCAAACCAAGGCGTTGTACTACCTAACTGGGGTACGACCATAATAAGTTCCCGAACCAAAGATTTAAAACTTGCCTTTGTGTCCTTGAGAGTGGTGTACCTTTTTCAAAAAAGCCATTCATCTTGTGATTATTGGTTTAAGTTCACTGTTGTTTTACCTCGATTTTGTTTTAATTGGATTTGTTGTGATATCTACTTGTCAAAAACATAAAACCCAAAAGATTCTTCTTACCCCATTTTCACTATTTTCATAATTCCTTTCCTTAACTCCGAGATCTCTTAGAGTTAACTCCGATCATGCGCACTCGCTCTTCTAGATCATTGAGTCCTTTTCGTGATCTAGCGAAATTCCTAGACGACGTTCTCGTAGAGCGCATCGCCCAAATAGTCGAACCCGAGATTCGTACTATTCCAAGCAACAATATGGCATTTAACGAACTATGGCGGAAATGCTCCAAGCACCCACCGAGGGTTATGGAGATGCCATCATTTTGCCAAAGAATCAATTCGATCACTTTGAATTGAAGACACATTTGATACAACTTGTGTCTACAAATCAATTCCACGGGTTTGACCGAGAAGACCCGTATGCACACATCCGTTGGTTTAACAAGTTGACTTCAACTATCAATTTCAAGGATGTGCCACAAAAAGTAATCAAGTTGATGCTATTTCCATTCTCACTTGAGGGACAAATTAATTTGGTGGAAAAAGAACCCCTCGATCCATCGAAACTGGGAGGATCTTGTTCAAAAGTTTGTCAATTATTTCTTTCCTCCATCAAAGACGACTAATCTTAAAATGAAATTTCGGATTTCGTCAAAATTCGATGAAAAATTTGGAGAGGCATGGGAGAGATTCAAAGATCTCCTCGAAATGCCCCATCATGAATTCACTGAGCTTCAACAAGTTAATATCTTTATAATGGGTTGAACAGTAACGCCAAGATTCTTTGAATGCGCCACGGTGGCAATATCTTGAATCGTAAGCCTAAAGATGTGATTGAGATTTATGAGAAAAATCAAAAGTTCCTATTTCTCGCAACAAAGTCAATACTCCAAACACTCTCGCTTCTTCATCCAAGAACTCTTCCGAGTTAGCCGCTCCGATAGCCGCTCTAACGGACGTCATTCGTTGTATGATGAAAGATGTAAAGGAAATCAAAAGCGAAATTCATAAGCGGAACCAATCAAAGCCGTAAACAAGGTGTGTGAAACTTGTAGTGGTCCACATGCGTATTATGATTGTCAAGCAACCGATGCTTCCTTTTACCAAGCTCCGTAGCTTCAGAAACCACAATCAATACCGACCACAAGTCGATCCTCACCACTGCACCTAGCGGTATGACACCACCGGTTTTCCTCCGTGCAAAACCATGGCAATCAAAATCGCTTTGTTCGAATCAAGGACAAAACTTCAATAACTCTCAAAATTTCAATCAAAACCGGAACAATTTCAACCAACCATATCAAGCTCCAAATCAAAGTTATCAAGAACCTTCTCATGCTCCCCACCAAATGACTTCATGAAAATTACCGAGTCAAGCATACGCTCAATGCAAACTCGGATCAATAACATGAGGGTTGAGATAAAAAGGAAATTGATACCACAATGTCTCGCGAGACAAATGAGTTGAAGAATATGATGAGTAGTTTCATGAACATGAATATGAACCAAGCTTCATCATCTTGGAGGACTCCAAACAATACGTTTCTAATCCCAATGCCGAAGTTAAAGCCGTCACCACTGTAGTGGTAAGACGATAAGGGACCTTCGACTCCAATGCCTCCTCCACGGGAGCAATGAGTCAAGTTACCAAGGATACAACGGACAAGGTGCATTTCTCAAGCCCACGGCATCAAGACACGTCCCACCTTCTGGTAGTCCAAGCTTTAAGTCCGAACCGAAGTTTCAAGACAAATTCGAGCCCGAAATGACTTCCGTCCCGGCTCAAAATTCTAGTCACTTCCTTACCCATCAAGAATGAATGATGAGAAGCTCAAAGACAAAAACAAAGAGCAAATGGAAAATTTTTCCAAATCTTCAATGAACTACACTTTGACATAAGCTTCGTTGATGCTCTCGTTCTAATGCCTAAATTTGCATCCACGCTTAAAGGGTTCTTGAACAACAAAGATAAGTTATCCGAGATGGCTAAAACTCCTCTCAATGAGCAATGCTCGTGGTCCTTCTAAGAAGCTTCCCAAAAGCTCAAGACCCCGCAGATTTTAATCCCGTGTGATTTCTTGGGATGGTTCAATGCTCCGCCTGGCCGATCTTGGCGCTAGCATTAACCTCATGCCACTCTCGCATGGAAGAAACTGTCTCTTCCTAAACTTTCATCCACTTATATGACACTCGAGCTAGCGGACCGCTCCATAACGCGTCCACTGGGATAGCCGAGGATGTCGTAGTGAAAGTGGGAAAGTTTCACTTTCCCACCGACTTTGTTGTAGTAGACTTTGATGCGATCCTAGAGTTCCCTCATCTTAGGAAGAGCTTTCTTGAGAACAAGTCGTGCTTTAATTGATGTATTTCTTGAAGAGTTGACCATACGGGTTGACAACGAAGAACTCACGTTGAATATCAACCAAGACTCCAAACCTCTATCCAAACAGAGTGTTGCCACAATTGATCAAAAATCTAAAAGAATCAATGCAACACTCTCAAATTTCACGGTTAAGAGGAGTATCCAAAAACGTGCTGAGTTAAAAGCTTTGAAAATCAACCACGGTTCAAACAAATGGTTTGAAAGTTGTACCGGGAAGTCAAGAGTGTACTGATGATGATGATCTTGAATCGGAGACTTTATCGGAAGTGGTGAAATAGCTAGCTCTAAGAGCACACCACTTGTCCCACCTCCGGAATCGGTTTATCGTGTCGAGTTTGTTAACTCTGTGGATGAAACCAAACTCTCTTCAAGATCATCCGAATTGGATGATGATGTTTGTGATCCAATGGAGACATTCTTCCCATTGAAGAATTGCTCAAAAATGATCCATCATCTCCTAGTCTTATTATTCCCGACTCTTCCATCCCTTCTCTCACTCCCGATGAGGAAGATGACAACTTTTGGAATGAAGTTGATGCCTTTCTTAGTGATGAGTCAATTCCAACAGAATTGATAATACTTACTTTGATTCGGAGGGACATCCTTTTTCTAGAAAATCATTGATTGAAGAACCGTTTCCCACCCTCCTCCCGGACATCTTATTGACAATCACCATATAAGCTTCAAGTTTAAGCTTAAAAATGTCAAAATGGTGATTTGCTTCTTTTCGATGAGGAATGGACTTGCATTCTCATGCACATCTTTATTCCATTCTTCACGGATGGTGTGGTTGCTCTTTCCTTTTCTCTTTCGGGAATGAGGACACCATCTTTGACCCAGTATCATCCCTTATAGTTTCTACTATTAACAATACCGCGGTTGTATCTCGTCGGTGTGGAACTTTCGATGTTCATATGTTTGTTAACACCTGTGAACGAAAGTCCGATTGAGATTGGTTTTCACGTTACTTTCCCCATGAACAAATGAATTCGGGGTCGAGTCAAGCTAGCGACTCGGTAATCAAAAACAGTAGTTAAACATGGGTCTTCACCGTGTGTACCACCCTAGTGTGGGGAGTTGCCCCATTGTTGTATATAAGAGTTTAATCAAAAAAAAAAAAAAAAAAAAAAAAAAAAAAAATCTTGCTAAATAATGGCCGTAGTATTTCCCTTTTACGCTCTCGGTTTCGACATAACTGGGTACTTTGAATATTGAGGGCAATATTCATTTCTAGTGTGGGGGAATTCTCACGAATTTTATCATGTAATTATACCGCCTAATTCCCCATTTTGGCCAAATTTTTTTTGGAGTAAGTGTTTACACTTACTCGACTTATGGTTATCGGTCGCCTTGTCTAATAAACAAAAGGATTGGCTAATCCAGAGCAAACGGCTCTTGGTAAAGATATCTCAAATCCGTTGACGGCTTGCAATTTGCCCAAAATTGTATGGTATTCACCACCATATCCTTAAAAGTGAAGAGTTGGCTAGCCCCAAGTTTATGGCTTGTGGTAAAAGGCGGTTGGAAAACCATAATTGGTAATCGACTCACCAAAGATAATATTGATAATTTATCTAAGAGTTGGCTAGTCCGTATAAACGGCTTCGGTAAAGACAAATCAAATCCGTTGAAAGGCGGTGATTTGCTCAAAATCATTTGGTTATCGGTGTACCAAGGTTCTTACTTGAACTAAAACATTTGGCTACTCCAAGTAATGGATTTTGGTAAAGAGATGAAATCCATTAATTTTTCTCAAAACATTGCTAGGGACTAGCAATATCTTAGTGTGGGGATTGATGAGTGTCTAAATACTCATCATTTTTGTACCAATTAAAGCTGCAAAACATCGAAACACTCGAAATGCATCAAAATGATAAAATATCACAAATAAGTGTTTTATGTGTTTTAAATGCAAAAATATCAAAATCGGTGAAAACGTATCAAGTTTGCATAATTGGCGCTTTAGTCCCCAAGTTTCAAAAGTTGTCAAAAACAGTCCTGGTAAATCAAAATAAAGAAAAATATCATTTTAAGTCCCTAGGATTCTTAAGTTGTCAAAATTGGTCCTTGAGATTTAAAATTGCAAAATTACAACTTTAGTCCTCAAGTTTTGAAATTGTCACAAATAGTCCTTGGAAAATTGAAAATGTCAAAACTAGTCCTTGTACTATTGAAGTTTGTCAGTTTTGGTCCTTGTGACAACTTTGGAATAATGGCAGAATTGGTCCCTCCAAATTTCAGAAATTACAAAATGGTCCCTATAATAATAAACTAAGCCTTGACCCTTTGTGTATTGTGACCCCCTGCCATATACTCCTTTTGACCCCTGCCCATCCAAGTGACCTCCCTTTTGACCCCTGGTCAAATCCAGATCAAACAAACACCTTATCCCGCCACTAGCTTATCCCCTTCACACCACTTGCCCTGCAACATACCTTCTCCCAACACCTCTCACTCTCACCTTATCTCTTCAACTCACCATCCACAATCATCATACCTACTCCACCCCCCCTAGTTGCGGTTTGAGCCCCACCGCTAAAACAACATTTCCATAAAACTGATCCTATGGCCAATATACACTCTGCTCATCCAATGGCCTCAAAAAGTGATGGGATTTGCTCAGAGAGGTGAGAGAAGACATTTGGAGCTATAAAAGAGAGAGGAGATGCAGAGAAGAAAGAGTAGTTCGTTTTATATTTTCCTGTATGTCGTTTTTTTCTTAAAATGTCTTAATTAGCTTCTAAATCTGTAACTTTAAGTTTTATGGTACTGAAACTAAGTGGTTTAGTCATTGTAATTCATTTTGAGTCTTAATTTAAAGTTTCAATTCAGTTTCAAGTTTGATGTACACTGTTTAAAATTTCAAATTCAAACTCTTATGTCCAAGCCTCTAATAGATTATATTCAAGTACAAATAAGCTTACTTAAGCTTATTATAGCTTTGATAAGCTTGGAATTCGAGTTTCAAGCAATTTTTATTTTGGTCAACAAAGTCAACTGTGCGTAGAATTGGGTTCAAACAAGAATGGAATTGGATATTGGTGTTGCGAGCTTTGACTTGGGTTGGATTTGAGTAGCATAGTGTAGTTTTGGGTTTGGTTTGTCGTAATATGGTGGAACACTTGTGAGTAGTTTACTTGATTTCATTAATAGTGTAATTTTGCATGATCTATGTCTGTCTTGATTTATTGTTAGTCTTAGTTTAGACTTGCTTATTTACTGTCATTAGGTCATGATCATTCAAGTTTCAGCAGTAGCATAAGCCAATTAGTCAGTTAAGTAGAATTAGTAGCTTAACAGTTGTGAAAGGAGTGTTTGGTTCAGTAGGGTGAATTGAGCTTGAGCCTTTGTTGGTATTTGAAATTTGTATACTCAGTCTTGATATAGATCACTTGAACCATTCTAGTCATAAGTTTTCATTCCTTTTGAGTAAAAGTCAAAATTATTTAGAACACATCTTAAATTCTTAAGCTGTTGAGAAATTGTGAAATCAAAAGCTTGTTTTTGTTTAGATATCATTAGCTTAGGTTGCATTGGTCTTAGTTTAACATAAAACATCATATTCAGGTCTATAAATCAAGATTAAAGTTCATTAAAGTCAACATTTCAATTTCATCAAAAGTCAAAATGTTGAAAATCTCGGTTTGTACCCAACTAGAGAGATTTTCATTGCTTCATTTCGGGTCAAATCCGGTGAAACTTTGGGTTTATAAACTTCAATTGGTCTATTTTCTTATTATGATTTTGTAGATTTTTATAAATTTTGTATAAGCCTCAAAATGGCTTGTCAAAGAGGAGAAATGCCTCGTAATCGACTCGATCAATCTTGATCAAGACAGAGTTTGTGCAACCTCTGCACATAGCTCAATTGAGCTTCTCTTGGTCTTGTTTTTGGTTTACAAGTAGCCAACTGGTCTAGTTTAGGTTCCAATAAGCGGTTTTGATTTCCGACTTATTGGTTAGCTTATTTTCAAGCTACAAAATAGCCAAAAACCGATTTAGCACTTTTACTCAAATCATTCAAATCATAGTAGTTTGAATCTCAAAGGTTTAGGTCAGTTGTAGCTTGTTGATTTTTAGTAGTTATAGCTTATTAGAGCTTCTGTGGTAGTTTGGTGCCCAGTTAGTGCCTTGTGCTTATTTCAAGTGCTTATTACATAAGCACTTGCTTTGCAGTTTCATTTTCTCCCACATAAGCCACTGATTTTCTATTTTTCTTAGATTCAGCATATTAAATTAGACTTTTCCGAATTTTTCATATTTTTCTAGGTCAGTTTGCTATTTTTCTTTATTTAAAACAGTTTTTAAGCATTTTTTAATAGCTTTTAATACAATTAAATCAGAAAAAGTTCAAAAAAATAATTTTTCATTTTTCTTAGGTTAATATAAATATAAAAAGTAAAAATTATTTTTCAGATTTTCATAGTTTAATTTGTAATTTTAGCAATTTAATTAGTTAAAAATAGTTTTAATTCATAGAAAATACAAAATAATCGAAAACTATAAAAATAGTTTTGAAAATTCTCTTTAGTTATTTTAGATTTTCTAAGTCATAATTTCATTTTTCTAGCTTTATTTCATATTTTCTTATATTTTAGGGTATAATTAATTAGTTAAAATTAGTTTTAATCAATAATAATTAGATAAATAGTTATAAAATAATTTTCTTTTCTAAAAATTTTCTCTTATCATTAGTATTGTAAAAGTTCATTTTATATTTTTAGGATTAATATTGTTTCAGTTTCACATTTTCTTTTGTACGTTACGTAGTTTTTAATTTAAAGTTTTATAAAAGAAAAATCAAAAACATCAGTTTAAAAATAGTGATAGCGTTTATTTAATATAGTTTATGTTTTTAATTTCCTTTAATTTGTATTTAAGCCCCTGTAATTTATTAACTTTTTCTTTTAGTATAATCAATCACAATCCTTTTCCGTTCAAATCTTCTCGATCACTATTCGTTTGATTATTCTCGCACAGCTCGTTGGGATTAAACGACCCGGGGATATAACACTTAACTCCTCTGGAATTAATTGCATTTGTTTCCAGGCTGTTTTAAGTTTGTTACGGTTGACCATTCACAAGTGGTCGGCTTGCGTGATAAAACTTGACCGTCTGGGAGCGAATCATTAACTTTGTTTCTTTTTATATAAATGGTACATGAGCATGTTAAGTTGTACTTCTAGTTTGTTGCATCTTGATCAATGGAGATTAAGGGTTTAAAATCTGATCCTTATCAGTTAAGTGTTTTAAAACTAAGTCACATCTCTCATCAAAAAGTTTTTTAAATGATTTAAATCAATTGGGATCCCAAATCTCAAAGGATTTATAATTGTAATCGGGGGAGAGTTTGTGATTTAAATCGGAAATAAACTTATTAATTGGTAAGTCTTTTAGAAAAGTAATTAAAGGCACTCCTTCCTACATGTGTCAAACGATTTCAAATTTTCTATGCACAGGTTAAGGGGGAGCATTTATCTAAAACCAAATATTTGACTCAAAGTCCAGGTTCTCTCTAATATGTGCTAAACCTTTCGAATATATATGCACATATTGAGGGGAGCAATTAAAAGAAAGCCACATCTTTCCCCAAAATGTTTTTTAAGTATTTAAATACTAGATTTGATCCGGGGGAGAGATGGAGATCATTTTAGAAAACAAAATCATTTTATTGATAACGTGAATAAGAATTGGAGCTTTCATTTGGATAGTCAAGCCAACCTTATTTTCTCTCGTCACTTTATTTGGATCCTTCCTCCATGTGCCAAACGATTTTTAATACACAATGCACATATTGAGGGGGAGCATTTCTAATGATAAAAAAAACAATTAAGGTACAAAATGCTTTGATTCTATATCACAAGTACCTTGATTGATTTTTCAAATGGTTTTTCATTTGGTTTCAAGGAGGAAAGAACTCTACCACAAAGACCGACCATTTTACTTTATGCATTGGAATTATAAGGATGGTAAGGTTAGGTATTAGTTCCCACGATCTCGCCAGAGCCAGAGGGATCTACCTAGGGACAATCCACTAGTTAGTGTAAAAGTCCTTAGGTATGATGAAAAAAAAGGAGAAAAGTGAGAATAAGAGGAGTGCCGACTGAGATAGAGCTAGAACTGGAACAAACCCTACAAGGTTCTAGTAATGAGGTCTCGTAAGTAATTGAATGGGTTAAAGAATGAAAAGAAATGAAATATTAAAAGGGTGAAAAGTAATAGCCCTCGAATAATTCAACCTTAGAGGCGTAAACCGGGTTCAATTCATATACTCTTGGTGGTTACTAAGGTAACGCTCAGTATTGAAGACAAGACGTCATGGACCCAGTGACGCACTGCACTAAACTTCCCAAGCTACTCAAGTTCTCTTAAAAAATACTTGTTTCATTCTCATGGGGAACCTACATAATCTATCGACTTTCTCTTAGAGATAGTTGATATTGAAGAAGGAGACCCTCTCCCTAGTCTCCGAATAGGAAACCAAAATTCACTATAGAGTCTAGATCCAAGAGATCATCAACAAATCTCATTAGGACATACAATACATGAAGACTTGCCGTTTCACACAATGTAGAAAGCAAGATTATATATTGAGTGTCCTACGCATTATCCTTGTGGTATTTGCCAGAATATCCGAGTGATATGTTAAATATTCACGATGAAGATGGAAATCCTTCTAGAGCCAACATCAAACAAGCTCTTGGTGGGTGACATGTGAGATTCTTCATGAATCAAACTTGTGACAACTGGATAGAAACGATTGGGCGATTCACTCATGAATCAACCTTGGTCCAGGAAATGGATTGACAGATACTTTTGAAAAACCTCTCGATGTGCGCTACAACTCTTTTCTCTAGCACATCGACTGTGTATTCATTTTTCAAATACCAAAAGTATTTATGATTGAAAATTGATCTTTCTCATAAAACCTTCGTCGTATTGCAAAACTCTTTCTCTTAAGCAATACGCGATTGTTTTTCAAATCAAATTTTTCATCAACTAGTGAATCTCAATTTCGCTGGTTCACTCACTCCGTGTTGTCTACTTTAGGACGCTCCAGTTTGAGAACAGCTAGATCAAGCTGTGAAACCCTGTCAAGGAGATTATTAGGAATTCTACCTGATCACAGGCAGTATTTATACTAATCAACGGGGAATCCTGGTTTTCTTGCAACCGTATTCAATGAAAGTGAACAAAGACACTTTCATGTGTTTTATTGCTAAATGATGTTTGCAGGAACATCAGACGGTTGCAGCTGATCGAAATTGAGAAGTCAATCCAGAACCACATGCTCACACATCACACTCACGTTCGAAGAAATCATGACAAGCGTACATCTACACTCTTTTGCTCAGATATCATCATGATACTTTTTCTTTTGCTCTGATTCCATCATGCTATGCTTCCGCTACGCTAATGCAAATATCATGATCCAACAAAGTTTCCGCAACTCTGATGAAAAGATGTCATGATCCAATACTGTGAGCATGTTGGTCCAAATGTCATAAACATCACATGAAGGCAACATAACAAAGGATGAGTCAAGAGATTTACGATGGCTGATGATCTCTAAGAAGGCTCAAAGAATAACCAACTCATGGATCAGTTAAAGACCTCCACTTGAAGTACAAAGTATGCGGACTTTGAAGAATTAAAGATTACGAGCTACAAAGTAAAGAACATGTCATAGAATGCTAGAAATCAAATTGTAATATCTACTTGTAATTGAGGTGACCTCCCTTAGGGGGATATTGTTAGGATTTAGAAAATCCGTAAGTTAAAGACTCGGTCACCTCAAGTATGTATAAGCATTAGAAAGCTCGTAGTCGTAGTCATTTAGTTATTGTTAGTAGTTAGTTAAGTAACACCGTGGAAGATGGATGAGTCTTTACCCACTATATGCCTGATCCACAGCCCGTAGGTGGCGTATTTGTAAGAAACTATAAGAGTAGTGATTGGCATCCCTAATTGGTATGCCTAATTTTGTGCCTAACAAAGATCTTGATACATTTGGCAAAATCAATGGTATATGTGAAAAGAAAGAGATAGTGAAATCCATGTGTTCAACAATGAATGGAGGAGGCATATAATTAGTCATGTGAAGTAGTCATCCCAATCATTTTCCAAACTATAAATACCCTTTGCCTTCCAAGGCAAAGAGTGGAGCTTCATAATATACTTTCACTTTCTCTCACCAGAAATTCCCATTCTCTCCATCTTTCTCTCTATAGACTCTCCTAAATTCGAACCAAGTTATTTGTTGTTTGTGTGTTTATGAAAACCAATATGTTACATATTAGATTCGTACATTTTAACTGTTAATGACAGTTGTTATCTCATGCGCATATACTATGCGGCCTTAGAGATGTTATCGGATCTAGCTTGACCTGAGTTTGCCTAGTTCTTGTTATGGGTTGACTCGTAAACCTTGAGTAGATAGGCTGATCCAAACGTATACTTACTGGGCTTAGGCCACTGACAATCACATATCAAAAACTAATATCTATCCAAAATAAAATTTATCAAACAAACCCTTAAGTTTTTAAGTCATAGTTTAAATTTAGTATGCAATTTTGTTTTGAATTGCCAGAATCTTTTGGATGTTTGCATCGAGATAATGGAGTATTAACATGTGTTTGCAATTATAATTCACTGAAAAGCATGGACTAATGTGCTTCATTTATTAGGACGTCAAACTTTTGTTGCATTCTAAATAATCCTGGTATTCATAAAATAATCAAATCCATGCAAGGCTGTGTTATGAGTAATGCTATGGTCTGTTTTTAAGTTATTTCATAGAGATCATCGTTTAACAAAATGTAATTAAGTGTATCATGTTTCCTCATCTATGCGTCAATCATCATTACATTTTGTAAATAGACATATGCGATAACTTTCTTTTATGACATAAAGATGAAAGGTTATGAAAAATAAGCATGTTGAGTGTATGATATGGACATAGTGTCTAGTTTTTTTTTAAGACACAACAACATGATACTCGATCCCATTGTAACGGATTATTAGGTTTTTTTAATACTAGTAACACATTTTTTTTATGTCTAGCTTTGCCCATGAGATGGTTTACAATATTTGCTAGATTAAGAAACAGTGGTACCGTATCATATGATAATCTAGCCTAGTTAAAAGTTAAGGAGATTCGCAAGACAAGTTATATAGATTTACTATTCATGTCCCGATTAAATTAACACTCAAGGACGATCAATGGCGTACTAGAAGGATTCTTTGGGTTCTATTATATTGTAAATTAAATACGCACCATTGGCACCAACGCATTTATCAAGAAAGTTATAAAATCCACACAATGCAAGAGAATTCATTAATGATTTTAAAACTATCCCAAACAGTATCAAGTCTTATAAGTGAATAAACAAAGTAGTGTCGACCAACGAAGTATCATAGAATTAGTGCTTGCCTGACTAAGAATCACTTCTATATTCCATCTAGGCGTTTATCGAAGAAATGCTAAGAATACAAAACTTGTCAAGATCACTTAAAACGATAAGAAATGCTAAGAATACAAAACTTCTCAAGATCACTTAAAACGATGTAACTAATTTATAAACGCGATATATCATTTCGAAGATAGATAAATGTGGTCATTGTCTCATTGGGTTCTCCGAGACTAGACTAGAAACTGGGTACAACACATTATTAAATGGTAGGTGATATGTTAAGACTGTTTGGTGCATACCATCAAAAGTGGTGTATTCCGCGAAGCTATGCATGTCAACATTAGGAAGGGTCGTGACTCTCTAAAATCGATCATCTTTACGCTACTAACCCTTATATTTAAGCACATTTTATATTATACATCTTAAACTTTATTAAATAACTATGATTTGACCCTCCTAAATTTCAAAAACTATATCATGACCCTCTTAGTAAAAACGGTCAAGCTTCATCATTGCACACCATAATCATGCATATATGATGTTTTACTATATGCATCATTAATATAGTTTAGGTCCATGTATCGTTTTTCTATCTTGTGGAGAAATGATACATGGACTTAAAATTAGACCTAAAACTAAGTGTCAGCATTCTGATGGCTACAGACAGTGACTCACTTATTTTACAACCCATCAGGATGATATCAAATAACTTTAGGTCTAAGTTTAGCATTAAGTTTAAGTCCATGTATTATTTCTCTATCTCGTGATATGTACATCATTTTTTATGATGTGCATATTAAATCTCTTATTAAATTCATTAATTTAAGCAAAACTAAAACAAAATTATTGAAATATCACCATAATCAAACAATATACAAAGTTACAAACTCACTAAACTTTATATACAAAGTACAAAATTAAATAAATGTCACCATAATCAAGTCTAGCTTCCATTAATCAAAGATTAACAAATTAAACAAAACTAAAATAAACTTTTATTAAAAAAAGAAAAAAAATGACATCAGCTTTCCATAGCCTTGTAAATAACAACAAAACAAGGAAGTATGGCTCTCGGGTTATAAACAAACAGCTCCTCAATACCCGAATACGACCCGCTAAACCCACAAACCGAATCATAACACCCATCCTCATCCGGCGGCGCGTGTCCCTCCACGCGCTTCACTTTCCCAGCTATCACTCTGCAAACGAGCATGGCCCTGACCCCAGGCGCCACCCCCACCAGCGCGTCATGCGCACGTCCACTGCTAGCAGTAGTGCAAACCCCTTTGCGGCCTCCGTCGCCGGTGAAACCGTGGCGGATGACGGTGCAGACACCGCAGCCGGGGACGGAGGAGCATAAGGTGGATGAGGAGTTCAAGCCAAGTGAGCAGGTGACGGTGGTGCAGTGGAAGCGTAGGAGCTCGTTGCCGTCAGCGGCGCAGCGCGTGGGGGTGGATGCGAGTGTGGCTTGGATTTTGACAGTTTCACGACAGTCTTCGAAACGTTGGATAGTGCGACGTGTGTTGTTGACTTTTAGGATGCGGTCAATTGTGAAGATCGGATGGTTCTTGTTTTGCCAGCTGGATTTGAATATTATCTCTACTATGTTTCGACCTGAATCTTCGGGTCCTAGCTCCGATACTACCAAATCAAATCAAAACAAGTCAAATATTGTAATGTAAATATCACTCGATCAAGAGACAAATATACAAAAGACTTCCACAAAATATAGTCTACTAAGCTAACATAATTATAAAGATATTAATCATGTTAACATAATTAGGTCCAAGGTGGTTGCGTAGATTTTTCTTTTTAACAAAAAATCTTGCAAATATTCAACAAAAGTTCATATCTAATGTGGAAAATAATCGTAATACCTAAAATGTGCCAAAATATGAAAAGACCAAAGACATGTGCAAAAGATAAAAGTGAAAATTATGACATGTGATTCGGTATGAGTAGACTCGGCATGAGTTAAGGCATAAAAATCACGAATTTCAATATTTCTAACATTGCTCATCTAAATTTTGACGCATTCAATTTACCACTCTTCACGCATGTTAAAACCGGAAAAAGCTAATGCCGTTTACAAGAGAATTGATCGACACGTATGCGAGGTATGTTTGAAAAGAATGCGATGATGATGATGTGAACTGAATGTGAATTTGTGGTATGCATGTACACCTTTCTTCATTCACGAACTCTTAAAGCGTTGGAAAAATGAGCTTTCACAAAAATATGAAAATTCACCGCATTTCCTTTCAAACGAACACTAAAAATAAAAATTTCACACCTCACATTCATTCTTGGAAAACTCAAAAAGCTGCACCAAACATACCGAGTATAGCTGTTAAAACATCGGTACAAACACAAACAAAATTCCATTATTAACTCGACGATCATGTTAGAGCGGATATCTGGGTTACATTTTTTTTAACAGGATATTTGGGTTACATAGCACATGAAAATATCCAAACATTTACAAATAGTAGTGGGAATGAAATTGACACTTCAATGGGAAAATGAAGGCGAATTTAGATTTAATAGAAATGGTCCCAAAAGGAATGTGACTACATGATTACCCATGGGAAGAAAAGCAAACACTTGTCGAAGAAGAGACGCTAA
The DNA here is from genome assembly GCA_022545495.1 of Chrysanthemum lavandulifolium. Lineage (NCBI taxonomy): Eukaryota > Viridiplantae > Streptophyta > Magnoliopsida > Asterales > Asteraceae > Chrysanthemum > Chrysanthemum lavandulifolium. Next base: position 145,733,976 of record CM040242.1, read on the forward strand.
AGTTACTTCATGTATATCCTTATGGTCGGGCATTCGGTAAATAACAGATTAGAATGAATACAATAACAACAACAACAACAACAACAACACACCCATGGGAAGCGGGGTATATGGGAGGTGAAAATGTAGAGCGATCCTCACCTCGCCGAAAAAGCGCGGGAGTAGAGGCTGCTAGAATGAATACAATAACATAACTGTTAAATATGTAAATGTCATTTTTATGCCATAAAGGCACATATATGACATTTTAACTCACATATGATGAACTCGTTCGTTATAGCCCAAAACTACAGTTAATGTGCCTTAAATGCCCAAATTAATAGGCCCAAAATTTAGTACTATTACAAAATTTTATGAGGGTACTTTTTAGTTGTTACTATAATAATTTCACTTTCATTTAATTTGTATTTAAGCTACAATAACGACAAACACATCTCTCTCGTAAACTAGCTGTTCTTTCTCTTTAACATGCAGGTTGGTCCAAATGTTTCGGTTAGTTAATTTCTCCCGAGTTCTAGCTAGTTGCATAATATATTTTTAATCAATACTATACAATCAATAATTCTAGATACCTCTTATTTTATAAAGAAAATTGAAATTGAAAAATTTACCAGCATGCCTAACAGCTTGATGATGTTCCAAGCTTTCCTTTTTTGGGAATACTTCTCCACACTCTGAACATAAACAAATTGTACTTCTTGGAATTGCATGCCTGCATGGACAAGGAAAATGATTTGGAGGACTAAATGTGTGCTTAATTTTAAGCCTAAAGGGATGTGGAAGTGTTTTATTGGTTTGTGATGAAGCGGTATCTCTGTCATCGCGATAGAATGATATACGTAAGATTAGGCGTATAATTAGGCGTATGAATTAAGCGTCAATCAAAGTTTCGCATGGACAAATCATATATTCCAAAATTAAATAAATACCCAACTCAGAATAAACATGTAAACTATAGTATAAATTTCTTAAAGCTAAGATTAGCCAAGTTTTGCATCTTCTATTTGTGTTAGTGAATGCAGTAGTCCATTGATTTGACCAAGTGTACCCCAGATATCCCACCATGGATGCTTTTAAATATTATTAAGAACGTGTATGTATGACTATTTGTCGTTAAATGAAAACTTCAACAGATCTATACAAAACATTTTAAAATACTTTTACACAAATAACTAACTTATTCATTAGCTTACACTCTATTAACAAAAAAAAAACATATGTAGCTTTAACCTGTTCTTAATTGTTTTCTAGCTAGTATATATTATGTTAGTACAACTAAACAAATAAAAAATGAAGACAGTCAAGCTAGGGAAAAAATAAACCTTGCAGGATCAACAATGGCATGACACTCATAGCAACCAGAAAGCTTCCTAAACTGCATGCCACGTGAAGCTGAAGTGTAACTCCCATGACCATTATTAGATCTCACTGAACCATTAGTCAAAGACCTTGTAGCACTACTACTACTACTTGAAGAAGACACACCATTTGTAACATGTTTCTTCCTTCTTAGTACACTTGAATCTTGACCAGCAATACTACTTTCAGGCGAGTTATCAGCCCTATGAACAACCCTAGTAGTATGTCCATTAGCAACATCTTTAAAGTTGCATATTGAGCTACATGAACTCAGCTTTGAGTACCCATTAGGGTTGTTGTTCTTGACATCCATTTGCTTGCATTTCAAAAGGTTTTTAATTTGGTCCCATGATGAAGGCGGTGGTGTTGTAGGATTTTGTTGTTTAGGTTTAGGGTTTTGTGAGTGGTGTTTTCTTCTACGCTTTGTGGGTTGAACCTTGTGGGTGGTTTCCGGTGGTGGGAGGGTAAGAACTGCCATGAAAAGTACAAGTAAGTGATGCAATTAATGAAGAAGGTTATTTAGTTGTTGATGTTCATAAAAGAAAGAGAGAGATGCTTTAGAAAAGGGTTTTGCGTCTTTTAATGAGTAGGAGTGGATCTGAGGTAAATTTGAGGAGGGAAAAGGCTTGGTGTAATTTAGTATTCTTTTTACTTTTTATAATTTTTATTTGTACTTTTTGGTTTAATATTTGAAAAAATCAAAAAGTCCAAAATCTTTTGGTAGTCCTCTTCAATGGTCAAATTTTCCTCAATCTCCAAAATGGTCATGCCAAGAACTACTCGACCGCTAGCATGACTTAAACATGACACGTGTCATAAGGAAAGACACTTTTCTTTTTAATCTACCCAAATAACCACCATATTTGTATAACCGACACATTACTCAACCTACTTTTTACTCGACCAGATTTATCGCGTCTGAAAAAGTAAAAAAATATATATACAAAACTACTTGTCACCGTATACCTCTTTCTTTCCAATGTCGCAAACCGATCGTGATAACCATCGGATCATACACAAGAATTAATCAATACATGATTATCAATCCAAATCTTATTATCATTCTCAAACTTAAACACAAACACAAACACAAACACAAAACAACATATATTGTCACCGATTGATAGATCGGATTTTGTTTATTTCAATGGATTCATCGTTGCATCGTGTTGATGTAAGTATCATATTTAGATGTAATAAATGTTTAATCATTTAGTTAGGTTTGGGTATATCAATTTTGGTTGAAAATAGTTGGTATTTTGTATTTTTAGTAACACAATATACCCATGAAGATGAATAATCGGTAGCTAGTATCATGTATAAATTAGTTTTATTTTTTATATTTTGTTTTTGTTAACCTAGGTTTATGATTCAAGGTTAGTTTGAGAACTAAGCTACACCTTCCGAAAACAATATCCGAAGTTGTCGAAAAAAGGAAAGGTATAACAAGTTTCAAAGTAGTGTTTTGGCCCTTGGTTGGATATTAGAGCGGAGGACCATGATAATCTTGTCCCGAATTTTTGCTTCAACACCAAAGGGATATCAAAGATGCTACTCTTGATCGCCTTTTATTTTTGATATTGGTCACAATACATTAGAGTTTGGTAGGAGGAATTTTGTTTGTTAACCGGTTTCAAATTTGGAAATCCTTCTTTAGACCATTTGGTGAGAGTGTCTCAAATTTCCATAACCGGTATTTCCTACTCTACCAAGAATAAAGGTGAAGATCTTAAAGCACTTCTTGAGAAAGCGATAAGGATTTTAAAAAGCTATCTCATGATGATTCGGTCCGTGTTTGTACATTCTTTGGCTTTGTAGTATGTATTCATGGGTAATGAGCTTAGGCATGTTATACCCTATGAGATTTTGGCTCTAGTGGATGATTTTGTGCTTTTGATGCTTTCCTTGGGGACAATATATTTGGGAAGAGCTTCACGTTAGGGTGTATAATGTTGATTCAAGACAAGTAAGGATATTTTGCAAAAATTGCAACATACGGAAAAAATACAAGCCTCAATATTCTTTGAATGGATTTGTTTTCGTCTTTAAGGTTTGCATGCTTTTCTCATTTATTGCTTGTCTCATGTATTGCTTGCCTCATTTATGTCAATGCAGTGTAAATGTTATCAACCCACCCATACCATAAATGTTGACCCAACCCACCTTTAGTATCTAAATGCTATGTTTGACTCCCAAATCCACTTTTAAGTTTGGTTTTAATCCAATAGCTATAGTGCAGTTGCATTGTTATCGAATATGTGGTCATATGGAATAGAATACCTCATTTATTTTGGCGTTTATATGAATCTAATGACATAATGCGTTGATTTAATTTTGTCGACTTTTGAAGTACATGATTTTATCCAAACTCTTAGATTAGAAACGGATGTGACTAATAATTGCTTAAACGCAACATGTTCTTATTAAGTGCAAACTTGTAGCGAAGTTTGATATATCTTTATTACGTTCCATACACAAGTTATTACGAGATATAGTTTTATAAACTTTACATATCGGTTATTGGACATTAATTTAGTTTACAACTAGCCATTAAGTTAGCTTATTTATTTAACATTAATGGTTTTAAAATTTTCTGATATGGTTATTGGAACTTTTCCGATGCTACAAATTGGTGGCACAAAGTCGATGATGTTGTACCCGTTGTGTTTCATGGAGTAATGGTATAACATTTACAAAAGGTGATTGTGAGAGGCTATTCTATTCTAGAGAGTCAATTAATACACTTGTCCCCATCTGAAAGGAGATCAATACATCATGGTGGACATGTAGTTTAGACTATTTCAAGAATGGGTCAATAGAAGATGCATCTCATAGACCTTTGAAAAGAGGAAGGTTATTCCGCGTAAACATGTTCACACGGAGGTTCACCGTGAGGTTCACCGTGAGGTCCACGCGAGGTACATGTTCGACCGAGGTGCATGGCTATGAAGGATTGGATGACCCAGTACTTGCAAAGAAGGTTGAGGTTATTGAGCATTCATTTGGGAGGCGTTTAAGTGCACTTGAGAAATGTGTGAAACCCCAAGGATGCATCTTTTATGCAGGATGTCGGTGAAGTTGATCAAGACTCAAAGGTTTGTTGTTTATAAACAAAATTTTATTTTACATTGAATGTGTAAATAAGATTATTATATATTACCTTATTTTTGCGATCCTCTAGTAGATTATCGAAAATTCGAACCTCGGTGAGCTTATAAAGAGGATTGAGTATATTGAAGCATTCTATGGGAGGCGTATAAAGACTTGAGCAACTTGTTAAGAATGGCACTAACGAGACTATGGAGCCTTGTAGTGTACATGATGATGAACCAAATGTTGTTAATCTTGCAAATCAAGAAAAGGTAAGTTCTTGAATTTTGTTTCCTTATCAACATGTCGTATATTATTACAAGAAGATTGTGAAGGGCTAAGATTAGTTGAATTTTTGCACCTTACGTGAGCGAGACTTTGAGCCCTCTGTGAACAAGATTTTGGAGCCCACTAGTGTGAAGGTCGATATGAGGTTTAATGATAGTGTGGAGCCCACTAGTCGAAAGGTTGAGAACAGCTCCAACGATAATGTGCCCTCTCTTGAACACGACAATGCAAATGAAGAAAAGGTAATATTATTACATAACGAGTATGGATATTATTACATAACACTTCGTCATACAATAACGAGACTATGGATTTTTATATTTCTTATGCGGCCCTCAAATAATGATGTCAAATTGCATCCCGACATGGATATTCAACATGATTATTATAGCGGTGGAATCAACGGTCGATCACGAAATATTGGATTCGAATATAAAAACATGTTTGACACACGTTTGATAATCGGTGGTCGGTTTTAACCATATTCACCGTTTGTATGACCGAAACATGTTTATTTGATCATATATCAGTTCTTGAAATAGAATGGCTTGATTAATTGTATTTCTACGGGTAGTAGAGGAACAAGAGGAAGAAGGGCATTGAAGAATACGGGTGATCCGCTTCACGAACAAGATTTAATGGCGGTGGAGACTCTTATGCAAATATGTGTATTTAATACTCACGAAAAGGTAAATTTAACATTTTTACGGTTTTAAAATCAAATAAGACAATCTTTTATGCTATTTTATTTATTTATTTATTATTATTTTTTTAATACGGGGAAAAAGACAATGATTTGCGGTCTCATTCAATGAAGGATCGAGATTACGTTCCTAGTAATGATGATATGGAGATATTAGCAACGAAGCATCCGATTCTTCCTAGCAATGATGATCGGGATAAATCGACAATGAATGTTCCAGATTGTACCCCTAGCAATGACCATAACGAGAATTTAGTTGATATCTCATCGTTATGGTGACGGCGGCATCTATTAAAAGATACCGGTTAATTATGCAGGAGACTAGAAGCGGTATCTTCAAGACCAGACAGGCGACCTTCAACCACTCCACAAAGCCTAAAGTCCGTGCCGGAAGAAGAAATGTGTTAGCGTTTTGTAGTTGTTTTCACATGGTGGTGAAGAGATTCCCGTGGAATGAGGTAACTTATTTTACTTATTATTTATTGCGGATGTTGTAACGGTGGTTAAGTACTACTGGACTAGACGATTACGTATGATATATGCGCAGGATCTAACTCGTCCAAGCGGGTTCGCGACAATTAAGAGTGATTGTCCGAAAGAAATTATGGATTTTGAATCAAAGGAGGACAGAGATTTTATTTTCCATGGGAGGATATGGCATTTATGCATATCATGATTTTTGGGAAAGGTTGGTGGGCATCGTGAAGTATAGAAATGGATGGCTTTACGATCGGTAAATTTCATGATATGAGCTTTTTAATATTTATTGATAATGTTAACTACTTAGGTAATTTATTATTTTATTTTTATTTTTGGCGACATCTTGATCTATGGATAATTTTTCTATGGCATTTTAGACGCCGATCTTGATTGGGCCATGGCGGTCCATTTTTAGCTCCATGATTCTCACCAGCAGGATCTGGGTTTTTCTTGTGGAGTAACTTATGGTCTCCCTGGTTTGCTCAATCTGTTGAAAAGGTGTGTTTAAGAAATTTTTGATATTCGTATAGTAGTATTTGATGGTTCTAATTGATATGTAGTATTTATTAGATCACAATCGAGCATGACCATAATAAGTAACCTTTAGTTTTCGCGTTGATCACACATATGGTTGAAAAGTCATTTTCTAGTAGTTTAAGGAAATTCCTAAATAAGGTAATGTGAAATTTGTTTTGAGCTTATTTTCTAGCTGAAAAAAGACTTTCAAAACCAAAAGCAAACTACAACAACAAAGTTAGAATAGTGGTAATCCTAAAAATGTAACTTGGGAAGGGCATCTACAGTTAAAAATAAGCGATGCGAGTAGGGTAGTTGTGCAAAAACGCAGATTTTTAACTCAACTTTATATTGTAGGTCTATTTTCCTATCAACGAAGATAATGTACATTGGGTTCTGGGAGAACTCCATCTACGTTCCGGTGTCATAACAATATATGACAGCCTCTCCAGGCCTCTAGTTGAAAATCGAATTTGGTGGCTCAACATGAGAGATGTTTTGAATATAAAATTCCAAAGTTTTACAAGAAACCAAGTAATGGAAAAAAGGAATTGATCCAAACATTACTCCATCACCTTCCCAGTATCGGATAATGTGCCAAGGCAAGGCCCTCTTTATGGTATTTGCGGTATATGGGTGATGATAAACTTGTATAGGTTGTCGAATAATCTTCCATTGGCGGATGGTAATCCTACTTTGGCGACTTTGGCATATAGGAGCGATTGGTGGATTTCTTTTGGAAGTACAAGATGAAGTACCTTTGGCACAAATTGATTGAAGGTGGGTTGAAATGTATTTGAAATGTGAGAAGTTGTAGTAGTTGGTAGAAATAACTCATTGATGTACAAGTTCAAATAACTCAATTGGTGGTTGCAAATGTATTTTGTAGTTTGGCATAACTTTGGTACTTTGGTAGTGGGCTTTGTACTTTGGTAGTTGAAACCGTAATAGTAGTTGCAAATGGTAGTAGTGGCGAGCATAATATATTGTAAACGAATGTTGTATGTTTTGTAAACCGATGTGACATATGTATTGTTGAAAACAATTTTGTTTAATCATCTCATCCGATTAAATCTGTTTGTCTCATTCAATGTGACATATGTTGGGTTTTAGGTTCCTTGAATAATGAATTACTCCAATCATCGGAACCACGGACAAGCTTGATGTAACCACGGTTGAAGAGTGTAACCACGGTTGAAGAGTGTAACCACGGATTGAAGAGGGTAACCACGGACAAGCTTGGAATGATTATTCTCTAAATCTCTCAAATTGTTTTGTATAAGTTTGTAAAAGTAATGGATGTTATTATGTAATCTTAGTATTGCTATTCCTTTTAATATCCACCGATAGTGTTTTTCTAACCACCGATAGAGTTGATCTATCCACCGCTAGTTGTTACGTGTTTCCACTAACCATTGTTCGGAAAATGCTAAATCATTATAGAGATGCAAATCACGAAGTTACATTGTTCATTCAACAAAGCGGTTCTGACTTCGACGACTACAATGACACTTCAAGTGCTAAATAAAGACTACATCTATACATGATTTCTACTTCTACTATCCTTGCTTATATCGTTTGAATCTTGGATATGCATTTATCATATGCAAACAAGCGACTAAGGATCAAAATGGAAAGGATGGATTGATCTGACGAGAGAAGGCGATTGTGGCGAGATAGATGGGCGATATGATAATCTTCTTGTGCTCCATCTTCTCTTACCACCATTCAAAGAACTTACTCCATCTTCCCTTTTCCCTTCACAGGTTACGATATGTGAAGAAGCACCATGACTTGGTGCACTAAGACCAGAACCACCTCTACGTCATTAGGGAGTGGTGGGTTTCTTCTTTCGAGGTCTTGGTTGGGGTTAGAAGATGAAGGTTTGAGTTTGAAGTCCTCTTCTTAGAAGAGTCATCGAGTCTTGAAGCATCACTTGGATTCACCACACTATCATCTTGATGATGGGAGAAATGGAGATTTTCTTGGTCTTGGTTCTAGTGGAGGCAAATAGGTCACCATGGGTTTCCATCTTCACTTGATGATGAAGATGATGAAGAGGATGAGGAGGTTAGATCCACCACTTACGGTGTTGATCCCGGTTGAGCAAACGATCTAATATAGAAAGCGACTTATAACAAGCGCTTATCAAGTATTACGCGAATTTAACACTTGATCTTAAGAAGAAGAAACGTTAACAATCAACACCTCAATATTATTTATTGTCTGAATACTCTTTACAGTATTAGGGTTTTGCAACCTTGAAGTGTATCGACCTTAGATATAAAACATACGTATATCTAACCTAGCCAAGGACCTCCTTTTATAGGCTAAGGAGTCCTATACAATATACAATACGTAACCTACAAGATAAATATCTTTTCCATATTTATCCGATACAATAAACTAACCGACTATATGGAACTAGCGGTTCTTACAATATACTATCGTGATTTACACAATACTACTAGCATGGTTATCTTCATCGATGGTTACACTTCTTCATCCGTGGTTGTCTTCAAGCTTGTCCGTGGTACCATTACTTAAAGTAATTCATCATACAAAGGAACCTAAAACCAACAATCCTCCCTAAACTTGATAAATTCTAATGAATCTTCAAGTTTCTTTTAAAGTCAAAACATCGATGTGGAGGATGTAACCAAACACTTACTTTTAAGTATCTTCTCATACTTCTTCAACAAGTCATAAGCTTGACTATCATAGGACAATAACATCTTGAAACAACCCGGCTTCAACATCGAGCAATAATTCACGGATGATTATTCAATTTAGGATATTCACCTTCACAAGTATATAAATAATACGTCGAAGCTGGTTAAAACATGAACTCCACAAGTTTGATATAAAACCAACAGTAACTTGACCATTGTAGAGTCCTTGCCATTCGGGTTCATCATGAGTAGGCTCAAATAGAATCTTCAAATTATGATACATCACCTCTCATGATAATCATCGGATGTACTTCACCAAATTATTCTTGTAAAGTACCCAAAGATTCATCAAATCATCTCTATCAAAATATTGAAGCATTTGAGAAAATTTATTATACTGAAACATCATTATTGAGTCTTTGAATTTTCCAAACTCCTTCTTCGCCATCTAAAGATTAAACTCATAAGAGATGATTTGATTCACTGCAACAACTTTCAACTTCTTAGAATCGGATGTCTCTGAACCTTAGATTTTCTTTTCGTTTACTTTCCATCCATGCATCATGCTCTTTAATCCACTCTTCCTCTTTTGAGAATTCATCGGACGAGAAATCATCATTGTTAATTCTCATACATGTCTCATAGATTTCCACCATTCTTTTAAATGAGCAGTACTAAGATTTTCGAAACATATATACGAAATTCTTGACAATCCTCATCAAAACATTCCTTAAGCGAGCAATAGAAGGAGGTTTCTTTCTTACAATTTTCTTCTTTCCTACTAACCTTCTTTGCCAACATTCCCGAAGTCTAGCCTTTTCTTCATCATCGAACAAAGCCCATTCTTGTATTGTATATTCATCATTGATCAATTACGAGCTTTAAGATAATTTTGAGATTCATACCATGTAGCTAATATCTTCGACTAGCTTCTTCTTCATCTTCTTTCTCTTCTCCAAAGTTGCTCTATCCTCCTCTTCCATACTTCTAGCAAGCTCTTTATCATAAGCCTCTTGTTACGCTTTATTTTGAACTTGATTACTACTTCTTTGCCTTTTCCAACATTAGATTTGATCATTTTCTTCTTCAAAGGTTCACCAATAACCAAACTTTTACCTTTTGGTTTACCTTTTGATTTAGTAGCGATGGTGAATAGATAAAGCGGTGCAATTATTGATGTAGGTATTGATGATGTTTTGCTCAAATTAATCAATGTGCTTGCAACCTCTTTCTCTACTTCTTTAGGCTTAGATGGTAATTCGAGAAAGAGTTGTAACAACAATAGAAGTAGTTGTGATAGCGATGGGTATGACTAGAGTAGCCAAATCGAAACAACATCGGTGGTTACAAAAGTACTAAGGGATTTCGGATATACTATCGGTGGTTGTGTTACGTACTATGTCAACATTCCTCAATTCTTCAAGAACAACGACATTCCGGCTTTATCGAAACTACAAATTCGAGATCTCCTTGTCAACATCTTCTTCCATAGTAACACCAATGATACATTCCGAGCCTCCACAAGTCATGCCATCCTCCTCCCTGTTTGGATACATCATCCACATTCAAAGTAGGAGAAGAGTTCACCTTCTTTTCATACGCCTCAAAGCTTTCAAAGCGACAAGTCCGGTCTTTTCACTCTTTCCAAAACCAAGACCCTATGCTTTAATCTCCGAATAGTTTTACCACGAAGCACGGTGACCTCACAGAGACTAGAAATCTTATTCTCATTTTAGCACCTTGAGCAGTCAATTCATTTACTCATTCAAGAATATCCTCCCCACTTGACTGTGTTATCGGTCAGGAGGTGGATCATCGAAAAAGTCCTCATGTACATAGTCATCAACCGTCAATTCATTATCGGTTCCAATCTATCCTCATCACTTGATTTGTGTTAAGCGCTCCGGCGATGAATCCTTGGATATAAAAGACATAGCACGAATCGAGGCACGATCATCTATGTACCACTGTGGTAGCCGTTGGCTAGGGATACCTCCACTGTGGTAGCTCTAAGAACTTTCCACATTAGGGTTGCCAAGGTTGGGTCTTATGGATGTTTCCACTATCACGACCGACATCTAAGCATGAATCATGGTGGAAGCCCTTCGATCATGTCACCTCCACACCGTGTGACCTCATTAACCATACCACTAACACTAGCACGAGGAAGGCGGGTGCCCGTGTTCTCCTAGCCTCATTAACCTCGAATCGGTGAGGAAAATTTAACATGTGAGAAACAAAGGAACATCGGAATAACAACGTTACGTGGCGGATTCCTCATATAAGCAAACACTCGAGGAATCATACGATTTACCTCGTACTCTCTAACATGTTCAATAGGATCACTGATTTGATGTTGCACAAGCAATTGAACAAATCGAGGATACAAATAATACTTTCCTTCTTCCTAATATTACGCACTAACCCCTCATAAATCATCCTAGACCAATTAAATTTCCTTCCATCGACAAACAAATAATAGCGGTAGCAATTTTGGAAGGAAAATCATTAAAGCACTGTGGTCTTATTGCTCATACACATCAACAAAGTGTGAATCAAAACTTCCATTGTGGAGAAAGCAGTTCTTAAAAATTGTACCTTTTCACCTCACGTATGTGTATCCTAATCGCTCTAAACCACCCACAATCTCAAGCATCGGAAAGATTATCAACACCATCGGCATCATCAAGCCGCAAAACTTCTCGAATAAGCTCCTCGAAACCGAAATAGCATGCTCATCCACCCTAGTACTAAAACCTCCAACCCATTAACCTCCTCAAGGTAGCATTCTTCCAAAGCTATCGTATATAGGTTTTGAAAATGGTAGGTTCAACCGTTAAAGCAAAGTGAATGGGACTATGAACAAGGAAATCAATCATTTGATGAAACCCTTGGGCGAGCATCTTTGGTGAGAATAGCAACAAGATTATGTGAGAGAGTACAACTCGACCATTGTGATGAGGATATGAATTAAGTGGGTTTGTGAAGAAATCAACCAAAGTGATTAGGGTTTAGGATATTTGCAAGTGAAAGTGATCCATCCGTGAGTTTGGGAAGTGATATATATACTTTTGACAAAGTGTCAAAAACAACCCCTGAAGTATCAAAGCAGAGAACACACTATCCGTTGTTCCACAACAACGTCATGATTGTAACACACTATCCAGTGGATCGGATAATCACTCCTTCCAATGATCAACATTAGAGCAAGTAAATCAATGCCAAATGAAATGGTATCTCACAAGATATGAAGGATTACACAACAATCATCAATAACACAAAACTATATATACATTTTTTTTTTTTTTTTTTTTAAACACAAACATAAGCGTGAAACACACTAGCTCCTATGCACACACATCCTTCTTTCACGCAAGACAACACAAAACAAACACAAAGACAAAGAGTATAGTCATCGGTGGTTAGTAATAGCAGTGGTTACAAACAACCTGTCAGGGTTAGAAATTAAAGTCAACATAGTCAACTTCTAGAATATATCTCGGTCCAATCCCAAAATCCTCATTAACTATCCAACCACATTTAACCTGCCCTTAGTTACTTGATAACCCTAATCCTCACTTATAAAAAGCACCCAAATATCATAGAGCGAACCAATCAAAGAGAAAACCCTAATTTCACCAAAATCCCCAATCACTCAAAATGTGGAACCCTAGTTGGAACAAACCGAAGTGGTTGATCTAACCACCTCCTCATCCTCTTCATCATCTTCATCATCAAGTGAAGATGAAACCCATGGCTAACCTATTTGCCTCCACTAGAACCAAGACCAAGAAAATCTCCATTTCTCCCATCATACGAAGATGATAGTGTTGTGAATCAAGTGATGCTTGAGAAGACTACGATGAATCTTCTAAGAAGAGACCTTCAAACTCCAAACCTTCATCTTAACCCCATCCAAGACCTCGAGCAAGAAACCCACCACTCCTCGTGGTGAGAGGTGGTTCTTGTCTTAAATTACCAACTCATGGTACTTCTTCACATATCGTAACCGGGAAGGGAAAAGGAAAGATGGAGTAAGTTCTTTGAATGGTGGTAAGAGAAGATGGAGCACAAGAAGATTAGCATAGTAGCCATCTATCTTCCACAATCAGCTTCAGCTTCTTCGTTTGCATCAATCCATCCTTTCCATTTTGATCCTTAGCTGCTTTGTTTGCATATGATAAATGCATATCCAGCATTCAAACGATATCAGCAAGGATAGTAGTAGTAGTAACCACGGATGAAGATAACCGCGGCTAGTAGTATTGTGTAACCACTGATAGTATGTATTAAGCACTGCTAGTCTTGTATAGTCGGTTAGCTTATTGTATTAGATAAATATGGAAAAGATATTTATCTTGTAGGTTACGTATTGTATATTGTATAGGACTCCTTAGCTTATTGTGTTAAATTCCGCGTAATACTTGATAAGCTTTTACCATTGACCGCGTAATATTAGATCGTTTGCTCAGCGGGATCAACAACATATATCTTGTTACCATTGACGGTGAAAAGTTAAATAGCCATTAGGTTGGAGGTTCAACATTCGGTATAAGTTGGATCATGTTTTCTATTTTGAACTATTAGTCAATGTAAACTTGCTCGGTTGGAGGTATCAACATTGGGTTGCAAAACAAGTGAACAGAACTCAAGCGAAAAGTTAAATAAGCAACTATAACCCAAAATTCTATGATATTGGAGTTATGGTCTGTCGAACGAGCATGAACCATTTAAACTTTATTCTTGCATAAAAACCATGACTCCACTATTCGATTACCACATCTAAGTCCTCATACTTGTCATTGGACCATTTAAACTTTAAACTAGATTAGCCGAGGCACGCCACCTCTTGTTTTCACAATCTTAAACATCAAATTCATCTTAATAGGATACCAAGCATCAACAACTTAGATTCGGAGTAACCATGTAAACTACCAAAACATTCATATGGTTTCGCGTGTAGACCCATAAGTTCCTAAAAGTGACCCACTTTATTCACATTTAAAATTGACCATTAAACCAAAATCTAAAAGCTTACCCACTTTAGTTTGGGTTACATGTCATTTCTAAAGTGACCTTTCTAAATTGACCATTAAACCCTAATTCCATTACAATGTGATTAACAAAGCTGAAACAACATCTACACTAGAATTGCATATACAAAATGGCAACAAAATCAATAAGGATAAACTAAATATTATAACGATTCATTACCATAAACCATCATTTCGATACAAAACTTCATTGGACTAATTATCATCCAAATACTTACATCACTTCATCACGGCATATTCGAAACCATAAACCAAACTATAATTACATACGAGTTATATATAAATATACCATACAAACCAAATTACTTACTAATGATCCATACCCAAAACACATTCACATACTTACTAATGATCCATACCCAAAACACATTCACACCATCTCCATCGGATCAACACCAAAAGCTTAACACAAAAGTGGCGATGTCACTAAACACGATCATGTCTTCATCAATCTCCATCGGGGTCACACCATCTTGCTTCGCTCAATCCCGGCCGAATCAAATGAGCGAAGCTTCAAGGCCTACAAAATATCACGATCATCTACATTCATCTTCACGGACATGATAAAGCATCCACCCTTTCTCATGGTTTGGGCCAAGATAATGGAGCTCCCTAATCCCTTCACGCTTCGCAGCACCCGTGAAGCTCTTTGCATATTGCTTCCAATTTGACTAAGCGGCGTGTGATTCCATCACTTCATTGTTAAAGAGATGCTTGAACATGGTTGCAATATCATCGGAACCACTAGCTTGGCCAACTCATCAAGACTTGGGGTTTGGTTTGCCATTGATTTTGCAAAGGCGGTGATTGGGGATTTGGGGTGTGTGTACTGTAAAGATAGATGAAAATTAAGAGATTAGGTAGGGTTTCAATTGTTATTAGGCGTATAAATAGATAAATCCAACACATACTCTCCCAAAATTAATTAAAGCATAAAACCGTGATCGAGAGAATGATTACAAAAGATAGCGAAGCCACAACATTTGAAAAAAATGAAACTTACAATAAAAAATCCTTACACCATGAAGTATGAACTAATACAAAAATAAAAGAATGACACAAATAACCTTATATTTCAATTACCTTGTTAGAGACCATAATATACTGATAACATTAAATACCAACTAATACATTACACCATCTTGGATGACCCACAAGAATTAACACATGTTAAATAAAAGCACTAGTACCTAAATTACAACAAACAAGGCAATGAAACATAACCATCCTAAATTACAATTAAAAATGCCCATCATAAATTATTGTTATCACCGTTATTGGACACATAAGGAAGAGCACTAGAACCTTCATCAAATTCATCATGTTGCATCATCAAAATCATCAAAAGCATCCTTGGTGTAAATAGACTAACTTCTTTAAACGGACTTTTCATGCGGTGATCTTAAGTAAGCGGTGATTGAGATTCTTCATTTTCCCATGCACTAACCTCTTCCAACGACATACAATGAAAACCTTTCTTTCTTTTATCATGGTTTTTAATTGTGTTGTCCTCTCATCAAACTCATCTTTACACAAGTTTTGTGATAGTAATCAACTAGGAATGCTTGAGGGAGTGGGAAACATATACCTCAATTTTACCATGTAGTTGAGCCAATTCATACATCTTCTTAACATCTCTATCACTTTCACTATAGTCAAACCTTCTTCCGAGCTACATTTGGTATACAATAAAACCAAGCCCAAATATCTTCTTTTATTTTTCTAACAACATATCGCACATTTGGGAATACGACAACGTTTAGACATAGATAGTTTAATTTCAATAATTTTCCACTGCATACCTTGGGGAAAGGCGTAGAATATGCCTTTATTGAAAACTTGAATACAATATCATTAGAAATATTAGACATATTGTTTTAATAGAAAAATCCGAATTAACAAAAATAAATTAAGCCAAAAATAAAAGTGTAAAAATTCTTCTAGTATTAGTGAACAAACACAAATGAAGTGTGTAAATAACAAAAAAAGGATTAATATAGTGATGCGATTGGATATTACAGATGGATAATAGATCTAATTCAAAGTCGGTGGTCGGTAGGCGATGGTCGGTATCTAACATGTATTAACTACAACAACTAACACCTATTAATTGGTTACAACAACTAACCTTTTCCCAACTAACACATACTATAATTAATGTCATGGGGTATATGATAATTATATAAATAGAGGTGAGAAACATGTGATAAGATTACAAACCTTAAAACATATGCAATGAATTCACCACCAAATTACAGTGGAAAGAATTACTTGATATAGACGACTACGATATCCGATTATCCGCCACAACACAAAACACAATATCCTCTCAAGTTGATAATTATTTGAAAATCACATTGAAAATACGGTCCTGCGGTGTCGGGATAGTAATGGGCGATGGTGTAATGATCACGAGGAGTTTATTAGGAAAGTTGTTGGCGATTTGGTTGAGGATTCGGATTTTAAAAGTGGTCCATGGGTTAGCGGTTGAGTTTATGAATCTTGATGGCGGGATCATTGTTGGTTGTTTTGCGATATAAAAAATTTCTTAAAAAGGAAACTTGAAAAGGTTGTTGCTATAATCAAGTCTTGTACTCGAATGTTTTGGGTGATCTAAAAGTAACATTGAAAAGCGTTTCGGGGTTTATGTCGATTCAATACATCACAAAGTTGTTAATGATGATAGGTTTAAAACCAATTTACCGTCGGGCTGTCTTGATACTTCAAAATGTTTACGTATTTTCTCCCAAACAATCGGCAATCATTATCTTAACATCACAATCAAAAATTTGGTCAAGGTTTTATCCAACGATGAGGTTCTTGAAAGTGCAGCGGTGATTGTGGTCTTGGAAGTGGAATATTTATGTAACCATTGTTGTTTGATCCAATGTAATTTCATTTAGCGAATGTAGTAGTATAACGAATGTTGTAGTATAACTTATGTCTAGTTACTAGTTTGGTTGCGGTATAACTTATGTTGTAGTATAACTTATGTTGTAGTAAATCAATTAATTCGAAAATTTAGTTTTACATATAACAAATTTACTTGTTAATTGAAATGTGAATCAACTATACATTAATTGAAATTTTAGTATTGCTTCTACTACATATGTGTGTTAGTAATTAATGCACTAGATACTCGACTACTCGACCGTGACTCTCGACTTATGGTTGGGTAGATGTGGTAACTTATCGCATTTAATATTATACTACTACATATGTGTGTTAGTTGAAATTTAAATGATATGAATAAATGTAAAGTTAATGTAGTAATTAATGCACTAGATACTGCGACTACTCGACCGACGGCTACTCGACCTATGGTTGGGTAGATGTAGTAACTAATTGTACACATTAATATGCATTTAATATTACTACTACATATGTGTGTTAGTTGTGAATTTAAATGATATGAATAAATGTAAAAGTTAATGTAGTAATTAATGCACTAGATACTGGACTACTTTCGACCCCGGCTACTCGACCTATGGTTGGGTAGATGTAGTAACTAATTGTACACATTAATATGCATTTAATATTGTTACTACTACATATGTGTTAGTTGTGAATTTAAATGATATGAATAAATGTAAAGTTAATGTAGTAATTAATGCACTAGATACTCGACTACTTTCGACCGACGGCTACTCGACCTATGGTTGGGTAGATGTAGTAACTAATTGTACATTAATATGCATTTAATATTTTTAGTAGGGTAGATGTGATATGAATAAATGTGCGTTTGGTTTAAAAATTAATGTAGTAATTAATGCCTTTGGATATAAACTACTCGACATACTTATATTAAAATATGAGTCACAAACACTAACAATTTATTTAATAACTAGATTAGCGGACATGAAATTAGATGATAGGACATGAAATACATTGTTCTCATAATAAGACAACAAATTAAAAAGGAATCATCGAGAGACCCAACCCCGTCACTAAGTATATGATTGCTTTATTAGATCTCACTGAACCATTAGTCAAAGACCTTGTAGCACTACTACTACTACTTGAAGAAGACACACCATTTGTAACATGTTTCTTCCTTCTTAGTACACTTGAATCTTGACCAGCAATACTACTTTCAGGCGAGTTATCAGCCCTATGAACAACCCTAGTAGTATGTCCATTAGCAACATCTTTAAAGTTGCATATTGAGCTACATGAACCCTAGCTTTGAGGTTTTAACCCATTAGGCGGTGGTGATAATGTGTTCTACGCTTTGTGGGTTGAACCTTGTGGGTGGTTTCCGGTGGTGGGAGGTAAGAACTGCCATGAAAAGTACAAGTAAGTGATGCAATTAATGAAGAAGGTTATTTAGTTGTTGATGTTCATAAAAGAAAGAGAGAGATGCTTTAGAAAAGGGTTTTGCGTCTTTTAATGAGTAGGAGTGGATCTGAGGTAAATTTGAGGAGGGAAAAGGCTTGGTGTAATTTAGTATTCTTTTTACTTTTTATAATTTTATTTGTACTTTTGGTTTAATATTTGAGAAGATCAAAAAGTCCAAAATCTTTTTTTAGCCCTCTTTGCTACAAATTTTTCCTAACTCCAAAACTACTGCAACTACTCGACCGCTAGCTCCACCTAAACACGACACGTGTCATAGGAAAGACACTTTTACTTTTTAATCTACCCAAATAACCACCATATTTAAGAACCGACATTACTCAACCTACTTTACTGACCAGATTTATCCGTCTGAAAAGAAAAAAATATATATACAAAACTACTTGTCACTGCACTCTTTCTTTCCAACGTATTCTAAACCCGACTCATAACCATCGGATCATACACAAGAATTAATCAATACATGATTATCAATCCAAATCTTATTATCATTCTCAAACTTAAACACAAACACAAACACAAACACAAAACAACATATATTGTCACCGATTGATAGATCGGATTTTGTTTATTTCAATGGATTCATCTGCATCGTGATTGGGTGAGTATATATTTAGATGTAATAAATGTTTAATCATTTAGTTAGGTTTCGTATATCAATTTTGTTGAAAATAGTTGGTATTTTGTATTTTTAGTAATACAATATACCCATGAAGATCGAATAACTGGTAGCTAGTATCATGTATAAATTAGTTTTATTTTTATATTTTGTTTTTGTTAACCTAGGTTTATGATTCAAGGTTAGTTTGAGAACTAAGCTACACCTTCCGAAAACAATATCCAAGAAGTTGTCTCAAAAAAAGGAAAGGTATAACAAGTTTCAAAGTAGTGTTTTGGCCCTGGTGGATATTAGAACGGAGGACCATGATAATCTTGTCCCGAATTTTTGCTTCAACACCAAAGGGATATCAAAGATGCTACTACCGATACGCCTTTTATTTTTGATATTGGTCAATACATTAGAGTTTGGTAGGAGGAATTTTGTTTGTTAACCGGTTTCAAATTGGAAACTCTCTTAGACCATTCGTGAGAGTGTCTCAAATTTCCATAACCGTGTATTTCCTACTCTACCAAGAATAAAGTGAAGATCTTAAAGCACTTCGAGAAACGATAAGGATTTTAAAAGCTATCTCATGATGATTCACCGTGTTTGTCTTGGTCGCTTTTAGTATGTATTCACGGTAATGAGCTTAGGCATGTTATACCCTATGAGATTTTGGCTCTAGTGGATGATTGTGCTTTTGATGCTTTCCTCGGGGACAATATATTTGGGAAGAGTCACGTTAGGTGTATAATGTTGATTCAAGATCGTAAGGATATTTTGCAAAAATTGCAACATACGGAAAAAATACAAGCCTCAATATTCTTTGAATGGATTTGTTGCCTTTAAGGTTTGCATGCTTTTCTCATTTATTGCTTGTCCATGTATTGCTTGCCTCATTTATGTCAATGCAGGTAAATGTTGACCCAACCCACCATACCATAAATGTTGACTCCAACCCACCTTTAGTATCTAAATGCTATGTTTGACTCCCAAATCCACTTTTAAGTTTGGTTTTAATCCAATAGCTAGTGCAACCGCATTGTTATCGTAATATGTCATATGGAATAGAATACCTCATTTATTTTGACGTTATATGAATCTAATGACATAATGTGACGCAATTTTGTCGACTTTGAAGTACGATTTTATCCGAAACTCTTAGATTAGAAATGATGTTGACTAATATTGCTTAAACGCAACATGTTCTTATTAAGTGCAAACTTGTAGAAAGTTTGATATATCTTTGTTACGCTCCATACAAGTTGTTACGGATATAGTTTTATAAACTTTACATATCTCGGTTATGGACATTAATTTAGTTTACAACTAGCCATTAAGTTAGCTTATTTATTTAACATTAATGGTTTTAAAATTTTATGATATGGTTATTGGAACTTTTCCGATCGTTACAAATTGGTGGCACAAAGTCGATGATGTTGTACCCGCTGTGTTTCATGGAGTAATGGTATAACATTTAAAAAAGATCATGAGAGGCTATTCTATTCTAGAGAGTCAATTAATACACTTGTCCCAATGAAAAGAGATCAATACATCATGGGGGACATGTAGTTTAGACTATTTCAAGAATGGGTCAATAGAAGATGCATCTCAGACCTTGAAAAGAGGAAGGTTATTCGCGTAAACATGTGTTCACGGAGGTTCACCGTGGGTTCACCCGGTGGTCCAACGCGAGGTACATGTTCGCACCGAAAGTACGCTGGGATGGATGACCCACAGAAAGAGAAGGTTGAGGTTATTGAGCATTCATTTGGGAGGCGCTAAGTGCACTTGAGAAATGTGTGAAACCCCAAGGATGCATCTTTTATGATGTCGAGTGAAGTTGATCAAGACTCAAAGGTTTGTTGTTTATAAACAAAATTTTATTTTTATTGAATGTAAATAAGATTATTATATATTACCTTATTTTGCATAGCCCCAGTAGATTATCGAAAATTCGAACCGAGGTGAGCTTATAAAGAGGATCGAGTATTGAAGCATTCTACGGGAGACGATAGCAAAGACTTGAGCAACTTGTTAAGAATGGCACTAACGAGACTATGGAGCCTTGTAGTGTACATGATGATGAACCAAATGTTGTTAATCTCGCAAATCAAGAAAAGGTAAGTTCTTGAATTTTGTTTCCTTATCAACATGTCGATATTACAAGAAGATTGTGAAGGGCTAAGATTAGTTGAATTTTTGCACCGCTGAACGAGACTTTGAGCCCTCGTGAACAAGATTTTGGAGCCCACTAGTTGGTCGATAATGTTTAATGATAGTGTGAGCCCACTAGTCGAAAGGTTGAGAACACCCAACGATAATGTGCACCTCTGAACCCGACAATGCAAATGAAGAAAGGTAATATTATTACATAACGAGAGTATGGATATTATTATACAACTCGCCATACAATAACGAGACTATGGATTTTTATATTTCATGCAAATTTCAAATAATGATGTCAAATTGCATCCCGACATGGATATTCAACATGATTATTATAACGGTGGAATCAACGGTCGATCCCGAAATATTGGATTCGTAATATAAAACATGTTTGACACATCGCTTGATAATCGTAGTCGCTTTAACCATATTCACCGTTTGTATGACCGAAACATGTTTATTTGATCATATATCACCATCAAATAGAATGGCTTGATTAATTGTATTTCTGCAGTGCAAGAGAGAACAAGAAGGGCATGAAGAATACGGGTGATCCGTCACGAACAAGATTTAATGGCGGTGGAGACTCTTATGCAAATATGTGTATTTAATACTTCAAAGGTAAATTTAACATTTTTCCGGTTTTAAAATCAAATAAGACAATCTTTTATGCTATTTTATTTATTTATTTATTATTATTTTTTTTAATACGGGGAAAAGACAATGATTTGAGCCTCATTCAATGAAGGATCGAGATTCGTCCTAGTAATGATGATATGGAGATATTAGCAACGAAGCATCCCGATTCTGTCCTAGCAATGATGATCGTGATAAATCAAAGAATGAATGTTCCAGATTGTACCCTAGCAATGACCATAACGAGAATTTAGTTGATATTCATCGTTATGGTGACGGCAGCATCTATTAAAAAAGATAATTAATTATGCCGAGACTGAGCGAAAGGGTATCTTCAAGACCAGACATTACTTCAACCACTCCACAAAGCCCAAAGTCCGTGCTGCGGGAAGAAGAAATGTGTTGCTTTCACCTTGTTTTCACATGGTGGTGAAGAGATTCCGTGGAATGAGGTAACTTATTTTACTTATTATTTATTGCGTATGTTGTAACTGGGTTAAGTACTGGACTAGACGATTCTGTATGATATATCGCAGGATCTAACTCGTCTGTGTTCGCGATAATTAAGAGTGATTGTCCCGAAGAAATTATGGATTTTTGAATCAAAGGAGGACAGAGATTTTATTTTCCAGGAGGATATGGCATTTATGCATATCATGATTTTGGAAAGGTTGGTGGGCATCGTGAAGTAGAAATGGATGGTCGACACTGTGAATTTCATGATATGCTTTTTAATATTTATTGATAATGTTAACTACTTAGGTAATTTATTATTTTATTTTTATTTTTGGCAAGATCTTGATCTATGGATAATTTTTCTATGGCATTTTAGACTCGCCGATCCGATCAGCCATGGCAGTCCATTTTTAGCTCCATGATTCTCACCAACAGGATGCCGGTTTTTTTTGTCGACTTGGTAACTTATGGTCTCCTCCTTGGTTTCAACTGCTGAAAAAGTGTTTAAGAAATTTTGATATTCGTATAGTAGTATTTGATGGTTCTAATTGATATGTAGTATTTATTAGATCACAATCGAGCATGACCATAATAAGTAACCTTTAGTTTTCGCGTTGATCACACATATGGTTGAAAAGTTTCTAGTAGTTTAAGGAAATTCCTAAATAAGGTAATGTGAAACTTTTGAGCTTATTTTCTAGTCGAAAAAGACTTTCAAAACCAAAAGCAAACTACAACAACAAAGTTAGAATAGTGGTAATCCTAAAATGTAACTTGGGAAGGCATCTACAGATTAAAAATAACCGATGCGTAATGTAGTTGTGCAAAACATTTTTAACTCAACTTTATATTGTAGGTCTATTTTCCTATCAACGAAGATAATGTACATTGGGTTCGGGAGAACTCCATCTACGCCCTAACAATATATATGACCTCCAGCCTCTAGTTGAAAATCGAATTTGGTGGCTCAACATGGGAGATGTTTTGAATATAAAATTCCAAAGTTTTACAAGAAACCAAGTAATGGAAAAAAGGAATTGATCCAAAACATTACTCCATCACCCAGATGGATAATGTGCCAAGGCAAGGCCTCTTTATGCGACCGCGTATACGGGTGATGATAAACTTGTATAGGTTGTCGAATAATCTTCCATTGCGGATGGTAATCCTACTTTGGCGACTTTGGCATATAGGAGCGATTGGTGGATTTCTTTTCGAAGTACAAGATGAAGTACCTTTGGCACAAATTGATTAGTTTGGGTTGAAATGTGGCGTCAAATGTGAAGTCAGTAGGTAGAAATAACTCATTGATGTACAAGTTCAAATAACTCAACTGGTGGTTGCAAATGTATTTTGTAGTTTGGCATAACTTTGGTACTTTGTAGTGGGCTTTGTACTTTGGTAGTTGAAACCGTAATAGTAGTTGCAAATGGTAGTAGTAAATGACATAATATATTGTAAACGAATGTTGTATGTTTTGTAAACCGGTGACATATGTATTGTTGAAAACAATTTTGTTTAATCATCTCATCCAATTAAATCTTTGTCTCATTCAATGTGACATATGTTGGTTTTAGGTTCCTTGAATAATGAATTATCCAAGTCATCGGAACCACGACAAGCTTGATGTAACCACGATGAAGAGTGTAACCACGGATTGAAGAGTGTAACCACGGATCAAGAGGGTAACCACGACAAGCTTGGAATGATTATTCTCTAAATCTCTCAAATTGTTTTGTATAAGTTTAAAAAGTAATGGATGTTATTATGTAATCTTAGTATTGCTATTCCTTTTAATATCCATCGATAGTGTTTTTCTAACCACGATAGAGTGATCTATCCACCGCTAGTTGTTCCGGTTTCCACTAACCATTGTTCAGAAAATGCTAAATCATTATAGAGATGCAAGAAGTAAGTTACATTGTTCATTCAACAAAGCGTTTTTACTTCATGACTTACAATGACACTTCAAGTGCAATAAAGACTACATCTATACATGATTTCTACTTCACTATCCTTGCTTATATCGTTTGAATCTTGGATATGCATTTATCATATGCAAACAAGCGACTAAGGATCAAAATGGAAAGGATGGATTGATGAAACGAAGTTAAGGCGATTGGGCGTATAGATGGGCGATATGATAATCTTCTTGTGCTCCATCTTCTCTTACCACCATTCAAAGAACTTACTCCATCTTCCCTTTTCCTTCCACGTTACGAGATGAAGAAGCACCATGACTTGGTGACTAAGACCAAGAACCACCTCTGCCATTGGGAGTGGTGGGTTTCTTGCTCGAGGTCTTGGTTAGAAGATGAAGGTTTGAGTTGAAGTCCTCTTCTTGAAGAGTCATCGAGTCTCTTGAAGCATCACTTGATTCACCACACTATCATCTTCGTGATGATGGGAGAAATGGAGATTTTCTTGGTCTTGGTTCTAGTGGAGGCAAATAGTCACCATGGGTTTCCATCTTCACTGATGATGAAGATGATGAGGATGATGAGGAGGTTAGATCCACCACTTCGGTGTTGATCCCAGTTGAGCAAACGATCTAATATAGAAACCGACTTATAACAAACGCTTATCAAGTATTACGCGGAATTTAACACTTGATCTTAAGAAGAAGAATTAACAATCAACACCTCAATATTATTTATTAACTAATACTCTTACGTGATTAGGGTTTTGCAACCTTGAAGTGTATCGACCTTAGATATAAAACATAATGATATCTAACCTAGCCAAGGACCCCTTTATAGGCTAAGGAGTCCTATACAATATACAATACGTAACCTACAAGATAAATATCTTTCCATATTTATCCGATACAATAAACTAACCGACTATATGGAACTAGCAGTTCTTACAATATACTATCACGTACATAATAACACTACTACTAGCGGTTATCTCTTCATGGTTACACTTCATCCGGGTTGTCTCTTCAAGCTTGTCCGTGGTACCATTACTTAAAGTAATTCATCATACAAGGAACCTAAACCCAACAATCTCTCCCTAAACTTGATAAATTCTAATGTAATCTTCAAGTTTCTTTTGGTCAAAACATCCGATGTGGAGGATGTAACCAAACACTTACTTTTAAGTATCTTCTCATACTTCTTCAACAAGTCATAAGCTTGACTATCATAGGACAATAACATCTTGAAACAACCCGGCTTCAACATCCGAGCAATAATTCCGGATGATTATTCAATTTAGGATATTCACCTTCACAAGTATATAAATAATGGGTCGAAATGCTTAAAACATGAACTCCACAAGTTTGATATAAAACCAACCAGTAACTTGACCATTGTAGTCCTTGCCATTCGGTGTTCATCATGAGTAGCTCAAATAGAATCTTCAAATTATGATACATCACCTCTCATGATAATCATCTGGATGTACTTCACCAAATTATTCTTGTAAAGTACCCAAAGATTCATCAAATCATCTCTATCAAAATATTGAAGCATTTGAGAAAATTTATTATACTGTAAAACATCATTATTGAGTCTTTGAATTTTCCAAACCCTTCACCGCCATCTAAAAGATTAAACTCATAAGAGATGATTTGATTCATCTGCAACAACTTTCAACTTTAGAATCGATGTCTCCCAACCTTAGATTTTCTTTTCGCTTACTTTCCATCCATGCATCATGCTCTTTAATCCACTCTTCCTCTTTTGAGAATTCATCGGATGTAAATCATCATTGTTAATTCTCATACATGTCTCATAGATTTCACCATTCTTTTAAATGAACAGTACTAAGATTTTCGAAACATATATACCGTAATTCTTGACAATCCTCATCAAAACATTCCTTAACCGAGCAATAAGGAGGTTTCTTTTCACAATTTTCTTCTTTCCTCTACTAACCTTCTTGCCAACATTCCTAAGTCTAGCCTTTTCTTCATCATCGAACAAAGCCCATTCTTGTATCAGATATTCATCATTGATCAATTTCAAGCTTTAAGATAATTTTGAGATTCATACCATGTAGCTAATATCTTCGACTAGCTTCTTCTTCATCTTTCTTTCTCTTCTCCAAAGTCGCTTCTATCCTCCTCTTCCATACTTCTAGCAAGCTCTTTATCATAAGCCTCTTGTTCGCTTTATTTTGAACTTCAAACTACTTTTTCTTTCCAACATTAGATTTGATCATTTTCTTCAAAGGTTCACCAATAACCAAACTTTTACCTTTTGGTTTACTTTTGATTTAGTAGCTGAGACCTAATAGATAAAGCAGTGCAATTATTGATGTAGGTATTGATGATGTTTTGCTCAAATTAATCAATGTGCTTGCAACCTCTTTCTCTACTTTAGGCTTAGATGGTAATTCGAAAGAGTTGTAACAACAAGTAGAAGTAGTTGATGAAGTGGGTATGACTAGAGTAGCCAAATCGAAACAACATCGTGGTTACAAAAGTACTAACCGGATTTCGGATATACTATCGTGGTTGTGTTCGTACTATGTCAACATTCCCAATTCTTCAAGAACAACAGATTCCCACTTTATCGAAACTACAAATTCGGATCTCCACCAACATCTTCTTCCATAGTAACACCACTATACATTCCTCCTCAAGTCATGCCATCACTCCTCCCCTGCTTTGATACATCATCCACATTCAAAGTAGAGAAGAGTTCACCTTCTTTTCATACCAAAGCTTTCAAACAAAGAAGTCCGTGTCTTTTCACTCTTTCCAAAACCAAGACCCTATGCTTTAATCTCCGAATAGTATTCTCAAGCATGTGACCTCTCAGAGACTAGAAATCTTATTCTCCATTTTAGCACACCGAACCGCCAATTCATTTACTCATTCAAGAATATCCTCCCACTTGACTGTGTTATCCGTCCAGAGTGGATCATCGAAAAGTCCTCATGTACATAGTCATCAACCAATTCATTATCAGTTCCAATCTATCCTCATCACTTAGCCGGTTAACGCTCCGAGCGGTGAACTTGGATATAAAAGACATAGCACCGATCGAGCCACGATCATCTATGTACCCTAGAGTAGCCAAATGGCAGGATACCTCCACCGTGGTAAGCTCTAAAGAACTTTCCACATTAGAGTTGCCAAGGTGGGTCTTATGGATGTTTCCACTATCACCAAAGATCTAAGCATGAATCAAGGTGGAAGCCCTCCAATCATGTCACCTCCACACCGTGATGACCTCATTAACCATACCACTAACACTAGCTCGAGGAAGTCGAGTTCTGTGTTCTCCTAGCCTCATTAACCTCGTAATCGTGAGGAAAATTTAACATGTGAGGAAACAAAGGAACATCCGGAATAACAACGTTACGTGGATTCCTCATAAGCAAACACTGAGGAATCATACGACGATTCTACTCTCTTAACATGTTCAATAGGATCCTGATTTGATGTTGCACAAGCAATTGAACAAATCGAGGATACAAATAATACTTTCCTTCTTCCCAATATTTCGCACTAACCCCTCATAAATCATCCTAGACCAATTAAATTTCCTTCCATCCGACAAACAAATAATAGCAGAGCAATTTTGGAAGGAAAATCATTAAAGCCTGTGGTCTTATTGCTCATACACATCAACAAAGTGTGAATCAAAACTTCCATTGTGAGAAAACAGATTCTTAAAATTGTACCTTTTCCACATGTATCCTAATCGCCTAAACCACCCACAATCTCAAGATCGTAAAGATTATCAACACCATCAAGATCATCAAGCCGCAAAACTTTAAGCCTCTCTAAACCGAGAATACTAGGCTTATAACTAGTTTCACACTTTTCAAATAGTCGTCCTAAGCATTACACTTAAAACTATAATTTCAACCGGTTTATAAACACATATATTTGCATGCGAGACATGATTATCGAGACATGTATAAGCACTTTTTAAAAATTGCTTATTTTCTTAAAATTAGCCAAAAACACTTCCAAAAGCAGTTGACTTCCTTGAAAAAAATACCAAATAAGCACTTTGATAAGCACTTCAAAACAACTTATTTTCTTAAATAAAGGCGATTAACAACAATAAAACCAACTAACCCATTTTCGAAATACCAAAAAGCGAAACACCCAGTTAGATCTAACAATGAATCAAAAAAAAAAAATTAGAAGACTACCGGGGTTTCATGGTGGAATGAAACAACAAATTGAGTGTGTGATAATCTTGTGTGTATGTGAAAAAATAAATCAATCAGTAATTCAAAACATAGATCGGATAATAATTCAAAATCTAGAGCAGTTTCCATAAAGTTAATGGGATATCAAGGAAAGTAAAAGTCAACACCTTATATGTCAGCGTCTTGGCATCACGGTTCTTAAGCATGGGATTGAGTAGCCGGCACATTCTTTCGATGATAAATTATCTTGGAAAATTGAAAAGGTAAAGGGAGGAGTGGTAGTTGGGACCACGTGTCGTGTTTACGGTGGGCTGGCGGTCGGTGGGCTGTGGCCAATTTGAGATTGAAGAAAATTTGTATGAGGGATAAAAGATTTTGGCACTTTGGTACTTTTCTCTTAATATTTTGTGAAATAATTACGTTTGGTCCACTATGGTATACTCCGAATAACAACTTTTAGTCCGCTAAGTGGTTTTATTCACCACGATACCTATTTTTGAAACCTTGCCGCATTTAGTCCTTATTTTGGATGGGCGTTAGTTAAGTCCGTTAAGTATTTTATTTATTGGTCCTTCGTTAATAATTTTGCAGACGTTAGTCCTTATTTTTTAAAATATAGTTTTCCCATTTAGTCCTCAGTTAATAATAGTTATCGCTTGGTTTTTACGTTTTTAGTTTTATGCTCTGTTTTCGTTCGTTTTATCCGTTTCCCCTTTTTCGTTTTAAATCAGTTTTACGTTTTATCCCTTTATATGTTTTCGTCCCTTTTTTTACGTTTTGTCGTTTTATCCGCTTTTGTCGGTTTTTATCCGTTTATTTGTTTTTTACGTTTTAATCCGTTTCGTTCGTTTTTACGTTTCGCCTATTTTTAACGTTTTTATCTTTTATCGTTGTCTATTCGTTTTCGCGGTTTTACGTTTTGTCCGTTTTTTCCGTTTTCGTCAGTTATTTTCGTTTTTATACTTTTTTCCTTTTGCGTTCGTTTTATCCGTTTCGCCCATTTTTACGTTTTGTCTGTTTTTATCCTTTTCGTTCGTTTTTAATCTTTTCGCTGAGTTCTTTTCCGTTTTGTTCGTTTTCCCGTTTTCCGTTTTCCCCGTTGTTTTACGTTTTAAATCATTTTATATGTTATAAATCCAGTTTTTACGTTTTGTCCGTTTTAAATGCGCTTTTATCGGTTTTCATCCGTTTTGTCCGTTTTTATACTTTATACATTTTTCTTACGTTTTGTACTATTTCAACATATTGAAAAAAAGTTCCAAAAGAAAAAAAAATTGGAAAAAAATTCCAAAAAAAAAATTTGGAAAAAAATATTTTCGAAAAAAATTTGAAAAATTAAAAAATTCAAATTTCAAAAAAAAAATTGAATAAAAGTTTCAAAAAATTTTGAAAAAAAATTTCAAATATTTTTTATTTAAATCTTAAAAAAAAAAATCTTGTCCGTTTTTAATATTTTTTATTCAAATATTTTTTAAATTTTTTATTTTTTTGAAAATATTTTTCCCAATTTATTTTCAAAATTTTTGGAAATTTTTTTCAAATTTGTGAAAAATTTCAATTTTTTTGGAAATTTTTGTGAAAAAAGCGAGCAGCGGATAAACAGACAAAAGCGTAAAATAGGCGGCGGATAAAAAGCATGCAAAAGACAAAGCAGACAAAAGCGTAAAAATGGGCGAAACGTAAAAAACGGGCAACGGATAAAAACTTAAAAATCGGTCAACGGTTAAACCGACAAAAGCGGATAAAAGCGACACAAACGTAAAAACGGACAAAAACATATAAAGCAGGCGAAGGGATAAAAGCGGGCGAAGCGGACAAGCGAAGAAAAAGGGGGAAAGCGGATAAGCGAAGCAACGGATAAAAGCGGACAACGTAAAAAGCGGGCGATAACTATTATTAACGGAGGACTGGCAGGAAAACTATATTTTAAAAATAAGGACTAACGGCAAAATTATTAACGAATGACTAACGGTAAAATACTTATGACTTATTGCTAAGCCCATCCAAAATAGGGACTAAATCGTCTGGGGTTTAAAAAAGTATCGTGGTGTAATAAAAGCACTTAGACTAAAGTTATTCTTGGGGTATCTGTAAGGACAAAGCGTGTAATTTTTCATATTTTGTGAGTCAATACTTTTGGTGTTGGTAGGGTTTATCGATCCGTTAGGTTGAATTATGCTTTTAGATATAGTTTATTTGAAATTTATCTATGTATTACTTGCTAATATGTAGGGTTAATTAATTGAAAATGTATCAATTTTGTTATTGTGTATATTTATTTTTTTTACTGAATTTTTAATTTTCAATTATTGTGTGTATTTTATGACTTTTCAGCTATGTAAAATCATCATTTTACCTTTCGAAATTTGTAAAATAAAGATAAAATGGTTCTGAAATATCTGTGATAATCGAAATTTAAGTTTAATACATGATAAAAAAAATTCGGTATACAAAATAACAAAGTATGTCATTTATTTCTAAAATAAAAAATATGTTACTTGACGTTATACACGCTTTTAACAAAGTATGTCATATATTATTGGTACCGGTTAGACACAACAAGCATGTTATGCACATAAATTGTTTGATCGACATTATTAGATATTGTATCTAAACATTATGTTATTGTTCACTAAAATGATTAAATCAACGAAAAAACCTTGAACTCGAGTGTCCTTTTTTGGATGCCGATTGATCAATCCACCAATATTGGTTAATTATTTAGGTAAATTACCAATAGCAATTTACTGTAACACGATTTGTTGCTTAATAAATTTGTTCTCGTATGTGGCAAGCACTTTTCTTAATGTAAATATCAGACGCATATAAACAAAACTTAATTATATTTATCAGATATTCACATGATACTAGCTATCACTAAGCATTATGTATTTTTATCATAAGTCAAATTCATTTTAGACATTTGCTGATTTGCATGTTTATCCATGTCTAAGTGTCTAACTTATGGAATGAGAGAGAGAGTCGTTATACTATTAAGCACATTTCACTTCTCACCACAAAAAAATTTTGAAGTTTTAGCACACTCCTTAGATTATTTTAGCCTATAACATTGTTTTTGAGCGAATTATGCGAAAAGCGTCGAGCTGGCGTTACATTTTTTGTGGGCATCGAACTTTCCCCCCAAAGTAGCGCAAAACTTGCACAATTTTCCTTTTGTAGCCTACAATCAAAATTAATTACATAAATTTACATAAATCATCACAATGGCTCTAAACAATTACTGTTCATCCTTGTGTAACTTTATATCATAAAGCCTATCTTCACTCTTTCTCACATCCCTTTTCACGCCTCCCCTCCTCTCTCTAGCACCACCACACCGACACCACAGCCACCTCCACCGCCTTGCCACGCCACCATCATCAAAAAGATGCAAGTTAGATCAAAGTCAATGGATCGAATCAGGTTTAGATCGTGGATGGAGCGCCCAAATGGTTTGATTCTATTGGTGTTTGATGAAATGTCTGTGAGAGATGTTTCGTCATGGAAGTGTTTGATGAAATGTTTGTGAGAGATGTTTGATGAATAAGGTGTTTCGTCATGGAATAAGGTGTTTAATGAAATGTCTGTGAGAGATGTTTCGTCATGGAATACGGTGGTGTCGTGTTACAGAGCTCCACAATTCCGAGTCATAAGACATCGGACATTGATGAGGAACCGCCACAATCAGCATAGATATTGACAAAGATGACCACCAATAATATGATGATTGAATTACCCAAAAGTAGGCCTTAATAGCTTGGTAAGTTGAAATTTTAATTATACATGAGCATTCTTGCTGAGTTTAGATAATAATAAGAGTAACAATAATTTCTTGTAAAATGTGGAGTATATGTGTAAAACCTGAATTTTTAAAATTCACAAAAAGACCAAAATACCCCTATGATCAAAAAGTATGAATAATTAATTTAAAGAATACCAAACAAGCTATGTAAATTCAGAAAATTAATAAGAAATATCACATATGATCCAAATAAATTTTAAAGACTTTGTAAAGATTATTTTTATAGTTTATAATTTTATAAAATCGGTTTGTGTTTTATAAATAGCGAATGTATTTATTAAGTTTTATAAAGGAATAAAATTAATAAAAGCCCAATACAAATTTATAAATTAAGATCCCATTTATTATAAGTCCATTATAATATTAAGCCCCAAGAAAACTAGTAAATCATATATATACACATTATACGGTTTATTCTAATCCTTAATAACCGATTATACTAAAACCAAACTCTAAAACCCTAAATAATTAGACATTCGTTTTCAAGGCTTAGAGCTATTTTTCATGGATGAGTTTGAAGGTAAAGAAGGTGTTAAAAATCGGTTCGAGGTTCTAGGTCTTTGGATCAATCGTGGTGATATTTCTTGGTCGATTAGGGTTTGTAGAATAGAGTTTTGGTTTCTTTTTTCTAGCGTGCGATTCTCATCAAGGGTATGTTTCCAATATTATTTTCAGCCCTACAATCATATAGAACCTGTAAAAATTATTCATGCATATTTAACAAGTCGTATGGAATTGTTTTGGATTAAAAACCCTAAAAGCGTATAAAATAGCGACGAGCATATAATAATTTTTAGGACCATGATCTGATTTTTTCCGGAAGCTCATAGGTTATACGACTGAATAAAATACATGTTCATGAATTGAAGCTTGTGTGAATTGTTAAGGGTTTGTTTTGTTCGATCGCATATGAAAAAGGAAAGAAAATAAAAGGACGATTAGGGTTTCTAAGAATTAGGGTTTGATTGTTATAACAAGGGTAATTAATGCAGAGTAATGATGAATTAATGATGGGTTAAACCTAGGTTTAGGGTTTGTACTTGAATTATGCATAATTTGGTTTTAAATAAAAGTTTTGGGTTGGTTTTGTAAATTATGAAACTTAAAGGTTATTTACATGTAAATAAAATAAAGGTACTAAGCGTATAAAATAAGTATGAGGTTAAGCGTGTAATTTTGATATTTAGAGGCCATTGATTGTTAGTAAATTAAAAGGGTATGTTTTGTAAATTCTAAAACCTTTGGGCTAAAATGGTAAAATCGATAATATAAGGTTAGATCGTGAAATTAAAGATGTTAAAGGTGT
Organism: Chrysanthemum lavandulifolium; assembly: GCA_022545495.1. Taxonomy (NCBI): domain Eukaryota; kingdom Viridiplantae; phylum Streptophyta; class Magnoliopsida; order Asterales; family Asteraceae; genus Chrysanthemum; species Chrysanthemum lavandulifolium. Next base: position 145,767,581 of record CM040242.1, read on the forward strand.
AATATGTAATTACGAGTAATTATGGGTTCGACAAGTGTGAGTTGATTGTGTAGAGGCATTCATGAGTTTTGAGATAACCCGGTTTGTTTTTCATATACGTTCTAGGTCAAGGTGGAAGTCATTAAAAGAGGTAACATGTGAATTAAATGCGTATTAAATGATATTAAAAGTATGGGAAATCTTGGAACCTAAATAGGAAATTGATTAGGGTTAAAAGCTAAGTGTGCAAAGTCGTTATTTCATGTGAGAATGGTAAGTCTCGAGTCGTTAGTAACCATTGATTAAGAGTAAATGAGCTAGTACTAAGGGGTGTCGTGAACATCGTGAGTTATAATAAATTAAATTAGAATATGCATGGTCTCATTAAGTTGCATTCGAACAATGTTACGTGTGAGTCTTGGTCGATCATGTAAGGTATAAAGGTTTGTGTAAACTATTTTGAAAGAGAGTCCTAAAATCCGTTCTTGACATTTGTAAACCCTATACTTTGAAAATGATCATATAAGTCCTCAAATAAGATAATTATCATATTAAACCCTTAAGTTACCGTTTGTCATTTGCAACCCTAAGTTTGGCTAATTAATGATTAATACTCTAAAATGTTGGAATTAAAATGCACTAAAAATGAGAATATTCGACAACTCTAAAAGTAGTAATGCGATGAATCCGTTATAACATTAATGATGCTAATAAGTATTAAATAAATCATAATCCGTGTAGATTCGTTGAAGGAGACGCGACGTTACATCTTCGTATTCCTACATTCGTTTGCTTTCCTCTCATTTTCTTTAAGGTACAGATATTCTGACCTTTTCAGTAAAGGTTCCTTATAACGTTTTCTTTTCGTTAGCTTTTATATTAGGATTTCCTAAGCCTTTGCTATGAACCCTATTTTGTTATATGAGCTGTTGCTTATCTGAACTTGATTTTTGAATCATAAAACATTTGATTTTGAAAACATGATTTAATCTTTGATAAAGTATGATCTATGTCAGTTATGACATTCTGATTTGACCTAAGATAGTTTGACACCCGAGCCAAATAATAACTAGTCATGGGGTTCCATGTCCGTGTCGATTGATGCACCTCGACATGACCACAAGGCGATGAGGTGAAGTTCTACGCCATCCCTTATCCTCGTTATTTAGTATGAGCTCAAGTTATATTTTATGACCAATATATGTTTGTGGGGCGTATGGATGCATCCTAGATCCGATCGTCATCGATATGATATGATTTGTCTAGGTGAATGATGTCGTGTGCAATCGCATCTTCATAAAACTACGGGAGCTAGCTACTCCGAATTATTTTGAGATTTTTCTATATAGTTATGATGTTTTTGATATGATATGTTACGGGCTCGTGGTAGTTAACTAGATCTTTATCTCGTTATTTCTATGTTAAGTATTCGATTATGTTTCGGTATGTTCAAGTGTTAATAATTATGTGCTCGCTTATTATATGCTATTATATGTGGTTATGCTTTTGTATGTTTATGAGACTATAATGCGCTATGCTAGGATATGATTATTATGTTGAAACATGATTCGCATCTTTGTCATCCGATATTATGTTAGTTTATCGTTATGTGAATTCGTTGATCGTGAGATGAATGTGCTAGTGTGAAAGTGGGTATTTTGTAAGTTTAGTATGCATAATTTGTTCGATTATTGTTGTGAACTTTACATATCGTTAGGATATCTATCATTTATGATTTGATCGCCATGATTTGATTGCTATTTCCCTTCTTTGCAATATCGAATTAAGTGTGTTAAATGTAGATTAATTGATTTGTATGAATGCCATGTTTATTTCTTTGGTAGCATTTCCGTTAGTCATTAGACTCTTCGTTTGGCTTATAAATGTCTGTTATTCTTGATATGTTAAGTGTTTGGTTGTTACGATGTGTTTGTGTTTGTGTCATTAATGTGTTATGAGATATTTAAATTGCTATGTGGTTGTTTTGATTTTGTATATTTGTGCTTCGCGATAATCCTAAAAGATCCTCATCATCATTTCATTTTGATTTCGTTATTTGTATATTTGTTTTGTTTAGTTTTTGTTTCGTTATATGCTCACCTTTGGGCTTTGTAAGCTCACCTGCACTTTCTCTTTCTCTGCGGCGGTATTAGGCATTCAAGATGAGCTATGGGATAGGCGATCCGGGTTGAGAATAAATTGTGAGCAAGACTTGACCTTTAGAGATCTTAGATTTATTTTGAAGTTTAGTTATTTATGTTTTCTTTTGATTATTTTGTAAAGGCTTCCGCTGTGTATATTATTTAAAGTTACGATATGAAACCGTATTGTGATATCTTTACCCTCGGGTTGAGGTGTTACAATATGGGCGATTAGTGGTGCCGATTTTGACACTAGATAGAGAAAGCAAAGCTTTGTGATATATATATATATATATATATATATATATATATATATATATATATATATATATATATATATATATATATATATATATATATATATATATATATATATATATATATATATATATATATATATATATATATATATATATATATATATATATATATATATATATATATATATATATATATATATATATATATATATATGGTATATTTCATACATTTTATAGAGGATTAGATTTATCATTTTCACTTTTTATGTAAGTTATCGGTGTACATTGCTTGCATGAAACATAGTGTGATTCAGCCATGTTCATCATGGATATACATTGAAAGGTTTGATGAAAAACAGTAACATGTATTGTTGAGTTATCATGATTTACAAACATTTCAAGTCATGATTCCTTTAATCTTCATGCTCCCATGGCCCATTTGAAAGCCATATATTTTTTATTTTTGGAAGGCTGGAACAGTTTCACTTTAGGAGTTTAGGATATCCGGCCTAGAAATATATACGATAAATGTACAAGATTTCCCGAAACCATATCTATATATATGAAACTATAGTGAAATTCAAACATCTCAATACACATATAGAGCAAGTCGTTACAGGTTCCACCAATGAGCTTGTAGATTAGAATCAACAATCACACAGGATAGCAGCATGTTGAAAATGAAATAATTGAAGACTTGGTTATTATTTAATCTGTTCAACAAACTCTACATTTATAAATGTGATTATTACCTGCATTCTGCATAGAATTAATAAAGGCCCAATATATAAAAATAAAACTAGACAAGAAATGAATAAGATGACAGAAATATATAAAAAAATGCTCACAAATTGGTAATACTAATAATTTTGATGATGTTGAACTTTGTTGACCAGAAACAAAACAAGGTAGCCTTTTTGTAAGTATATTATCCATAATTGGTAGATGTTTGTTGAGTTAGTTAATACTACACTTTTTAGCAAAGTTGTGTCATTGTTGTTATAAATTTTTTGAAGTTTGTCCGATGAGTGGGCATGTGTTGTGGCTTAACAAAGACTCTGACCTATGTGGAAACTGGCTTAACAAATATTTAACCTTTTGCATATATCTCAAAGTATCTAACCTTTTTCTACAGCAATTCTCAAAGTATTCCGTTTATATACAACAAGTTTGCATCTTTCAAGATCTTGGCAGCTGAGAAAGAGATCGAGGAGACTCAACAAACCGACAAGGCGGATGGAATGGACTTGCATACGACATCTCGATGACCAACAAGACATCACCAGAGGAAAGGGTATGGTTGATTCTCTCTTTGGGCTCCACAAGACGTTGGTACCCACTTGTCATCATGAGTTCCTACAGTACATCGACCTTTGGGCTTAGAACGTAATTAACCAACCCCTGAATCTCCATTCGGTTGCATATAAAATTTGTTTATTCTCATTTGATTCTATTAAATCTTTATGGTGACATTGTGTTTTAGGTACAATTTGGACAACACCATGGACGGATTCTACATTGCGCTTTCATGGACAAGCTTGTTGTTCACATCACCAAGAACTTCATGACTTTGCCCAACATCGGGGATGACAAGCTTTTGATTTTGTTTTAAGAAAGCAATAACGAAAATTAGTGAGAAGAAATGTAAATTATTAGTGCCATGAGGGACCTTTTATGTAATTATTTCGAGGATGAGCGGTGTAATTGTTTAGAGCTACGGGGACGATTTATGTAAATTTATGTAATTAATTTACGATTAGAAGCTACAAAGGAAAATTAAGCGAGTTTAGAGCTACTTTGGAAGAAAAAAAAAAATTAGCGAAAAGAAAAAGGTGTGAAGTTCGATCGCTTTTCGAATGATTTCTTCACTTGTTTTTCTTACCGTTACAAAGATTATTGAGAACTATTCGATCAAATTAAAGCAAAAATTGTTCAATCTAAAAACATGTCTTGTAAATTACATTTGTTAAAGACATTTTTTTTTAATCCTATTTAATTCTTTTGTATGTTTACAGTAATGAAGAATTCTATACTTTGTGATTTGTATGGACCTATATTGGATTTTACGAATTAAAATATTTTGCAAAAGTGATTAAATTTAAAATGTGAATCTTTTGGGAGGGTGAGTATAAAATATACTAATTTACTACGTTGGAGAAGAGATTGTTTCCCGATGTCTTTGGACGTGCATTAACCGCTTGTACAATAGTACGTGTAATTGGCTAATGGATATTTTGAAATTCCCCTAAAGCCCATAACTTTGTGTCATTGTTTTTTGAAGGGTTGATTGATATATACCCAAAAGCTTGCGTATTTGCGTATATACCCAAAACAACATCTTAAAATCGTTATGCATAAATGCAATAAAACTTGTATGGGGAAATATACGAGTTTTAAGTTTTAGTGGTATATACGATTCTTTTCAAAAAACAATAACTTTGAGTTTCAAATATTTTTTCAAATATTTTCTTTTTGAGTTTCAAATATCAATCACTCACTTTATGTTAAACATTTAGCAAAAGCAATTAAAAAAAAAACTACTTAAAGTAATACCTTTTTTGCTATTAATTTTCCCTTTCAGATAATCTAAACTCGTCAGCAGAATCACATGAAATATATATAAAATTTTGCAAATGGATATTTTACTATTTGTAGTGTTTTTGTTTGTATGTTGAAAAGGAAGTAAACTACTATAGTTTTTGTTTTGTATGTCGAGTCATATACAGTTAATGTCCAGGATCAGTGATATTTTCGTAGAATGGACACACCGTGATTTGTAATTTAATTCTAGAACTCAAAACATAAATCTAGCTAGAAGAAAGAAAAGTTTTGTAGGCTATTAAATTTGGATGCGATAGTATCGATCGGGTTATACGATCGACACCCGAATCAGTGACTCTCGATCCCTTCTGCGGCAAAGCAATCGATCGGTATATTAGGGAGATAAGGGTCGCAGCGATCGACAATTGTAGTATTTTGTGTGTTATTTAATTGAAAAAGAATATTTGTGGGGTATATATTTTTTGTTTTAAAGGTGCGTCTTTCTTGGTGACGTCGCGCGAAGATATTTGGAGAGAGAAAAGGCGGCGTGGCGATGAAAAGTAAAGGATTGAATCACTTCTTGAGGGCAGCCTTATATATTTTCAACGGCAAGTCGACAACATACTACTTAATAGCCAACACTTCATAATTAGGTTGATTTTGATATATAGATGTTCACTTCTTGGCTTCTTGCTATCAATCATAATTAATTATTTTTAATAGTAGAGCTTTGTATTGATTGACTATATATTTAATGTTATTGTGAATCTCGTAAACCTTAAACGGTTAATTAGTAGTAAGTCATTTGATATTTTCGCAAAAGTCTTCAGGTTAAAACATTACCACAGTGTATACACATATAGTATGTTGAGGTGATCAGAAAAATGTCATAAACAGTCACACTAATATCTTGGTTGGGCACTTGGCCAAGTATATTGGGGTCAAAAACTCGACTCCATTTACCTGTTTCGTAAAATTAAACATTAAATAAAACTAAACACATGATGGATAAAAGCAAAATTCTTTTGGACGCCTTTTAAAACAAACTTTCAACATTCTTTACCTTATCTTAGCTTTTGGTTTTGTTAGACATGTCTCTTTACACATGAACAAAAATATTAAAAATATATTTTTAGAATCAACGTAAGTACTGAAATGATCCTATTCATGAAAGGGGACCTCAAAGTAGTTGACATTTCATGGTAGATATGGTCATAAATGAGACTATTGAATGATCACTCAATCTACCCAATCTATTGCATTGGATATATAAGTACTCTCATACTAAAAACTACCCAACACAGTCACATCTTTCGAGGCATGCAATTGAGAGTTTGAGAGGTTGGTTAAATGTTTCAGTTTTTGATATGAATGGACGCATTGAAGTCAATGTGCTAAAGTATTCATTTTGAGATATATTGTGAGGGATGTTAAAAAAAAAGATATATTGTGTGGTTTAAGTCTGTGTGAAGTTTTATATGGCAACACGGTTATAAATGATAACGATGGTTCTTGAAAATGATCCAACAAGCTCCAATCTAACGTAAACGTTGACGGATTTGGAGTTATTAATATGCATTTTTCCGAAAAGTGAACACGGTTAACTTAGATGGTATAGGGCGATATGATATATGGTGATCATTTTATCAATTATTTTTTCTTCTAAATCGTAAGCTAACCTTCAAAAAGTAATCACTTCAATGTTTTTAAAAGTCACTTAATTGGTGTTGCTACGAAACGAGTTATTTGCATATCAAGGGTGCATACTCGAATTTAGTAAAATCTTATTTGTGGATTTTTCTAGTTAATACTAATTAATTGTATGTTTATCTAGTTTGATTTACAGTATATAAAAGCAAATTTTACAAGCTATACATTTCGAAAGTGCACGTAAACTTGCGCATATAGTTACGAATAGACTATGATACCGAAAATAAAATTGTGAAATGACAAAAATAAGTCATCGCAACATGTTTGATGCACATGTGATCTTTTTGACAAAAATCAAAAGCAAAAATTTTTGCAGGCCGAGATTGTATGAAACTTGTGGGTGTCATTTATGTAAAAACAGGGTCTACTACAGCTGCAACAAATTCACCTCAGCTGTTGTAAAATTTTAGTACTGCTTATTAGTGGATTTGTCCAATCTGTGTGTAAATTTTCTATCTTAGGCGAGGAGAGTGCGGTGGTCTGCAGCTTGGTCTTAAGCGAGTTTGGTGTGACAAGAGTTTAGTAGCAGATCACTCCTGTCATGCTACAAAACTAATAAAAGCTAACAATAACTTTTTTTTTTTTTTTTTTTTAAAAAAAAAATAGTTGCATTTAAAACCAAAGCGGTAGTTTTGGGTTTTGATTTTTGACCCTCTTTTCACTTTTACCCACTTTCGAATCCTATATAAACCTTATCACTTCTCGTGGTTAAGCAGAAAAAAGCGAAACTTTAAAGATTAGCGAAAACATGAAATCATAATAACCTTAAACATTAAAGCTACGGATGGATCCCTAAAACAACATAAAACATAAAATACATAATAAAACTACTAAACACTTAAAAAGCAGGTCATCAAATCAAACCATCATCACTTGTTGGCTTAGAATAAAACTAAAATTAATGTATCGATTCTCCATTATGTCGAAAAAGTTGTCTTGGAGTCTTGAGCCTCCGGGTCTTCTCTCTTTCGCGTGACGGCCTCTTCGTCTTGCTTTCTTGCGATATCTCCCGACGTTTTCTTCATCTTGTTCAAGCTATGGGAGGCGCCAACTTAACTTGGGTGGTTTTGAAAATCCACGTGAATTTGTTCGCGGGTGGACTTTAACAATCGGGAGATGCGGATGTTTTCAAACCCATAGGAAGACATTTTCGGTGGTGTTGAGTAAACTTCAAACTCGCGAGTTGGAAAGTTGGTTTCCGCAGTGATCCGGTCTTGGAAAAAAGTTTCCAAGAACTTCTCTAATTTGGGAATTCTTGAGAAAAGTCTTCATGAGACATTCTTTTTGTGTGAATTGGTGTGTTGTTGTGTGTCAAACTCTTGGTATGATAGTATATATAGAAAACTTAACCGTTTGAATTGAATTTAAAATTTAAAATTTGAATTTAACATGATAATACCCGTTTTGAATTAATTTAACGTTTAAATTTGAATTACCCCGCCAACGATCTTGGGTTTTGAATTGATTTAACGTTGAAACCACCTTTATAAATAACATCAACCACCATTTTATTTCACATCTACGTCAATCCAAAAACACACACACAAATGTCTCACGATTTGAAGTGGAACAGTCAGAAGAAATCTTCTTTGCATGAGTTTGGACAAATTTCATAAGCTATGGATATCAAAATAACCGTTCAGAAAATATTTTTGGAATGACGTTATGCATATGTTCAATAATCGAGACAAATGGTACCATCGTATAAAAATTCAATCACGGGTAAATGGGCGAGGATTAACGTCGATTCAAAGGTTCAACGTAATTTACAAGCAGTTACGGTCGAAGTGCTCAAATGACCAATCTCATCTCGAAAATGCGAACCAAGCTTCCAAAGAACAATTTGGTAGAAATGAGTTGAAATATGTTCACGTTTGGAGATTTTGAAAAATTGCCCAAAATGGGATGTCGAAGATTAATTAGAGTAGTATGTTATGTTTTTAAGTTTATTGTTTTTTATTTTACATAATGTTTTTTATGAATAAAGTAATTTTAGGATATATTGTTTTAAATTTTATAAAAATAAAAATAAAAAATTGAGTTTGCGATGAGAATTCGGTGCCAACGGATCTAATAAATGTGTGCAAAGCAGGTTTACAGTCTCAAAGCTACGACGCGTGGCGAGTTTAGCGCGAAGGTATGCACCACTTTAGCGTACTGTCACCGTCTTCTCTTGAGTGGATTGGTCCAATTTGTGTGATGGAAAGAAAAGACAAAACAGTAGCACACCCAAGACAAGCCTCAATACTCGTAAGTTTTTGGCGTCTTTGCCCATTTTATTTAACTTTGACTAATCACCGAATAGTATACATTGTAACATTGTTGGGTAAATATACCACAGCTATTAGACAAAGACAATTAATATGTAAGCGAATGCATATTTTAATTAAGATTAGTGGCACAAATATTTGTAATGAAATTAGCACCAGCTATTTGTTTTATGAATGTGTTGAAAACTTGCTTGTAATAATATAATGCGTAAAATGAAGGCCCTAAATGAAGTACATACAGCGTCAAAATCTGAATGCTTTTAGTAGCGTTACTTTAACGTTTAAAAAATCTGCAAATGCTAAACCGCTTGTTATTAAACAAACTTTTTATCATGACCGTTAAACGCCAACTGCTTCAAATTACTCCAAAACACTCCGCAGAAATACACCCTCAAAAAAGTATTTTCCTTCTTTAGTTCATTGCAACTCTTGCTATGTCAATTTTTCTTTTTTCACTACCGTTTAATCTAATGAAATGCCTAGTGGAATGATCAAAGCCAATCATCCTAAGCTCATTTAATTTCTCATCCTATATCATCATGACTATTTTTCTTGTTTTTCCACCAAAATATATCACTATATATACACACATGCCCTATAAATAATAAATTTCAAAAGAAAGGAAAGAGAAGAAGAGAATTTCAAAAGAAATGAAGGAGAATACAAACCCGATATATGCTTTGATACTTCCAGACCATCTCACTCCCTTTCTTTTTTTCTTTTTTTTTTTCTTTATAGAAGTTCAACCATTTGTTTAGTTGTGCCTTGCTTAATTCGTGTGTGGTGTAAAATATAGTGGTAGTGTGTGCACGTTAGTTAACGTTTGTTTTGTAACTCGTGTTGCAGTTTTTTTTTCTTATATCCAGCAGTCTAATAATCGGTGGCGGAACTAGAAGTATAAGCTTTAAGATGCATATAAATAAAACCAGTGAAGATTTTAACATAAGAATTTGAGACGATGTGCGTTTGAGAAAAATCGATACTTTGACGATTTTCAAAAATCTATGTGATTCTCTGTACGCCCATGCTGAAGATGCCCATACATAAGATGTTCAACATGGTTTGGAAAAGGTATTGAAATCTATATCGTACCAAAGGTGGCTTAAGGTCATATATGTTCTGATAGATAATACCAACCAACTCGATCATATGTCAAAGCTTTTGTTATCTGCCTTTTTTTGTTTGGAAATCAATTTTACCATGTTTTAACTTAGGGGTGTTCATCGGTTCGGTTATCGGTTTGTTCGGTTTGTTGGTTCGGTTTGTTCGGTTAATTTTTTTTGGGTATAACGAAAACCGAAGGCAAAAACCAACACCTTAATCGAAGCAAAACCAAAACCGAACCAGCATAACGAAAACGAACCGAATAACCGAATTTTTTTTTTTTTTTTTTTAATAATTTTTTCATTTATTTATATGTATTTTTGAAAAAATAAATAATTTTCAAGCTTAAAAATATTATATATATATTATAAAAGAGTTTTAATATATTTTTTAATATAAATAAATAAAAATATATATATATTTATTTAATTTCGGTTTTCGGTTCGGTTTCGTTAGGATATTAAAATCATAATCGAACCGTAACCGAACTTTTATTTGGTTCGGTTCGGTTTTAATGATTCAGTTGATTCTGAGTTCGGTTCGGTTATTTTGGTTCGGTTCGATTTGGTTTCGGTTTATTCGGATATTATCCAACCCAAAATTTTTATTTTAACTAATACAAACTATAGTAACTTAAAATTATGCTCGTAACGGAATGTTGGTGTGGATGTGAATTCTATTTGTGGTTGGAAACAAATATTATCTATAACAGGTAAAATGAGGCCTTATATAGTAAAATAAATTGGTGATGGACAGAGCATTTTCATGTGGCATGATGAATGGTGGGACAAGGGACCTGTAAGTGATCATATCTCTTTAATTGCAGTACTGCAAGCTAATTTGGAGTTGAATATGATGGTATATGAGATGATTGACCAGGAAACATGGAGATGGCCTAGTTCTTGGAAGAATGACTTTCCAGTGACTCCAATAATTCCTGTACCAAAGTTAAAGCCAGACAGTCCAGATACCACCTCATGGGTTACTAATAAAAGGGTTAAAGTTAGATTTTATGTCAATAGAGTTTGGAATGATTTGAGGATGAATGCAGAGGTGGTTCCTTACTATGTGTTAGGTGGAATTGGTGATAAAATGTTGGTCACACGATTAAGCCGCTAGCAATATATTGGCTAAATTGGCGATGTCGGTATTTCGTTATTTATCGGTTTATTAGTTAGTTATTAGTTTAGTTTAGCGTGTAGAAACCGTAGAGGAAGGACGGTCTTTACCCACACGGTCCAAGCGGAGGGCGTTATGTTTGTAAGTATAAATCCTTCCAGTCCATGGAAGGGTGTCTCAGCGATCTAACTTTCACATTTTATTGAGCCAACTCTACCAAAACACCATCTCTACTTTCTCTCTAAAATGTTGCGTGTATTTTGATCGTCCAATCTGGCGAATCGTCAAACACAATAATATTAATGATCCTACAAATGGTTTGAGCCAAGGTTTTGTGTTATCTTTGATTTGTGTGGTCAAGTACCATGTTGTTATTTGTGGTCTTTGGTTCGTTGTTGTTAACTGGTTTTAACTATTTTGGTTTGGAAAATGTTTTACATTTTTACGGTAAACAGTGTTACATGTTATGTGTGCATTTCTTTTGGTCAAAAGTCTTGTTGTCCAAACAGTCCTTCATGATTTCTGTTACGGTTATTATGTTTTTGGTCAATGGTCATATTCGTGGTCAAACACATCAAAGATGCGGTTTTATGCATTTTTACGGTAAAGCACGAAGATGGTCGCAAAACTTGTCGGAAAACTCATCGGAAAATGTCATTTTCAAGTTAGCAACTTGTCAAAATTGTCCGATTCATCGAATCTAACTAGCGACTTGTGCTCTTAATTTTGGGTGTGACTTGTTATTTAACAAGTGGTGACTTAGACATCTATTGCGATGAGCGACTTGGAGATTTCTTGATTTTTTGAAAGTCGATGGCGACTTGCTGAGAAAAAGCAGTGGCGACTTACTTTGAGAAAAGCAGTAGCGACTTGCTTTGAAATAATGGTGGCGAGTTGACCAATACTAGCTAGCGACTTGTCATGTACTGAAAGGTAGAAGATGTTTTGACCACAAGACCAAATCCTCAAAACAAAAAAACCATATACCAAAAGGCTTTTAACCTCAGGTTCACACCATCCTTGGTCCATGATTCACCAACGAATGTAAATGAAGTATTTATCACAGATCCAACATCAACATGACTCAAAACCAATCAAGACTCAACTCACATCCAATCCGAAACTTGTCTAACCTAAACTTGTCTACCCAAGACCCTCACAATCTCTACTCTCTTTCAATCAACCAAGACTCAAACAAAATGATATACAAATCGATCTCAGAATTATATTTCGTGGTTCATATATGGAAAATTATCATGACTATCGAGAGTCAATGAACACGAAATAATAAATCATCACAGATCCATACACAACCTCTTCAGTATCCGAATATAAAGAATGAAAATTAACAATTATGTTACTTTCAATCTTTGTTTCGGTTAGACCATAACAAGAAAACGTTGCAATTAAGAATAAAAAACCTACCTTGAAGCCATGTGTCTATCTCGTTACCATCCCTGTGGTATTAACGGTGGACCCATGCCATCCCTGTGGCTTAAGAAGTTGTGTGTAGATGAGACTTGTAGATGTAAGGCGTACATTTTGGATGTGTGATGTGATAAAGTGTTTAGATTTGTTGTTATGTAATGAGATGCGTGTAAAGGAGTTTTGTTCGGATATTTGAGAATGAGATTGGATGAGTTGTTTACAGGTTGAAGATGAGATGGATTTTTCGGATATCTAACAGGTGGTTTTTTTTCAGGATAATTTTAGGTGAGAAAAGTTGGAGAAAAGAGGCGGATATGTGTGAGATATTAGGGTGAGAAAGATTAGGATTCTTTGCTTATGGTATGTTTTATACTTCCCAATGTTTAGGGTATATTGAAAGTGGATCCGGTATTGTTATGGGCGATAGGAGTATTTTAAGTTGGACCTTCAACTTATTTAATGGATCAATCGGACTCTAAATGTTAATATGATCTAGACTTTGGGCTTTAAGGTTTTATCGGGTCTCATAATAGATTATAGATCGTGGGCTGAATTACATCAAATGATTACATATTGTTAGTCTAGTTAAACCGTGAAGTATAAATTTGTGATATGTGAGTACTTGGGCAAATTGAAGTGATGTGATATTATGAGATTTGAAAATATGAGGCGTTATGAGATTTGGTTTCAAGAGGTTTGTGATCATGAGATTTGGACTTTCGAAATTTGTTGAAGAAATTTGACGATGAGTTTTTGTTGATATGTGGTTTGAAGATGAGATTCATTTGATTTATGCGGGTTGATACTATGGTTTATACATTTTCACGGAGAATACAATGTCACGGCTTAAATTAATGGTTAAACAAATTGACCACGGGGTTGTTGTACGGTATTTCTTATTTGGATTTGAAGTGAGGTTTTCCGGGCTCGTTTACTTATTTCGTCTTCTTTCTTTCTACCTTTCCGCGAAGACAACTTGTTTGGGCGTTTATTGAGGGTGATAAAGACTTGACTATTTAGTTACAGTTGTGATTCTTTCTCGATTAACCCACAAAGTAACTATCACTTCGGTGTCTCGCGCGATTGAGGATTAGTCAAGAGGTTTTGTACATTGGGTACAAGTATCTTTTCACGAGGACTAGTACAAGTTTAAGTAACAACGTCTGAGATTTCTACTTCATGATCAAGTTTGGTATATCGGGTTTACTTCTCCTTGTGGTCACTACAATGGCAAGCGGAATGCGTGAATGATGTGTTTACCAAAGTGTTGATTGGATGGTTGTTGATGTTGGTAAAAGATTCGTTGATGAACGTGCATGTTCCCTAAAAGAGATATTCACGAAACCAAAATTATCATAACACATTCAAGTTGGCGTTGTTTGCGGTTCGTCTTGATTTTGTAAAATCCATGAAAGAATCTATTTCGGTTTAAATCATAGACTTGTAAAATCCGTGACAATGGAAACATTCGTAATTATTGAGTGCATTTCCGGATCTATCTTACGGTTTATTCTTGGTTATGTAAAATCCCATGAAGAAACTATTTCTCGGTTTAAACTATAGAGTTGTAAAATCCGTGATGATGGAACCATCTGGAGAAAGGAAAGTGTATCTCGGGATCTTATCGATCTTTGGTGCTCGGTTTACATTTGAAGAAGAGATAAAAGGGTGTACTTCATGAATTGGATGTGTGTTTGAATTTTCGTCATGGCGGTTTGGTTATTACGTGGTTTTACGGGGTTATGTGCTTTTAACCATGGTGGGATGAAACCATTATCAAAGTTCGTTTAAATGTCAAAGAAGGCTAGATTTAAGCTTTTAACAAGAAGATGTGACAAGCGTTAATTATATTATTTATTTGAGGTTGAAGTGAAATATCACCAAAAGTGTACTTAGTATCACAGAAGGTATCGGGATAGTTGGATGAAGATTCTTCATGATCCTTGTTCGAGCTTATTATCAAATAACGAAGACTTGGAAATCTAGTTATTGTTGGGTGACTTTTACTTTTTCTTTTACCACTTGGGGGAATTGGGCTCTTATCACCTCAAAATAACTATCACTTTAAGGAGTTACGTTGTAGTGCTCAGTGTCACATTTAATTGTGGATTTTCAAGAGGTGATGTAAGTCTTATACTTGATGGTTGGTTGGATGAAGAGTATAGAGTACTTAGAGATTCAATGGAGGATGAACTCTTGGCACCGCTCTTTGTTACATATCGGCGCAAGTTTAAGTCACGAGTTCGGGTTAGTTTACTTGAGGTCCGATTCATCATAATGGGTTTACTCCATCGGTTGTCACAACAAAGAGCCTCTTGAATGATAATGGGGTGATTACATGTTCGCCAAGAGGTGAAAAGAGAGATTTATGACGATATGAACACAACAGTTCATGCCTCGTACTCTACAAGAAAAGAAAAGTATGCGTTTTGATCGCTTTTTCTTCAAAAGAAGAAATCTTCTTATGGCGTATGAACACAATAGTTCATGCCTCGTTAGTTAAAGAAAAGAAAAGTATGCGTGTCGATGCGCTTTATCTTACGAAGAAGAAATCTTCTTATTATGACCATTCTCATCAACATGCTTCATGCGTTTTCCATGTGCTTTTGATTATCAAGTGAACAAGACTCTTGTTGATTGTTTTCTTATTCCACTTGCTCAACTATAATGAAGATGGAGACATCATGTGCTAATATATGCGGGAGAAGTGTGAATAGACTACATTTAGTTAAGATATTCACTTATTTAATCATGAATGGCAACTCCGTATGCAATTCTTGAGGGGAGAAAAGTGTGAATTTCTTGCATGGTTGATTAATTTACGAGATAAAATGGTCAAACGGCTCCAAGCTGTTAGGATTGGAAAATCCATAGTGAAGAGTCGGTCACCCCAACTATTATCTAGCATAAGTTAGCTCGTAGACATATCGTTATTTACGTGTTTATTAGTGTAGTTTAGTTTAGAGTAACACCGTGGAGGAAGGACGGGTCTTTACCCATGTATGCACGATCACGACCCGTCGGGAGGCGTTTAGTTTGTAAGTATAAATACCCTTCCATCCTTGGAAGGGGTGGCACTCTCAATCTAATCTTTCTTTTTGTTGAACTTTCTCTCTAGTTTCATCCTCTCATCTCTTCATCTCTCTAAAACTATGGCTTTCTTGTATCATCACCATCAAGGCCACCGGAATCATCATAACACAATATGTAGATCCTACAAATGGTACGAGCCAAGGTTATTGTGTTTTGTTGATTTGTGTGGATTCGAACATTGTTTAAAAGCTTTTTTCTCCTTGTTTTCGGATCAAAAATTTTTTATATCTTTTGTGGGAGCAGTTTATTAACAAGTTATATTCATCTTTATGGTAAAAAATGAAGTCTCGTGCTTTATCGAGTTACAAAAGCTGTTTATGTGTCATTCTTGTCTATGGTGATTTTTCAAGCTTTAATCTTTGTGACTTATTTTGTACGGTCCCGTGAAATAATATGTGGTCATAGGTGGGTTTCTCATGGCCGGGGCAAAAGTAGACATTTTATGTCATTTTACGGGTATTCAATGAATCGGTCATATTTTAGGTCAAAATGAAAAAAAAAGGAGGCTTCTTTATGATATTTTTCTCGGGTTTGTTTGAAGATGAGCGGAAAAAGTGGTCGGAAACATCATCGGAAAAAGTCAGCGAGGTTCTTACGCGTAAGGAGCATCTGAGTTATTTACGCATAGGCGTGAAGTTATGCGTGAAAGCTTTCTGAGTAAAGCGGCTACGCCTAAGCAAGGTTACGCGTAAAATTTTACGCATAAGCCTTGGCTTACGCATAACTCGGGTTACGCATAAGAAATAAGTGTTACGCGTATGGTTTACGCATAAGCAAAAGTTACGCATAAGATACGGGCGAAAAGTTAAATGCGTAAGGTTTTATTAGCAAGATGTTATCGTGAGACCACGAACCAAAAGGTTTACGCGTAAACAAAACTTGACCACAACCACAATACCAATCAACCTCAGCCTATACCTCATCAGTCCTTGATTTTTAGATTAACCAAAATGAAAAAACTCGAAGCTAAAACATCAAAACCGACACAATTTTTCCAACTCCATCAATCCAAAATCTAACTCATCCTCCATCCTCTACATCTATTCAAGACTCAAAAAGAAATAATAAGATAGATCTCAGATTCAGTTTCAACCTTTTTGCAATCTTTTAAAGATTGTTTTAATTGAAACAATTATCCTCACCGATCCATGATAATATCCGAACACTCAAAGAGACAAGATAACAATTATGTTATTTGTTCTATTTGGTTCGTTCAAAGAAAAACAATAAAAACGACACACATAACATAAATTATCACCTACCCGAGACCATATCCTAATGATCTTGAAGCCTTTAACATGACCTCTCGATTCGTCTTGATTCGTATTTGGGTGAAACAATATCGTTATAGGATGGATAGTAATTAGGTTTGTTGTTTGAGTTTGATATTACAAAGGATGATGTGATTTGAGATGAGATGGAGGGTTCATGGATGACTCGTTTTGAAGAAGGTGAGAAAAAGTTTGGTGGTAGGCGTTTTATCCGAAGTGTGTGATATTTAGGTTTAGGTCAGTGAAGTGAATTGCTCCAACGTTTATATCGGATGTGGTTGAATTCTAAGATGGATGGGTTCTATGGTTCTTGATGGGCCACGGTTAGTATTATTTTGATTGGGCCATATTAAATGGGATGAATCGTTTGATTTGATTGAAGACAAAATGATATGGGAAATAGTTTGTGGCTACAATTTTTTGGATAATATTTGATATTAAAGATTGGTATTTTGGTATGGTATAAATTTAGCGAAAGGATACAAATTCACGGCTTGAGCGAAAAAGGTGAAAAATGACTACGGGGTTTGTGTACGTTATTATTGAAGTGGCGTTATCTTCATATGTGGTCATTACTATTAGCCGATGAACATTGCATGTTCCCCAAAACATATATTCACGAAACCAAAGTTTTCATAACACATTCAAGCGACATTGTTTACGGTTTTGTCTTGATTTTGTAAAATCCAGCGAAGAACCTATTTCTCGGTTTAAATCATAGACTTGTAAAATCCGTGACAATGGAAACATCACGGTAAAAGTAATGAGCATTTCGGATCTATCTTGCGGTTTATTCTTGGTTTTGTAAAATCCCTGAAAGAAACTATTTCTCGGTTTAAACCATAGAAGCGTAAAATCCGTATTGATGGACCATCTGGAGAAAGGAAGGTGTATTTACGGATCTTATCGATCTTTGGTACTACGGTTTCTACTTGAAGAAGGATAAAAGGTGTACTTCATGAATTGGATGTGTGTTTGGATATTCGTCATGGCGGTTTGGTTATTATATGGTTTTACGGGGTTATGTGCTTTTAACCATGGTCGGGATGAAACCATTATCATAGTTCACTTAAAACGTCAAAGGAGGCTTGATTTGAGTTTTTAATCAGAAAATGTGACAACGGGGTTAATTCACTATTATTTATTTGAGGTTGAAGTGAAATATCACGGGCGAGTGTACTTAGTATATGAAGGTATCGGGGATGGTTGGATGAAGATTCTTCGAGATCCTTGTTCGAGCTTAATCAAAAACGAAGACTTGGAAATCTAGTTATTTTTGGGTGACTTTTTCCTTTTCTTTTATCACTTGGGGGAATTGGGCTCGTACCACCACAAAATAACTATCACTTTAAGGAGTTACGTTGTAGTGCTCGATGTCGCATTCAATTGTGGATTTTCAAGAGGTAATGTCGTCTTATACTTGATGGTTGGTTGGTTGAAGAGTATAGAGTACATAGAGTACTTAGAGATGCTAATGGAAATCGGCACCGTTCTTTGTTACATATGTGTAAGTTTAAGTCACGAGTTCGGGTTAGTTTACTTCAAGGTCAAATTCATCATATTGGGTTTTCTCCATCATTTGTCACGACAAAGAGCCTCTTGAATGATAATGGGGTTGATTACAAGTTTTGCCAAGAGAGTTGAAAAGAGAGATTATGACGTTTGAACACAGTTCAAGCCTCGTACTCTAAAGAAAAGAAAAGTATGCGCTTGATGCGCTTTATCTTCTGAAGAAGAGAAATCTTCTCACTAATGACCATTCTCATCAACATGCTTCATACTATTTCCATGCACTTCAATTATCAAGTGAACCGGGCTACCGTTGATTGTTCTCTTATTCCACTTGCTCAACTATAATGACGATGGCGACATCATGTGCTAATTTTGCGGGGGAGAAGTGTGAGTAGACTACATTTGGATGATTTCACTTATTTAGTCAAGAATGGCAACTTCGTCTGCAATTCTTGAGGGGGAGAAGAAGTATGATGACACTACATGTTGTGTTATATGAGAATAAATGGTCAAACTACTTCTAACTCATGTAAGAACCGAGCTTCTTCTTATCGGGTCATCTTTACATGGAGTTTCTTCTAAGAGCCGTTGGTTGACATCTTCACTCGGATTGATGAGTTTATCGACAAAGTGCTTCCGGTTAATGCTTCACGTATACATCAACATGATGATTCGAACAATCTCTACATTCTTGTTTGCGTGATTAGTAGTTTGGTGTTACCATCTTGTGTGTTCGTTACGGCACGATTCTTGATTTCCTTGATGAACATCTTTACATTCTTGTTTGATTGGGAGGATTTTAGTTAAGGGTTTGCAAGATGTAAGTTAATTGGGATGCTTTTGGTGGGATACTTTGTGGTGTGAGTTGAAGATGTTAACACTCTATTCCCATTCGGACAATCTTGAAGAAGGTCGAGTCTACGATCGGTTCTACATTCTACGCTACATGTTAGAAGACTAAAGGCGAGTTGCATTTGATTATCCAAAGACTTCTTCTTAATCTGGGCATTTATTAAAAGATTGTCGATTTAGGGAGAGCACTAATTGGGGAGGGTGAAATGTCGATTTAATCCCAATTAGACTTGCTCATTCTGTTTCTTGACAAGTTGATTCTCGAGATACATCCGAGCTAATTATGATCTTCTCAACAAGATTTCTAGTATACGGGCTTACAATATGTTCTTGATTCTAAAGTGTCAAAACCGGCAAGGGGAAGGAGACACGTATCTAAGCGAGTAAACTTGATGAACTTAATACTTCTAAGTAATTGAAGATATCCGGGAAGACAAATGTTGTTACATGAGAGAAACTCAAGGTTTGACTCATGGCGAGTAAACTTGATGGACTTAATACTTCTAAGTGATTGAAGTTATCCGGGAAAACAAATGTCATGACCGCGAGAGAAACTCAAGGTTTTACTCATCAAGGCGTTTAGTGTTATTATTCCAACGACGTAGGGAAGTGATGTAAGAGAAAGTTTACGAAGATAATAAGAGGTACACAAGTACGATATATTCGGGGAGATAAATGTGTAACATGAGGAGGTGTTATCGAGTTATTTCTCGTTGGGAATGTGTGTACTTGGTTCTTGAGCTTCATACACATTCATCGAGACGAAAGATGTGAACATAGGGAGGTGTTCTTCATTACCCTCATGATGTGTATTTGGGAGAGTTCTTGGATATTGGTGTACCAGTTCTTGAACTTCATACACTTTCATCGGGGAAGAAAAATGTGAACATGGGAAGGTGTTCTTCATTCCCTCATGAAGTGTATTCGGAGAGTTCTTGAGCATTATACTAAGAGGCGGATTGCATCATTTCAACTACGGGAAGTGGTCTCTTGACACCTTTTGGAATGGATTGCTTGAGACTTGGTGGTAATGAAATATGAGAAGAAATTTAAAGAGTGGGATGATACGTTCTTTGTTCTTCTATTGGATGATATAACCTCGAGCGATGAATCACGGTGATTATTCTTAAAAGGAGCGACAAGTTCGATGATAATGGTGTGCTTCTTTGTGCACTGGCTAAGAGAAGCTTGAAATAAAGCTTTGAATCTGCTCATCTAATGGATTTTCGGTTTGGGGGAAAGCGCAAAGTCTCACTTTTCGATTGGTTCAACTTCTTTCTATTCAAGAGCCCTTGGAAGCTTTGGTGGTGAATGTTTAAGAGATGATGACTTCTATCTTCTACAATGGGGTTGTTCGATATCCTTATCCCGGTACTCGTATCATCATCTTCTTATACTATATCATCATCTCTATCTCTGTATATATTTTTCAGAAAAACAAAATACAAAAATATAAAACCAGCAAAACCAAATACAAAAATAGAAAACCAACAAAAAGAAAATAGAAAAATATAAAACCATCAAAAACCCATAAAAATTAGAAAATTTGAAAAATACCAAAATATTGTTTTTCAAGACATGTCTTCGGTATCGATAACATCTGCGGTCTTAGAAATGTCATTCAATAATGGCGGGACCATAGATGAAGTTCGGCGAGGAGGTGTAAATATTTCTTTCTAAACATGTCACAAATCAAATGGCTTGCAGTTACTTCAGACTGTAACCCGCGCTTCAAACTATGGCTTGCTATTATTTCAGATAGCAACCCGTTCTTCAAGAAAGGAAAGTGTTGCGCTAAATCAATTTTCAAATATTTCGTGCACTTATCCTAAAACAAATTGAGGAAAGTATGTCGAAGAATCTTTGTTCCTACACAAATGTTTTTCCGTCTAAAATTCTTGAGAAAATATTTGGTGTTTTCAAAAATGGTGGTTAATGAGTTGCTATTAAATCAATCGGTTTCGAGTTTTCATAAAAATTGAAAACTCAATCAATGACTTCGCTTTTAAAATTTTCATAAAATGAGTCATTGATTGAGGGGAGAATGTTTTCAAATCTATATCATCTAACGAGATTATCTAATTATCCGTATGCTTAATTGAAAGTGAAGTTAACCTACGTTGAAGGACTAGGTGCCTAAGATATGATTATTAGGATTAGATGATTAGAGTTTGATAAACACATTATTCCCATGCCATATATGATCGATTGATATGTTGAATTGACTTTTATTAGTCGATTCTTTGCTTGGTGATGTCGACCACCATATATCTGTTTGTGTCCACTAACGTATGCGGTGTGTTCACTAAGAATGTTCGCGGATGATTGGATGCCGGAAGGAAAAAGGGTAACTATATCTTGGTTGACAAATGAAGAAAGCGGAGCTTAATTGGACTTCAATGGAGAGTTGGCATAAATGCAACGTAAGAGGTCTCCTTTGCATCGCAGATGGTTTTCTTAAGTGATTGAAGAAAGCGAGCTTAATTTGACCTCGGTTGGCATTCAAAATGCAACGTAAGAAGAAGTCTCACTACATCTGCGGACGGTTTTCTTCCAAGCCCTACGGCAACAACGAAGCTTCTCAACCACTAACGTATCTTCGTGCGGGATACCATTTTTAAACAATTTTGAAAAATTTGAATAAAATTGTTTTGAAAATGGAAAATATTGTTTGAAAATAAATTGGACTTAATTTTGAAAATCACCGGACTTTATTTTATCAAAACTTAAGTCACTCAATCATCGACTACGGTCATCGATTGAGGGAGAGTGATTTAAAACAAAATATTTTCAAACGATATTTCTTCATAAAAAGTCCGGTGCATACAACATAAAGTGGTGATCTAAAGATTTAATGTTATGTCATGGTATGATTTTCTTTAAAACTCAAAGATCATCAAAATGAAATTTTTACTGTTCTTGTTTGATTGTGAAATTGTTTTATTTTACTTAAAGATCTCTTAAAACAATCATACGACACTAACAATCTTTAATGTCTTAAATTGGTCCTTATCTGTCATTTTTCAAAATCAAATCTTGCCACGTCTTTCCCCAAAAGTTTCTAAATTATTTAAATCAATTGGGATCACAAATCTCAATTGGTTTGAAATTTTGATCGGGGGAGAGATCGTGATTTAAATCACAAATCTGTTTAAATGGAATTGGTTTTAGTCCTTTAAAGGCACTCCTGCCTCCATGTGCCAAATGACTTCAAATATACAATGCACATGTTGAGGAGGAGGATTTATCAAAAACAAGATGAGTTTTAAATCATGCACATTTTCTCCCATGTTTTCTAAACCTTATTAAATCACTTGGGATCCAAAATCTCAATGGGTTTGATATTTTTGATCGGGGGAGAATTTGTGATTTAATATGAAATTTGATAAATGATGATCGATTTGATTCAAAGTGCAAGTTCTCTCTAATATGTGCTAAACGCTTTCTAATCTCGAAGCACATATTGAGGGGGAGCAAATGGTTTCTTAAATGGATTTTGTGTTCGTGGATGTGCTTCAAAAGAACTCTTGCCTCTATGTGTTAAAATGATTTCTCTTATCCTATGCACATATTGAGGGGGAGAATTAACCAAGAAAATCAAATGGCTTTTTCTATGAAAATTGTGATCAAAGAAAATATTTCAAAGTCCTCTTGCCTCCATGTGATAAACAATTTCTAAATCATATGCACATGTTGAGGGAGGTTTTCTAAATGATCAAAACTATTAAGGTACAAAATGCTTTGATCTCGTATCACAAGTACCTTGATTGTTTTCAAATGATTTCTCAATTGGTTTCTAGAAAGAATGAACTATACCAAAAGACCGACCATTTTACTTTATGCATGGAGTTATAAGGATGGTTAGGTTAGGTATTTGTTCCCGATCCTCGAGCCGGAGGGATCTACCGTGGACAATCCACTAGATAGTGTAGAGTCCTTGGGTATGATGAAAAAAGGAGAAAAGTGAGATATGGGAAGAGTGCGGATGAGATAGAGCTAGTCTTGGAATAAACCTAACAAGGTTCTAGTAATGAAGTCTCGGTAAGCTTGAAGGGGTTGAAGAATGAAAAAAAATGAATGTGAAAAAGGGTGAAAAGAAATAGCCCTCCATCAATTCAACCTTAGGCGTAAACCGGGTTCAATACATATGCTCTTGGTGGTTACTAAGGTAACTGCTGGTATTGAAGACAAGGCGTCATGGACCCGGTGGCCTACACTAAACTTCCCAAGCTACTCAAGTTCCTCTTAAAAGGGCTTGTTTCATTCTCACGGGAACCAGACATTATCTATCGACTTTCTCTTAGAGATTGTTGATATTGAAGAAGAGACCCTCTCCTAGTCTCCGGCATAGGAACCAAATGTGCACTATTGAGTCTAGAGCCAAGAGATCATCCACAATGTCTCATTAGGACACAAAATTAATGAAGACTTTTGTTTCACACAATGTGGAAAGTAAGAATATATTAAGAGTCCTCGCATTATCCTTGTGGTATTGCGGAACATCCGAGTGATATGTTAAATATTCACGATGAAGATGGAAATCCTTCTAGAGCCAACATCTAACAAGCTCTTGGTGGGTAACATGTGAGATCTTGCAAAGATCAAGCTTGTGACAAGCTGGATAGAAACGATGGGCGATTCAATCTTGAATCAACCTTGGTCCGAAATGAATTGACGGATACCTTTGAAAAAGCGGTCGTTGTGCTTAAAGTTCTTTTCCATAGCACATCATTGTGTATTAATGTTTCAAAATTAAAGGGTATTTATGATTGATAATTGATTTTCCATAAAACCTTCGTTGTAGTGCAAAAACTTTCTATTAAGCAATACGATTGTTTTCAAATCATTTCATCAATCGGTGAATCTTAATTATTGGTTCACTCACTCCGTGTTGTCTTCTTTGAGGCGTTCGGTTTGAGAACGACTAGATCTATTGCAAAACCCTGTCAAGGAGATTCTTGAATTCTTCACGATCACGAGGCGATGCTTGTCTTGATCAGCGAGGCAAGTGGGCGTGTACCTCAATTCAACGAAAGTGATCAAAGACACTTTCGTGCGCTTTGTTGCTAGCTGTTTTATGCGGGAACACCCGGCGGTTGCGGTGATCGAATTGAAGAGTCAATCAAAGCCGCATGCTCGCGGCATCCACACTTAATTGAAGAAATCATGACAAGTGCCTATCTACATAACACGGCTCGGATATTTTTATACTATGCTTCCGAGCTGCTGCTAATATCTTGAACGATGAAAGCTTCGCTACTCGATGAAAAGATGTCATGATCCGAGAAAGTGTGAGCATGTCGGTCCGAAAGTCACAACTTCACATGATGGCAACACAACAAAGGGTGATCCGAGATTTCTTGTGGTGATGATCTCAATAAGCTCGAAGATCATCATGATGTGGATCGGTTCAAAGACCTCCAGAAAGTACAAAACTATGCGGACTATGAAGAGTCATTGCTAAAGCACAAAGATTACGGAGTGAAGAATTGAAGTCTACGAGCTTGGAACTAAAGACAAAGAAAGAATGCTAGGATGCAAAATGTATTTCATGGGGTGACCTCCTTGGGGAGATTGTTAGGATTCGGAAAATCCATAGTGAAGAGTCGGTCACCCCAACTATTATCTAGCATAAGTTAGCTCGTAGACATATCGTTATATTCGTGTTTATTAGTGTAGTTTAGTTTAGAGTAACACCGTGGAGGAAGGACGGTCTTTACCAGCTGTATGCACGATCCTGATCCGTCGGGAGGCGTTTAGTTTGTAAGTATAAAGCCCTTCCATAAATACTCTCTACCTCCCAAGGTAGAGAGTTGGAGCTCATAATAATATCTTTCACTTTCTCTCACTAAGTTCCCTAAACCTCTAACTTTCTCTCTAGAATTCCATCTATATGCTACTTTGTGTTATGGTTTGATGTGTATGTGAAAAGTTAATATCTAACAATTAGTATCGAGCCATGGTTAGATCATATCTTGCACATCTTTGGATTTATAGTGGTTTTAGGTGGTTTTGAGTTTGAAAAAGTTTAGTGGTTTTTGCATCATTTGGTTGATCTCTTGTGTTAAAGTTTGAATTTTGTTGGTACTTTTATGTTTAGAATCATCAAAAGTGTTTAGGTTTTCATTTGGTAAGCTTGAATCATCTTGGTTGGGTTGTTTTGGATTGAAAAGTGAAGTTTATTTGGTTTTCAAGCTAGCGACTTAGCTCTGGAATAGTTTCTTGGTAGCGACTTGCTTCACGGTTTGTAGCGACTTACAGTGTTAAACTAGCGAGTTAGATCTAGCGAGTTAAAGTACAAGTAGTGGAATCTCCACTACGGGTAGCGACTTGTGGTAGCGACTTGGTGCAGTAGCGAGTTGCTCTTTAGCGACTTGTATATCTAGCGACTTGAGTAGCAATTCTTGCCAAAATTTTGCTAGCGACTTGAGCCTAGCGAGTTACTACATAGCGACTTGTTTTTGTCTAGCGACTTGGGATTGTGGCGACTTAGTGGTGTAGCGAATTAAGTGTTAGCGACTTAGCACTTAGCGACTTGGTGACTTAGCGACTTGGTTCAAGGGTTTTAGCGACTTGGTTGATTTTACGAAGAAGAGGTTTGACCAAAGTTGACTTTTACGTCAAAACTTCAAGCAGCCATAACTTTTGATCCAGTAACTCCGTTTTGTTGAAATACATCAAAGCGACCGTGAGAACGACTGAATATTGTGAAGTTTCACCACGATGTCGTGAAAGCGAATTTTCGAGGCCCAAATCCACTCGAAAGGAAGTTATTGAGCTTTTAAGTTTTAGACCTAAAATTCTCCGTAAAAGCGTGCATCAACCAATCCAAATCTCAACCAATCAACATATCGGCCTTTCCTACGAACAATCTAAAGTCCTATCACACAATCGTCTTTCATCGTATCATTCCATGGACATCTTAACACCCCTCTGGTCATTGCTTAACGGTTTCGTCTTGATTTTAGTAAAATCCGCGAAAGATTCTATTTCTCGGTTTAAATCATAGGCGTGTAAAATCCGTGCATCCTTCCACATCATGTCTTACTCTCTTGACCGGTGATTTGGAAGTGCTTAAAGCAGTATGATGTTGTGGACAACAATGATAATGTATGCCACAACGAGCGATTAAAGATGATTGAATTAAGCAATGAGGATGTGAGATCTCCGTGTTCGAGAATCTAATGAGAGAATTGCACCATCCAAGCTACGAGAATGCCATGCAAATGAAATGCGACATTGAGCCTATCGCCTACTTCATCGCACCTCATTCGGTTGTTATCCATAGTCGGGGATCGAACATGTAGTGCTCTTTTCCGCTGGGACTTACCTACATTGACAAGCTTCTTTGTTGAACTTAGAGCATTTAAAGCGCAACTTACCAATGAAGAAGTTCAAAAGGATGGTTCCGGTCACGACTCTTCAAGTAATCTACAAACAATTTCAACCATTCATCGGTGGGAATATTCATAGATTACAATCAACACTTGTTGAATTTCCTTCAAAAACATCTTGGAATGGAAATTCGAGAATTCATTGAGACATTTATCCAACTCATGGATAATATGAAAAATTCATTGAAGAATCTGCACAAAAGAATGAAGGCGTGAATGAGTGTCGTGCGAGTTGAAAAATTGTTGTGATAAGTTGGGTAATGTATACGGTGAAGAATCGGGTGGTCTTGAATGCGGAATGTTAGAAAACAAATAACGATGAGTCGGACAATGCTAAAATAGAATCTTCATGCTCATGTCCACAAGAGATAGAGATGCACCGGCCACAACATGCACGTTAATGCGAGAGAAACTTGCATGAAAGTTTCGCAGTACCTAGGTATGCATCTTCTTCTCAAAATGATGATTATGGATTGCATGAGTACTTTGCATTTGTGCACGATGATTCCTTGACCCTTGAACTCAATACCTATAAGGATCAAGTTGCCATATCGAACAACGTGCTAAGTTTGAACTTACCACTCGTGAGGAGATGGATATCCAATCGTACAATTATTAGAAAAAGTAATTTTAGAAGAAGTATTAAAACAAGAGTTAAACTCCTTACAAGAAAAGCTTTCCAAAGCGCTAAGCAAAACACGAACTTCAAGAAAATGTTAAAATGCTTAAGCAAGAATTCAAAGCTAAGGAATCAAAACTTTTGAATGATTTTTCCAATCTAAAACTTTGAAAAACAAGCTTGAAAATAAGTTATGCGTACAAGGAATACCATTCAAGCTGCTCACATGATCACTAAGCATCGAGTCTTAAGCGATAAGCATAGCATTCCACTTGTTGAGGAACCAAATCAGAGGTAATTAAAAGGCTAGAAATGCTCATAAGGTGCTTTATGATGGTAATGAAATCCTTAAGCCTGGCGAAACCTAGTTGCGTTGAGTGCAGCGGGGAAGATAAGAAATCGATGAAGTCACTAGGAGAAAATGAATAAAGTTAGAAGATCACAGTGTAAAAGAATAACATAACGATCAAACCCATAATTACACTAAAGAAAATTGGATCTCCTTGAACAAGTTTAAGCCTCGGACTCTATTAACCCCCGAACAAGTGTTCGGAAAAGGATATGGAAATGCAAAAGTGAAAATCTTGTTGAAAAGAATCCCCCTTGTAGGAAAGCGCCTAAATCAAGCTGTGTATCCTCCTAATACACCAATGCACTTAGTTCCTAGATCTCTTGCCACTAAAAGCAAGACCTTAATCGATGAATATATTATCTTTCAACTATTTGTTGATTTTGAGAAAACTTGTAAGAAAAGGATCACACCCACCGGTATCCTTTGAAGGGAAAGGGTTTTGAGCAAACTAAAGAATGCTATTTAGCGAGGTCATGCCTTTCTTTAAACAACTAAAAGATCAATTTGAGAGTCTTAAAAGGGGCGCGATTCGATATTAAAGAAATGGAAAAGGTATTTGATGCAATGATTGTTGAGGTTAGTGATTATGAGAGAATTAAAATATAATGAGATTGAGAGGAAGAACTTGCATACACTGAATGAGAATCGATTTACGAATGTATTGCTCAAGATGTGTTTTCAACACTACAAATTGTTCCATTGATGCTTCTCAATTTCATGAATTATCATTGCTCTCGAAAGTCTCCCATGATCGTGTCATTGAGCTTGAAACAACAAATTCAAAATTGCATGAAAAAATAGAACAGGATGATCATGATAACTTGGTCAAACATTATTCTAAATTAGAAGTTGAACATCTTGCTTTGCAATTAAAACATCAACATCTCAAAGAAAATGTTAAAACCTCAAATATCAAGACATCCTCGATGCTCCCGAGTTTGATGCGGTTTTGAAATTAGCAAGCGTGATGAACAAATTCGAGCTCATTGCCACACGATCAAAAGATTGAAAGCCCAATTTCACAAGCGAAAGGTGAAAAGAAGGATGTGTTGGTTCCCATATGCCTCCACCTTTAGATTCTCGAATTTCCAACTTCAAAACATAATTGATAACTTGCAAAAGGAAAATGATTGTTTTAAAGTTGAAATTTCAAGGTTAATGATCAAAACAAAGAGTTATGTGATTCATTTAAAGTTAATCATGATAAACAAATTGAAAAGATAACTTCTTTACTTAACGATATTGAGAATCGAGCGTGAGGTGAAAGGAAAGTTGCCAATCCCCAATTGCAAATATTACATTCCTAAGGTTTACGCTTGTGATAAGTATGCTATCGATATGTTATATATTCCCCACCCATTAGGAATAATGAACTTGCACATAAAGCATATCTCGTACCTTAAGGAAAGTTTGAAGGGTCTCCAGTGAGATTGTTGAAGATGAAGATTAGAAAAACCTTTTGATAGTACTATAGCCTATACTGCATGGATGCCAAACGATCTCGGAACTCTTAGAGTATGTAATTGTCACAAGTCCAAAATCTAGCAATAGGCGAGATAGAATAGTAGTGCCTTGTTCTATGCCTAAAGCCAAGCATGTGACCACTTGATATGCCTTGTTCCATGTCAAAATTCAAGCAAGCAACATGTGTTGTGCCTCCTAGAATTCGGATCCAGCCTTCTAGACCGAAATGCGAAAGTAGTGAAGCCATGTAATGTTCCCATCGTTACTTCTCTGAGATGTTAAGATTGACACTAAAGTTTGCGGGTCAAAACCTAGAAGCAATGCAAAGAAGGATAGGATTTACGCAAACTAAAAGTGATCATGATAAGGAAGTGAAAGAACACCATAGGGACAAAGTTTGATTTGAACAAAAGAATCGTGTTAGTTCTAGTATTAGCTCCAAGCTTCTTGAAATTAATTCGAGCCCTTATCTTTCACGCAAAACATGTAAAAATGTGTATCTTCGGTAATCATGATAAATGTGATGTGTTATTTACGAGGTCTAAGATTCATAACCCGATTAAGAAAGTTTGGAGGCGAAGCAGTTAAGCAATCTTGAAACCTCGGGGAATGTGTTTACAAATGTAGGATTTCGGTGGAAGCCCATTGGTGAATATTATGAATGGAAAACCTTACCCTTAGCTAGATCCACTATGCCTAGAATAGTGCTGTTAAGGTTTGGAAGCCAGCGGTAGAATAATCCCATTAAGCACAAAATGTCATTTGACTAAGTCGATGCTTTACTAGTTCGGCTCCTAGGGATAATGCCATTGCATCTAGGGTTTCTGCTGATTCAAAAGCATTTGTGCTAACCAAAGGAACCCATCGACGCGTGGGGATCCAATGTTTCCAATTCTCTGTCTTGTACATTGTCAAGCGGTCGTCATAAATCGTCCCTTGGTGTTTGGATTGAGGCTCTAAACATATGATGAGGGCTCTTAACAATGACGTTTGAATACTTGATTCAAGCCTCGTTTTCTAAAGAAAAGAAAAGTGTGCGCTTGATCGCTTTATCTTGAAGAAGAGAAATCTTCTTATTACGGCCATTCTCATCAACATGCTTCATACTTTTCCATGCGCTTGGTCATCAAGTGAACAGGGCTACCAGCGATTGTTTTCTCATTCCACTTGCTCGATTATAATGAAGATGGCGACATCATGTCTTGATTTTGCGGGGAGAAGTGTGAATAGAACATTTGGATGATGTTCACTTATTTAATCAAGAATGGCAACTCCTTATGCAATTCTTGAGGGGAAAAAGTGTGAAATTAATGCATGGTTGATTATTATTTGAGAATTTAAATGGTCATACGGCTCTAAACTCATGTAAGAACCGAGCTTCTTCTTATCGGATCATCTTCGCATGTAGTTTCTTCTAAGAGCCGTTGGTTGACATCTTCATACGGTGATATGATTAAATGACAAAGTGCTTCTAGTTCTTTGGTGATTTCTTTGATGAACATCTTTTGTTCTTGTTTGATTGGGAGGATTTTAATTAAGGGATTTGCTATTTACAAGTTAGCAGGAATGCCTTTGGTGTGAAGAAGATGTTAGCATCTATTTCCCATTCGGATAATCTTGAAGAAGGTCGAGTCTGATCTAATCTACATTTGAAAGCTACATGATTAGAAGACTAAAGGCAATTGCATTTGATGATCTAAAGACTTCTTCTTAATCCGGTGAGAAGAACACTTGAAAATCTTTGTCGGTTTAGGGAGAGCACTAATTGGGGAGATTGAAAAGCCAAATTTAATCTGACTAGACTTGCTCGATTCTTTAGCAATGATTCATTGCTTGATTTTGATGACACTCCTCCAACGCCTAATGCTTCAATTACTAAGGATAATTGGGATTCATTGTTTGGGATTCATTGTTTGGGATTCATTGTTTTCAAAGATATGTTTGATGAGTACTTCCAACCTCTAGCGAATGTTGATCATCCGACACGAGCTCATGCTCCGGTTTCTCTTGACTCAACTAGTTCACCATGTAAGTACTTCTCGGAACTCTCAAAACCCAATCTCCGATTACTCCTCAAGGCGTTGATAATGACTATCATAATATTGTTGTTGCACTCATGAATAATGATCCGCTCTTTGGTATTCCTTTACCAAATCTTCACGGATTATTGTTCATGAATAATGATCCACTCTTTGGTATTCTTTTGCCAAATCTTCACGGATTATTGTTCCTCTCATGGTGCGTTATAAATCAACCACATGAACATTAAGGAAAATGACTACCTCATCCGCTCGAAAACATTATTGGTGAATCTTCGGATCGGTTTCTACATGTATACCCTAAGGAAGAATGCATTGATGTTGAGGAATCATTTGCTCGGTTCATTCGATGGGACAATGTACATCCGATTGTATGTTTGTTCACGTGTTGGACATTTGACACAAGTTGATTACTTGAGTTAATCATTTATCACTTATTTGAGATTGAAGTTGTCCTTCACAAAGGCGTGTTCTTATTTGATAACTTGCTCGGGCTTAAGAATTTGAGTTGAAGGCTTGATTTATCTAGTTACCGTGATCGGAGGGATGGTTGAAGACACAGTTAACTATCACTATTAGGAGTTACGTTGTTTTACTCGATGTCACATGCGAGATGGCGATGTGGATAATATCAAGAGGTGTTAATGTCTCATACTTTGTTTGAGTAGTGAGTACTTAGATATTTGCTTGAAGCATAGATTCTCGACACGTTCTTCCATCTTTAAGTGCAAGCTTAAGACACAAATCGGGAATCGACTTGGTTTCAAGTTTGGTATATCGGGTTTTCTTCAACGATGGTCACTTCAAATTGTCTACATATGGGTTGATAAAGATAGTCGAGAGAGTTTATGTAGCGATTGATTCTCACGGATTCACTTGGGCTATTTGAGTTCTTCTCATAAGATTTCAAGTTTATGGATTGATTATGTTTCTTGATTACGAGGTATCAAAACTATTTGGGGAAGGATATATTATTCCAACTATTTGGGGAAGTGGTCTATGGAGACCTTTGGTTTTGTTACTTGATGTTCGGTTGGAAGAAATGTGAGAAGAATATTTGGAGCGTGAGATGATCGCCTATCGACATCTTATATATGGTTTATGATAAAGTGCTTCGGTTATATGCACAACATGTTCACTTGATCGAGCTAATTGATTATTTGAGTTGACATCCACAGAGATGATTAGTGACTCAACATGTTACATGGATGTCATCGTCTCTACTCTTGTTGGGTACATGTGTACATTATGTCTTTGATTGGTTATATGTTATATAAGCGGAATGCACTTGGTAAAATGAAGATGTTGATATATTGTTCCCCAACATGACAATTGGTCAATCTCGAAGAGTAAGGTGTACATCGGGGATGCACAGCAGTTCATGTGATCGGTCGTGTCAGTTAATCCGGTTTGATAACCACCGAGGCGATCAATGTTTCAACTTGTTACTTGGTGTTCTCGTGTTCTTGAGTCTTGAGCTTCAATCAATGAGACCGCTTTGTATTCAACTCTAATTCTTAGGGAAATGGTCTTTATTCGATGTTTGTCGGTTTGGGGAAGCTTCCAAAGATTCAAATTGAGAAGGCTCATGTTCGACGATTTTCTTAGAAGCCTCGGATGCTTTGGTGGCGAAAGTTTAAGAGATGTTGATTCCTTTCTTCTACAGCGTCTTGAGCGATATCTTTATCTGGTACTCATTTCATCATTCTCTTAAACTAATTTATCTCTTGTATATATCTATTCGAAAACAAAAACTTACAAAAATATAAAACTTTCAAAATCCATAAAAATTTGAAAAATTCGAAAATCTTCAAAAATATTGTCATTTTGTCATGTTTCTCTCGATTCGATTATATCTCGGTCTTGATGTTGTCATTCAAAGAATGACACGGGACTTTAGATGTTGTTCGAATTTTTATAAAAAAAAA
This sequence comes from Chrysanthemum lavandulifolium, assembly GCA_022545495.1. Classification (NCBI taxonomy): domain Eukaryota; kingdom Viridiplantae; phylum Streptophyta; class Magnoliopsida; order Asterales; family Asteraceae; genus Chrysanthemum; species Chrysanthemum lavandulifolium. Next base: position 145,800,657 of record CM040242.1, read on the forward strand.
AAAAAAAAAAAAAAAAAAAAAAAATTTTGGGAGAAAGAGAAAAAATGGTTTATTGTCATTTTCGAGGCAATAACCGGTTTTAAAAGAAAGAACGAGCCATGTTTTACCATGTTTTCAATTTCTATGCTCGATTCTATAAACTTTTATCTCTGAAAACCAAATGCTTTGAAAAATAACTCGGTCTCTATTTTTGATAATCATCTGGACTTATTTGTCAAAATCTCATCTCGATCAACAACCTATGTCATTGATTGAGGGAGAATGATTTCAATTAAATTAAAAAGTTATTTGGCATAAAATTGTTTTCAAAAGATATCTGAGCATGTTTTATCAATGGAGTGTAAAGTCTTAAAATCCGATCCTTATCGGTTCAAACGCTTTCACAATCAAGTCACAATTCTCCTTAAAGATTTCAAAATCAATTTAAATCTATACGAGATCACAAATCTCAAATGTTTTGATAATTGTGATCGGGGAGAATATGTGATTTAAATTGATTTAAAGCGATAATTGGTAAATGGTTTCATAAGGTGTACATCTTGTCCTTCCCACATGTGACAAACGATTTCAAATTTTCAAATTTTCCATGCACATGTTGAGGGAGCATCTATCTTAAACCTATGATTTGAAGCGTGATCATTTATCCCAATGTGCGGGTTCCCTCTAGTATGTGCAAAATCTCTTTTCAAACCTCGAGGCACATATTGAGGGAGCAAAATTATGGAAACCTCATCCTTCCAGGAAATGTTATACCCACTTGATACATTGAGGAAGTGATGTTGATATCTTTAGAAAATTGTAATCAAAGAAGTTAATTCTTTCTCTTGCCTCCATGTGCTTAACATTTCTCAAATATTTGATGCACATGTTGAGGGGAGTTCTCGTTCTAAAAATATCAAAAACAATTCGGTACAAAATGCTTTGATAATATATCACATGTATACGAATTGATTTTCAAATAGTTTTCAATTGGATCCAATGGCGGATGAACAATACCAAATTGACCGACCAACTTTACATTATATGCGGTGATATAAGGATGATAAGGTTAGGTATTGGTTCCCATGATCCGCCGAACCGGAGGGATCTACCGAGGACAATCCACTAGTTAGTGTAGAAGTCCTTAGGTATGATGATAAAAGGAGAAAAGTGAGATATGGGAAGAGTGCGGACTAAGGCGAGCTAGTCTTGGAATAAACCCAACAAGGTAATAGCTATGAAGTCTCGGTAAGCCTTGAAGGGTTGAAGAATTAAAAAGAATTGAATGAAAATAGGGTGAAAACAAATAGCCCTCCATTAATTCAACCTTAGGCGTAAACGGGTTCACTTCATATTCTTGATGGTAACATCGGTATTGAAGACAAGGCGTCATGGACCCGGTGGCGCAATGCACTTCAACTTTCCAAACCACTCAAGTTCCTCTTAAAGGGCTTGTTTCATTCTCACGGGAACAGACATTATTTATCGACTTTCTCTTAGAGATGGTTGATATTGAAGAAGAGACCCTCTCCCTAGTCTCCGTTATAGGATCCAAATATGCACAAATTGAGTCTAGAGCCACGAGATCATCAATAAATCTCATTAGGACACTTTTCAATGAAGACTCTCATTTCACACAATGTGGAAAGAGATTATATCTTGAGTCCTCGCATTATCCTTGTGGTATTGCCGAACATCCGAGTGATGTGCTTACATATTCACAATGAAGATGGAAAGCCTTGGAGCCAACATCAAACAAGCTCACGGTAGGTGGCATGTGAGATTTATTTTATAGATCAACCATGTGACAAGCTGAGCGAAACAATGGGGCGATTCAATCTCTTGAATCAAACTGGTTCGAGTTAGGGATTGCGGATACCTTGAAAACCGGTCTTTGTGCTTATAAACTCTTTTCTTTAGCACATCGACCGTGTACTCATTTTCAAACCAAAAGGTATTTTATGATTGATAATTGATTTTCAATAAAACCTTCGTTGTATTGCAAAACAATTTCTATTGAGCAATACTCGACTATTTTCAAATCTCTTTTCATCAATCGATGGACTTAAAATTATTTGGTTCACTCACTCCGTGTTGTCTTCTTTGAGGCGTTCGGTTTGAGAACGACTAGAACATTGCGAAACCACGTCAAGGAGATTCTTAGGAATCCTACGATCACGGCGATTTATCTTGATCAACGAGGAACCGTGGGCGTGTACCTCGATTCATCGAAGTGATCAAAGACACTTTCGTGCGATTGTTGCTAGCTGTTGTATGCGAGTCGCCTGGCGTTTGCGGTGATCGAATGAAGCGTCAATCCATAGCCGCATGCTCACTTAACATTCATCTCTAAAGAAATCATGATTAGTGCATCAATGACTCGATATTTTCACTCCATGCTTACGCTCACTGCTGCCAATATCATGATTCAACAAATGCTTCCTTACTACGATGAGAAGATATCATGATCCGAATGTGAGCATATCGGTCCCAAGTCACAACACCACAATGGATGTCTCGAGATTTTTGATAGTGATGATCTCCAAGATGGCTCAATCTTATCATCACGTGGATCGGTAAAGACCTCCACTTGGAATAACCAAACATGCATTGTGAAGAATCAATGACTACGAGCTTAGGAGCAAAGGACTACATCAAGAATGCAAGATCAATTGTTAAATGTCATATCTATTTGTATTCAATGTAATTTTGGTACATTATTGAGGTGACCTCCCTTAGGGAGATTGTTAGGAATTAGAAATTCCGGTATTAAAGAGTCGGTCACCTCAGTATATGTAATCGTTAGAAAGCTCGTAGTCGTAGTTCTTTTAAGTTAAGTAGTAATTTAGTTAAGTAACACCGTGGAGGACGGACGGGTCTTTACCCAGCTGTATGCACGATCCACAGCCCAAAGTGTGGCGATTTATGTAAGACTATAAATACTCTCTACCTCCCAAGGTAGAGTTGAGCTCATAATAATATCTTTCACTTTCTCTCACTAAGTTCCTAAACCTCTAACTTTCTCTCTAGAATTCCATCTATATGCTACTTTGTGTTATGGTTTGATGTGTATGTGAAAAGTTAATATCTAACAATAACACAATATATGTAAGATCTACACAAACTCATGTAAGGCCGAGCTTATTCTTATCGGGTCATTTCTACATGGAGTTTCTTCTAAAACCGTTGGTTGACATATTCACACAGGTGATTTGATTAATGACAAAGTGCTTCTGTTGGGTGATTTTCTTAATGAGCGTCTTTGTTCTTGTTTGATTGGGAGGATTTGATTTAAGGGGTTTTGCTATATATATATTAACGGAATGCATTTGGTGATTTGAAGATGTTGACTTTCTATTCCCATTGGACAATCTTGAAGAAGGTCGAGTCTGATCGGTTCTACATTTTATGCTACATGTTAGAAGACTAAAGGCGAGTTGCATTTAACGATCTAAAGACTTCTTCTTATTCAGGCATTTATCGAAGCAGTTGTCGGTTTAGGGAGAGCACTAATTGGGGAGAGTGATATGTCGAATTTAATCCCTAATTAGACTTGCTCACATTCTTGACAAGTTGATTCTCACAATGACTTCAAGCGTTCTTCTCAACAAGATTTCAAGTATTTGGGTGATGAGATGTTCTTTGATTACGAAGTGTCAAAACCGGCAAGGGGAAGGAGACACATCTAAACACAAAGCGAGTAAACTTGATGAACTTAATTCTTCTAAGTGATTGAAGATATCCGGGAAGACAAATGTTATTACCATGAGAGAAACTCGAGGTTTGACTCATGGCGAGTAAACTTGATGAACTTAACTCTTCTAAGTGATTGAAGATATCCGGGAAGACATATGTCATGACCGCAGAGAATCTCAAGGTTTTACTCATCAAAGCTTTTAGTGTTATTATTCCAACTATGTGGGGAAGTGATGTTAGAAATTTTACGAAGTTATAAGAGGTACACAAGTGTGTGATGATCTCGATGTTATCGCAATCATCGGGGAGAGAATTGTGTACATTGGGGCGCCAAATTGTCTCACTGAGGGCTTAATCGGTGATTCGAGATATAATCACTTATTCCGGAGTTGACATCCATGAGATATTGTCATCCATGAGAGATAATCGGTGATTCGGCCCCTTTTTCAATGTTATCGGTTGTTCTCTCTTTGGGGAATGTGTGTGCTTGGTCCTTGAGCTTCATACACGATCATCGGGAAGAAAGCCATTGTTTACCACAAACATTGGGAGGTGTTTTCTCTCGGGCATGATGTGTATTCGGGAGAGTTCTTGGATATTGGTGTACCGGGTTCTTGAGCTTCATACACGTTCATCGGGAAGAAAAATGTGAACATGGGAAGGTGTTCTTCATTCCCTCATGAAATGTATTCGGAGAGTTCTTGAGCATTATACTAAGAGGCAGATGCATCATTTCAACTACACGGGGGAAGTGGTCTCTTGACAACTTTTTGGAATGGATTGCTTCAGACTTCAGTGGTAATGAAATTTGAGAAGAATTATTCATGTATGGGATGATACGTTGCTGATCTATCTAGATGATATAACCTCGAACGGAGAATCTCGATTATCGTTCTTAAAAGGAGCGGTGGATTTATGTTAAATGGTGTTCTTTTACATGCACTGGCTAAGACAAGCTTGAAATAGAGCTTGAATCGCTCATCCAAAGGATTTTCGGTTTGGGGAAGCGCCAAAGTCTCACTTTCGGATGGTTCAATTTCTTTCTTCAATGCAAGAGCCTCGGAAGCTTTGGTGGTGAATGTTTAAGAGTTGATGACTTCTATCTTCTCTGACGTCTGCTCGATATCCTTATCTCGGTACTCGTATCATCATCTTCTTATACTATATCATCTTCTCTATCTTTGTATATATTTATTAAAACCAAATACAAAATATAAAACCAACAAAAGAAAATAGAAAAATATAAAACCTTCAAAATCCATAAAATTAGAAAATTTGAAAATTCCAAAATATTGTTTTTTTCAAAGACATGTCTTCAGTATCGATAACATCTGCGGTCTTAGAAATGTCATTCAATAATGGCACGGGACCATAGATGAAGTTCGAGCGAGAGGTGTAAATATTCTTTTCCAAAATATGTCAAAATTATGGCTTACGATTATTTACGATTGTGTAACAAGCTTCAAATTATGGCTTGCTATTATTTTTGATAGCAACCGTTTTCTAAGAAATGAAAGTGCTACGCTAAATCAATTTTCAAAATATTTCGTGCACTTATCCTAAATCAAAATGAGAAAGTATGTCGAAGGATCTTTGTTCCTACACAAATGTTTTTCGTCTAAAATTCTTGAGAAAATATTTGGCATTTTCAAAAATTGTGGTAAATGAGTTGCTTGCGAATCGATCGGTTTGAGTTTTGTAAAATTGAAAACTCAATCAATGACTTGGCGCTTTTAAACTTTTGAGAAAATAAGTCATTGATTGAGGGGAGAATGTTTCAAATCTATATCATCTAACGAGATTATCTAACTATCCTAAATGCTTAAGCGAAAATGATGTTAACCTACGTTGAAGGACAAGGTGCCTAGGATATGATTGTTAGGTTTAGATGATTAGAGTTTGATAAACACATTATTCCCATACCTTATATGATCGATTGATATGTTGGTTAGACTTTATTAGTCGATTCTTTGTTTGGGTGATGTCGACCACCACATATCGTATGTGTGTCCACTAACGTATCACGGTATATTGGTATATAAGAATGTTCCGATCCGGATCCGCATAATATGTTGATCCGGAAAGGGCAACTATATCTTGGGTCGACAAATGAAGAAAGCGGAGCTTAATTTGACTTCAATGGAGAGTTGGCATGAAATGCAACGTAAGAGGTCTCCTTGCATCGCGAGATGGTTTTCTCTAAGTGATTGAAGAAAGCAGACTTAATTTGACCTCGTTGGCATTAAAATGCAACGTAAGAAGTCTCATTGCATCTGCAGCAGTTTTTCTTCAAGCCCTACAACAACAACATCATCGAGCGACTCAACCACTTAACATATCTTTGTGCGAGGATAATTGTGATGATCGATCTTAAAAATTTGAATAAAATTGTTTTGAAAATGGAAAATATTGTTTTGAAAATAATTGGACTAAATTTTGAATATCACGGACTTCATTTATCAAAACTTAAGTCACTCAATCATCGACTATGGTCATCGATTGAGGAGAGAGTGATTTAAAATAAATTATTTTCAAGCGATATTTCTTCATAAAAGTCCGGATTGTACAATATTAGTGGTGATCTAAAGATTTAATGTTATGTCATGGTATGATTTTTCTTTAGAATCAAGGTCTTTCAAAATGAAATTTTTCATTCTTGTTTGATTGTGAAATTGTTTGTTTTACTTAAAGATCTTTTAAAACTATCATACGACACTAACAATCTTTAATGTCTATAATTGGTCCTCTATCGGTCATTTTCAAAATTAAATCTTGCCCGTCTTTCCCCAAACTTTTCTAAATGATTTAATCGGATGGGATCACAAATCTCAAATGGTTTGATATTTTTGATCGGGGAGAGATCGTGATTTAAATCTCTTATATGTTTAAATGGAATTGGTTTTAGTCCTTCAAAGGCACTCCTGCCTCCATGTGCCAAGCAATTCAAAATACACAATGCACATGTTGAGGATGAGGATTTATCAAAAAAAATAAGATGAGTATTTAAATCTGGCCACATACTCTCCATGTTTTCTAAACCTTATTAAATCACACGGGATCAAAAATCTCAAAGGGTTTGATATTTTTTATCGGGGAGAATTTGTGATTTAATAATGAAATTTGATAAAGGTGATTGTTTGATTCAATTGTGCGGTGCTTTCTCAGTATGTGCTAAGCGCTTTGAATCTCGAAGCACATATTGAGGGAGCATTTCAAAAGAAAATAAACTATCGGTACAAAAGTTGTTTAAAGTGATTTATTAAGTACCTTGATTGAGTTTTCTAATGGTTTCTTAATGGCTTTTGTGATTATGGATGTGCTTCAAAAGAACTCTTTCCTCTATGTGAAAAAATGATTTCAAATATCCAACGCACATATTGAGGGGGAGAATTTAGCAAGAAAATCAAATGGCTTTTCCTAAGGAAATTGTGATCAAGAAAAGATTTCAAATATCTCTTGCCTCCATGTGCTAAACAATTTTAAATCATACGCACATGTTGAGGGGGAGCATTTCTAAATGATCAAAAACAATTAAGGTACAAAATGTTTTGATTTTATATCACAAGTACCTTGATTGGATTTTCCAAATGATTTTTCAATTGGTTTTATGGAAGAATGAACTGTACCAAAATACCGACCAATTTACTTTATGCATGGTGTTATAAGGATGGTTAGGTTAGGTATTTGTTCCCACGATCCGCTTGAGCCGGAGGGATCTACCGAGACGATCCACTAGATAGTGTAGAGTCCTTAGGTATGATGATAAAAGGAGAAAAGTGAGATATGGGAAGAGTGCGGATGAGGCGAGAGATAGTACTAGAATAAACCCGACAAGGTTCTAGTTATGAAGTCTCGGTAAGCCTTGAAGGGGTTGAAGAATGAAAAGAATTGGAATGTGAAAGGGTGAAAAGAAATAGCCTCGATAATTCAACCTTAGGCGAAACCGGGTTCAATACATATCTCTCGGTGTTTACTAAGGTAACTGCGGTATTGAAGACAAGACATCATGGACCCGTGATGCACCGCACTAAACTTCCCAAGCTACTCAAGTTCCTCTTAAAAGGGCTTGTTTCATTCTCACGGGAACCGACATTATCTATCGACTTTCTCTTGAGATTGTTGATATTGAAGAAGGAGACCTCTCCACAGTCTCCGCATAGGAACCAAATGTGCACAATTGAGTCTAGAGCCAAGAGATCATCACAATATCTCATTAGGACACTAAATTAATGAAGACTTCTTTGTTTCACACAATGTGGAAAGTAAGAATATATTAAGAGTCCTCGCTTTATCCTTGTGGTATTGCCGGAACATCCGGTGACATGAAAATATTCACAATGAAGATGGAAATCCTTCTAGAGCTAACATCAAACAAGCTCTTGGTGGGTAACATGTGAGATCTTCTCGTAAGATCAAACTTGTGACAAGCTGGGCGAAAGCGATGGGGCGATTCACTCTTGAATCAACCTTGGTCCAGAAATGAATTAGCGAATACTTTTGGAAAAAGCTTCGATGTGCAAATCTTCTTTTCTTTAGCACGTCGAATGTGTATTCATATTTCAAACTCAAAAGTATCTCGATTGTAAAAATACTTTTGGAAAAACCGTTCGATGTGCAAATCTTCTTTTCTCTAGCACTTGAATGTGTACCCTTTCAAATATAAAAGTATTTATGATTGAAAATTGATCTTTCTCATAAAACCTTCGTCGTATTGCAAAACTCTTTCTTCTAAGCAATACGCGATTGTTTTCAAATCATTTTCATCAATCGGTGAATCTCAATTATTGGTTCACTCACTCCGTGTTGTCTTCTTTGAGGCGTTCGGTTTGAGAACAACTAGAACAGTGCGAAACCTGTCGAGGAGATTTTAAGAATCCTACACGATCACAGGCGGTGCTTGTCTTGATCAGCGGGAACCGTGGGCGTGTACCTCGATTCAACGAAGTGATCAAAGACACTTTCGTGTGTTTTATTGCTAGCTGTTGTTTGCGGTACATTTGGACGGGTGCGGTGATCGAATTGAGAAGTCAATCAAAGCCACATGCTCACGCATCCGCACTTAATTTGAAGAAATCATGGTGGTGCATATCTACATAACACGGTTCGATATTTTTATACTATGTACCGCTTCTGACTGCGCAAATATCATGAACCGATGAAAAGCTTCGCTACTACGATGGAAAGATGTCATGATTCAAAAGTGTGAGCATGTCGGTCCAAAAGTCACAACATCACATGATGGCAACACAATAAAGGGTGATCCAGAGATTTACTGTGGCTGATGATCTCAATGAAATCTCGAAGATCATCAATGATGTGGATCAGTTAAAGGCCTCCACTCAAAGCACAAGATTGCGGATTTGAAGAATTGAAGTCTACGAGCTCAAGAACGAAGTCAAGAATAGAATGCTAGGATTCAAAATGTAAATCATGAGGTGACCTCCCTTAGGGGGAGATTGTTAGGAATTGGAAATTCCATGATAAAGTGTCGGTCACCCCAATTAAGGTCTAGCATATGTTAGCTCGTAGACGTGTCGGTATTTACGTTATTTATCGGTTTATTAGTTAGTTATTAGTTTAGTTTAGCGTAGTGTAACACCGTAGAGGAAGGGACGGTCTTTCTACCCATCAGATGCTCGATCCACATCAAGCGGAGGACGTTATGTTTGTAAGTATAAATACCCTTCCATCCATGGAAGGGGTGTGGCAAGATCTAACTTTCACATTTTATTGAACCAACTCTCTACCAAGAACACCATCTCTCTTTCTCTCTAAAATGTTTAACATGTATTTTGATCATCCAATACCACCCGAATCATCAAACACAATAATATTATTGATCCTACACTATGATATGGTGTGGTACTCACATTGTGTACCTAGACATGCTTTCATTCTTTGGTTCGCTATAAAAGAGAGACCGACTACACAGGATAAAATTGTTAAGTGGTATCATGGAAAGGTAGTTACTTATCCATTATCAATACTTGCCCCGACTCTCATAACCATCTCTTCTTTGCTTGTAACTTTTATAGTAAAATTTGGGAGGCAATGAATACATAACAATTGGAGTAAAATAATTGGAAAGATTTCTAAGCTGCCTTGCAACAAGTCTATTATGAACATAATAAGGAGGTTGAGTATTGCTGCCTGTGTCTACTTTATATGTATTGAAAGGAACAATAGGCTCTTTACAAGTGATAGAAGAGACTTGAAGAGGTTCTGAAGATAATAATCATACTGTGAGACTCAAGCTGGTTGGATTGAAAGTAAAACAGTTTGTACTGGTTGATAGAGTTGCAATAAGTTGGGATGTGAAAATGAATGTGCAGAGGTCTGATGAGATACTCATTGATGGGAATATATTGGATGTGTGAAAGAGGAAAGTTTGGTGTTATGATACGGAGTATGAGATGATAAAGGCAATGAAAGTGGTTAAGAATAAATAGTCATGAATAATGAGACTTGTTGGTCCTAACCTTGCATTGCCACAGAAGAAATGGTTGGAAAACCATATTAAGGGGTTCTCTTGTATTTGATGATTCCTATTGTCAGAGCCGTATTCGAGGGTGTGAGAGATGTGCTACCGAACAGTGCCTCAAAATTTAAGGATCCCTTTATATGTTTTAGGACCTTACAATTTACTTTCGAGTTTAAAATGTTGACGATATATGAAATCATGTTCTAAATATTTGTTAAACTCATCTTAAAGTGGTCGAGAGTGACTAAGAACTCATTAAAATTTAAAGCTCGATGGTTACAATAAATCTTTATTGTCCTGTTTAAGAATCATGAAATTTTTTTGCATATGGCCTTCGCTAACTCACCTATGACACTGCCTATTGTTGTATGTGTTCATATGCCAGACTTGTGAGGGAGGGCTGCACGAACTGGTATGGAATACACCAATGAATAGGAAATGTAGTCAATACATTAGGACCTCTTTTCTTGATGCAATGGAGCATTTATCTATGATGATGCCTACTAATATTGCTTATTATGTCCTATAGTGTGAGACTGTGAGGGAAGGCTACTGCACTATCTGGATGTAGGTTGGTTATATTGGCAGGAAATGTAGTCATAAGTGATATGCATTGATGAATTACTTAAGGTGAATATAGGTGTGTTTAGGAGGTGTTGAATGCCTTAGGCCTCCATTGTTACAAGTTGATGTACATAGAGTTGTATGTTCTTTGTTATTTGCAGAGGGGTGTGCAATAGGTGCCGTCGCATAGAATTTTCACTTAAAAGGGGCCACATTTATATTTGTTTTGCATATAAATACGTATAATATTAAACATATATGAGTCATATAATTCAATTTTATATGGAATTTCTCTTTAATTTACAAGTGTGATAGGGCCTATTTGTTGTTATTGCCTAGGGCCGCCAAAAACCACGAAATGACTCTGGTTATTTGATACCGTTTATTTGATTGTTTGTGCATGTCTAAAAACTAACAAGTAATTTGGTTGTAAAAATACTTTGTTGATAGTTAATATATATTCATATTTTTCAACAAAAACACTAACAGCCCCTAAATTTAATCAAAACATTATTATCACTCTATGCCGCTTTGTCAAAAGCAAAACAACAATAAGTACTAAAATTGTATGCAAGGACGGACCAACTTGGGAGCCAGCACCCGATTTTGAGTCACGAACTGTAAGTTACTTTTAAAAAGTATCGTTTTGGTGCGTGCAACATCTTAAAATATTTTTTTCTACTATATTTTTTCACTGTGCAACTTGAGCTTAGCCCAAAAAGTCTTTTGGCACAAATATTAGTTCTTATAATGGAAAAAGATTGTGCTAAGACTTTTGCAAAAATATTTGAAAATCCTATGAACGTCCCTGATTGTATTTGTATGTGAAGATTTTATATATCTTATGTTTATAATTCGGTTTCACGTATCTACATATAAAAACAAAACTAAAAGAAACCAAGTTTTTTTTTTCAAATGTATAAACTCAGCCTCGTCACTAATTCGATTATATAAATATAAATTTTTTTATGTTTATATGCTAAGTTCGCTCAACAAGGTTTGCATAAGTGCATAACATAAGATAACAGAAGACACGTACTCTTTGATTTCATTTTGATCAACAATCGAGTGCCATCCAAATGAAAATCAAACACACGTACATATTACCAAACAACATAAAACACCTTTTTTCACTTTCCTTTAACCATAACGACGTCTGATTGGAGAGCGTGAGATGGATGTAACAACAACGGTGACGGTGAGAAAGACGAGTTAGAGGAAGGTCCCATTTTTGAATAGCGAACGGGTGTCTTTGTGGGATCTTCAACTTCTGAACGTTCAACCTTTTTGCAGCCAAATATGTTTGTAAATTTGCGCCACAGTGATCGTTGTTGCTTTGGTTTCGGATGACGGTTATCTTCCCACGCTTCTGGTCGTGAGGCAGAAGTGTAGTATGCCATGAAAATGTTTTTGGATGTGCAAGGTGGGGGTGACTTCTTACGAGTTTATAGAAGGTGATGTGGTTGAGAGCTTACGTTAATAGTTTTGTCTTAAACTAAACTTCTACTAACTCCAATATAATATAATGAAAGCAAATATTGTCATAATCATGCCACTTTATTTTCTTATTTATTTGATAGATGCACACAAGTTGACTCTGCTTAGAGCATACGCATTTCAATTAGTCTTTAAAACTTTTGAGTTTGCCACATCACATTTTTATTTATTGTTCATAATCAAAAAACCGTATTCATAAATTACCTTCGATGCATCAAGCTTTAACAAAAGCTTTTTAAAAAATAAAGAAAATGTTAGAATTGAAAAATTAATGCTTGAACAAAAGCTCCAAGCTATTAATCAAAAGCTTAAAATTTTCTCAAATTATTTACATTTATTATTACAATAAATCTTTACTCTCGATACAAAAAGTCATTTAAAAATGAATTTTAAATAGTGAAAAGTCTTTACAAAAAACATGCATTTTTAAAACATGCATTTGGGATGCTTCTAAAAAGCACTTATATATTTGCATCACTTGGTTTTTTATATAGAAAACTATAGCCTCTTAATAGAATACTGTTGATTTATTAAGTGTTGTTTACTTTGTGCATATACTTTTGCACCATGAAGATAATATTTTATAAAGTCTTTGTTTGATTAATACTAACTAAATTTTGAGTTCGAATCTTTTATGTCAACTGCTATTCATAGAACCTTCTGATATACTTGTGTTTTTTAAGCTTTGCTATTTGTATTAAGTGGATAAAAATTCTTAAGTTAGTGATTATTTATGTTTTAAGAGGGTTTTTTTGCTTATATAGGTACGGATATGGATTGGCAATCTTAAACAATCAAATCTTAAACACTTTGTATCTTTGTGTAATAAAAGTGCTTACTTGTTTATCTACTCTGAAACAAACACTTAAAAATAGGTTGTTATTTATTTACTTGGTAATACAACAAATTAGCAATTTAGCTCATTTTAAAATGAGACCAAACCATCTAGCTAATTTTAAACAGAGGTCAAACTCTAATACTGCACCAAATTTCTTGGTTTGCTACAAGGTGCTGTAACTTGACACAACATCACGGGATTCTGAGCTAAAATTTTACAAGCTACTGGCTTAATTTTACACACACAGATTGACAGATGCGATCCATCAGAACTGAAAACTCATATTTCATGCTTATTGGCCACCCTAAGTTCTAAACTAGACCTGATCCTTTCATTACAGTTATATTCAAAACTGCAGTGGGTTCGCTATCAAAGGATTAAGGACTGTGGCTCAACCTATCCTAACTCTAAGCTGGTTCTACAGTCACGGGTTCTCTATTACCATTTGATTTTAGACACATAAAAGGTATAGGGTGAGAAAGTAAACTTGTAAGCAAATTTCTCAGATGTTGTAGCAAATAGAGAAACAACGGATATAAGATCAATATTTCAATTCTCATATAGGGAACTTGTTATCTCTCACATTCACTGAATCGAGCTTGCTTTCCTCAACCTAGCACGTGTAACCCTAACAGGCTCTTCCATCATTGTCTCTTTAGGTGCAGCAGGACTAGAATTTGTTTTTAAAGAAGACGAACCTGAAGGCTCTATCTGTGTCTCCTCTGCTTCAGTAGTTGTTATAACTTCTGTCGGAACAGTTTGACTTCGTGCTAAGCTTGTTTTTTGAGCTTTCACAGCAGCTGCCTTTGGAGGCACTGGTGGGGTCCATTCGGCATCTGATTGATCTATTTCATGAGAACCTGAACTTGAAGATGATGATGAAGAGCTGGCAGCAGGTGCTGGTTGCTCTTTCGTCTCCAGTTGAGCTGCAATTTTTTCCTTGTGCTTGGGTGCAGGTTGACGAGCTCTGGCAGGTTGTTTTGGCTGTAATTTCACGTTAATTACTTGGTATAAGTTTCAGCGCCAAAAGTTATTCACATACAGCTAGAATTACAAAATCCAGAAAAAATATGCAATCCCTTCAATTATTAAACTTTTTAGTAAATAGCAAGTTCGGACCATTTTACTTGGCGACGACATGTAAACCAATTATACTAATATTTTATAACCTATAAAAAGCTTAGTGGTTGGCCTTACTGCCTTAGGTAAGAACACACACAGTAGTCAGAAACTAACAAATATGAGCTGCAATATTTTTCTGCTTTGAAAGTAATCGTTGAGTAGTAAACAACTTAACAAGCGAGGCCAAACCAGTGGGTTAGAAATGCAGATTTTATTATAAGTTTTGCGCTTCAGCTACCCTTATTTTAGATAAATTTAACCATTCAGGCTACAAAGGTTGTATCTAAGCAAAGTGAAGTTCATCAAGAAAGAATAAGCGGTTGGCCCAACTGTATTTGCAAAAGTAACAAGATAGATTTATATATAGGTTATGTTGATATTAGCAAATGGCTATGAATAAATCATAATACCTGAGGAGTTCGAGGTTTCGGTGTTGATTGTGAAGCAACGTATTGAATGATATCAAAAGTTCTTGTTTGTATATAGCTTGCAGCTCTTTGCCAGTATGAAACTGCCATATCTCCAGCCATTGTCCTCAGTTCAGACAGATTACGGTCAATGTCTGTTTCATGCTTTGAGATATATGGTCTAAAGAAGGAATCATAAACATATGCTGTCCCCTGAAATGATTGAAGCATAACAGCAAAGATAAAAAAACATCTACGATGAAAACCGAACGGATAAAAATCCAGTTCAGTCGTATAGTCTACCAATATCAATTCAACTGAAACAAGAGATATTTACCTTTGTTTTGGGGTACCACAAGTATATGTAAAATGCCAACTTTGCTTCGCTGTACATTGGGACCCTTCACAAGTAGATAACCAGAATGAGAAAAAATATACAAAGAGCAAAACTTAAACTTTATCATGCGCCATATGTTAGACTATCTAATTTGAGTTCCTACCATGAAATAAATGTGTCCCCAATCCGCTCACCAACAGTTAGTACAGCAACCAAGATCCTGAGCAAAAAATCGTTATACAGTTTTAAGCAAAAACTTAGCAATAATATCATATCGACGTAACATATGGTTATACCAGTATTGACACCAAAAGCGAAGTTGCTCTATATCAGGCTTATTCTTCTCCACGGTTTTAAAGCACTCATAGGCTGGATATGCATAACCAAACACCATCCTGCATGTAACAAGATAGTTAATCACTAGAATAGGTTATCAAGTTTTCCCAACTGAAAAAGAACAAGTTTTAATCAAACATACACAAGCCCTCTGGTAAGAAAAGATCCAATCATCCTGTAAATCTGTTAGAAACAATAAACACAATCATTAATACACAAACACCACAACTAAATAGGATTAAAAAAATCATGATATCAAGAAAGCTAAATAATAATATATAGGAGTATTGAACTAGTCCAGCTAAATGACAATAAAAAGAATTTTAACCTGCCTAAATTAGAAATTCAACTAAACTGACTTACTGTTAAGTTACTATAAACAATGCAAAAACACACAGATGGTTCCAAAGTCCAAACAAATCGTAACAATAACTAAACAAAAAAGTAAAGTCATTGAGGCCGTTAACAGGAAGAAAAAAAATATCTATCCTTGACACTTTTTCTCAGCACATATGAAAAGGTTATTAATGCGGCCATATACAAAACTTTCAAGTAGCTAAACAAAAGCAAAAATTGTGGTTTCAAGCATATTGACCCCAAAGAACCAGAAAGCGATGCTCAAGTATTTTCATCAATTAACTACCAATAACAAAGTATATCAGTATCTATATTCGTCAACTGTAGCAGGACCAGTATGACTAACCAAACAAACAAAAACACTGAAACACAATCTTCAGCTCCCACAACCCAAATAGCGTATACAATATAACATAAAGAAATAACCTGGAAAGCATAAACCAAAGTTATCTCAGTCACACTATGAGAGCAAAACATCGACATGTGCAAGTTTCTTCATATCTACTCTATAATCTCACTTCAACAAATAGCTACACTAAAGCCTATACTAAGAAAACAGGCATATATACCTAATAAAAGGAACACATCTCATATATACTATTGTCCAACCCTGAAAACTGCAAATTTCGTTAAACATCAACCCGAACCACCAAATCACACAAAAAGCGCATGCGTAGTTTTTTCTTTCTTACCTACATAAATCAACATCAGCACATTTTCTTCCACACATATAAACTAGTTAGAGCATCTTATATCTTTAGCCAAATGCTTGTAATACAAGAAGCAGATGCTAACTTCTATAAAATGCATCAGACTTAAAATCACCAATCAAATCACTTATCATTTACCGAAATGCTAACTTCTTTACATCACGAGTATGAAATACATAACAATCATCGTACACAATCTTCAGCTATGATCCTGATTTTTCGTACCGGATTCCCACACATCAACTCATGTATACGATAAAACATATAGAAATAACCTCAGAAATGATAAACCAACTGTTACAGTGTCACCAACTATAAGAACAAACCAAACACATGTGCAAGTTTCTTCATATTTACTCTACCATCTCACTTCCCCAAATAGCCATGCTAGAACCTATACTAAGAGAACAAGCATTTATAGTTAAATACTAATAAAAGCACCATATCTCATGATATACACTACTATCCAACCCTTATAAAATGCAAATATTCCTAAACATCTAACCGAAAAACCACCGAATCATCAAATATATTACTTTGTGATTTTACAATTATATTTGACCGTAAAACTTTTATAAATGGATTTGATTCTAAATCCTAACAATTGTTAATTTCGAGTAGTATTGTACTTTTCACAAAATAAGGAAATCCAAACACTATATCCTGAAGTAGTTAACTTTAAGGAGCTTATAAGTAGTTATTCATAAACAGAAGCTTACGCAAAACAAATAAGCAACCACAATAAACGCGAGATTCGCACTTTCATTCATCTTACCTACATTAATCAACATCATCTCATTTTCTTTGATAAAACTTTGTGACGTCACTAGAGCAAGAAGCTGACTCTTAAAATCATCTATATATTATCGAATCAATCATGAAAATGCTAACCTACATTATACTCATATAAGCACCACCATAATTATAACAAAATAATAATAATAATAATAATAATCGAATTTATCTTAAATCATATGAATTCATCTATAAAATTAATTAATCACCACAAGCTCAATCATCAACAACAATAACTATTAACATTTAACAGAAATCGATACATCCAGTTGTGATAAGCATCATAACAATTAGTGAACTAATAAATAGAAAAATAACGGAATAGAGATAAAATGTATGATCGAAATTATATAAAAATTAAATTTGCAGGAGGTTTTACTAGTTACCGTATGTAATGAGAGTGAAGTGAGGTGACACGTGGATTGATTTTATTGGTGGAAGAGGAGCACCTCCGCCGTGACAGTTGCGACGTTTGATGGACGGAGAGAGAAGTGATTAGATTTTGAAATTTATTCTACTTTTTTCTTCTCCCTCTCTTCTCTTGTGGTACTTGATACTTTGAGTTTTTGGGTTTAACAAAGAATGTACTACGTACTAGTGTTTAATTTTTTTACAGTAATTTTTATTTCAATTGTTCAACCAATTAAACCTAATGTTTTTGTTATTCATTAGTTTATGATGTTGTGTAGTTTTACTAGTTTGAATATACACAATTTTTACTCAAATATTTTAAACTACTTATGTATATATTTTCAAAATATATAAACAATCTAATATCGTTCTCAAATCTCAAATAAGAGATAATCAGTTAAAGCATAATACATATACTGATCAACACAGTTTAAAGCATATTAGAATGTCTTAAAAAAAACTTGTCGTTTGTTTTTCGGAGCTTTTCTCTTCATATGCAAACAGTATACCGAGAAGAAGAGAGTACATTCAAACTCTTCATGCAAGAAGAAGGCTAGTTTGTTTTGTCTTATTGAAGTCTTCTTTCATTTCTCTTATATACTGCGTTGGTGTAGGAAAGAAGTGGAAAAAAGCACAAATTATGTGCGTTTGTGAAGAGGAAAGAAGTGATTATATCCTCATATGTCGAAAAAACAAGCAGTCTTCAAAGATAATGTCATGCGTAGAGAAAAAGAGGAAAAAACTTCTTCTTGGAAAAACAAACAAGGCTATCTTCTCTTTACAGATGCAACGACTTTGGATAGTACTCGAACACCTATTTTTAAAGTGCAAAACTGCAAACATTGGCACCGTCTATGTAAGGTCGAGAAAGAGGGATTATTTTTGGTATAATAGGTCATGGGTCTTTTTTGGAATCCTCCTCGGTTTGCAAAAAAATAACCGAGCATCACCTTATATGCGTTTATTTATGAAGAGTCGGTTCAGGTCAAGATTGCCCGTCAAACCATACTCTTGTGAATATTAATAATTCATTATTTTGAACTTGCTAACCACTTTCATAATTAGGGATGGATAAGGGATTTTTAAAAGGGTGTTCTGAAAAGAAATGTTAAATTTAGCTAAAGTTATCTTATAAGAAAGGAAAGTAGCGAATTTTTTTTGGGGTTCTATACCACTGTAGCGATTTTAATCCTCTGACTTGACCCGTGACTTAAAATCGGGTGTGGCCAAAATCTGCTAGCCGGATACGTGTAGTCAGTCAGTGTTCATAATCCGTTGTTGAATAACATGTCATACGAAGTAACTTTTAAAAACAACTAACACAACATTCCGTATAAGGTAATGCTACACAAGCTTTTCGAAACAATATTAGGATAACTTATTATATTCATTGAATGTGAATGTATGCCTTATAATTCAAACTAAATTATGTTACGATTTTACATTAAAGAGCATAGTATCCACCATGAGATTTGTGACATGTGAGGTTGAAAATACGACAACCCTTTCTTGTGGAGCATGAAATTGGACAATTGATTGATCCACTAAGCATAAGTCAAAGACAACACAAAACCCTGAATTTCTAGACGGGAAAATATGAATGAAAAAAACGAGACGAGTTTTCACTCTATTCTGTCATGTATAAATACTCGAAAGGGGTGAGATATCCACACCCTCCCATAGGGAGGGTATCCAATCATTGAATCGTTGTCGGGAACATGCGGTGTCGTTCGCGGGTTCTGAGTTTGGCCAAAAGCTGATGATGTAATGATATAAAAGGGTATGTATATCACATCCTTACTAGAAATACATACTAAATAACTTTTGCGCAAAGTTTGTAACCGATTCTTGTATCAAAATGACAAAGTAGTTGGCAAGATTCTTGTAAAATAATGTTAGAAAATTGATGTACTTGATTATGGATAACAAGTTTAGCACATTTTGTGGGCCCTTGTCCACCATTATCACATTCATGGCCATCCACCTCTCAAAATTAGAAGCCTTGAATTCGATATGACGTAAAACAGCATTGAGGCCAACAAAAATAAACGGGTTAGGTTTGAGGCTAGATAAATTTGGGTTGAAAATATTTTGTGGCTCTGTCGTAAGATATATCATAGATTTTCGAAATATTTTATAATGATATATACTCATGTCAAAATATTTATCATGCTTCTTAAAATTTTACAACATACATCTTATTATATTTAATATGTCCCATTAAAAACAAAATCAAATTATAAATGGGTCCGCACGACTAACTCGTTTAATAAACATGTTCAGGTTATAATTGAACTTCTCAAAACGATTAACTAAACATGTCAGGTTTTAGGTTGAGATATTTGAGCCGTCAACCTATCAACTCGAGCCGCCAACCCGACACACTCTTGGAATTGCCACCTATCTCACATATAACACCATCCATTGTTTAAGTTGTACATATATAAGGGCCCGTTTGGTTTGTAAATGGTTTTAGGATTAGATTTGGATAGAATTTTGGATTTGAATTTAGATTTGATGTAAGAGAGATACATACATATTTATTAGAAATATATTGTTAATTTAGATGTTAAATTTAAATTTATATTATAAAATATTAAAAATAAAGAGATATAGAGAGAGATTAAATGGGCCCTACAAGAAAGAAGATGAAAATCGGCATGGTTAGTAGGGTTTCAACTAGAAGCGCGTTTGATAGAGAATTTCGAAAAAATGAAATAGCTTGAAGAATAGAATATCGGAGAATAGAAATCGATGAGAATTTTGTTCGATTAATGTTTAGTAACAATGACTTGTAGAAATGAAAAAAAAATTATTTAAATTATTTAAAAAAATATATCTTTTTTTAATTTATTTTTAAAATTTATGTACTTTCTTTAAAAAATTATTTTTAAAATGTATTTATTTAAAAAAAAACTTGTTTTTAAATATTTTAAAATGTATTTATTTAAAAAAACTTATTTAAAAAATTAATTTTTTTTAAATTTTAATTTTTTTTTAAAAGTGTATTTAAAAAAAGAAAAAAAACTTGTTTTAAAAAAATTTTTTGAAAATATATTTATTTAAAAAACTTATTTTTTATAAAAAATATTCTTTAAAATTTTTTTAATAATGTATTTAAAACAAAACACATTATTTAACAAAATTATAGTTGAAAAAAATGTGTCTACAAATAACTCGTAAGCGTAGTTTATTTTGCAACATAAATGTGAAGAAATGGAATTCCACTCAAAAAGTGGAGAAAATGGAGAAATAAAATAACATGTAGTTGAATTCTCTAGAGACTTTTAAATCTCCGTGTCCTTATTTCTCACCATCACCAAACAATGGAAATTTATTCATTTCGTGTGTTTGTTTCATTAAGATGTTTTGGAGTGCAGAATCGACTACCACATCTTCTTGATAAGAGATGGCTAGAAAGTCTAAATCTGAAAGAAATAATGTTGTTTGTTTTGTATAATTGTCCGAATGATTTTAAGTGCTCGTTTTGCAATTTGTTTATTAAACCAACTTGATGCGATAATAAGTAACTTATGTAAATATGAAACAAGATTTTATTATAAATATAACATAGTTAATAAACAATCAAATATATTATATAAAGTTTACAAAAGCGAGTAAGAAGCGAGAAGACAAGTCCACACCTCTTCTTGAGTAAGATGTTATATGTCCAATGAGTCTTACTCAAAAGAAAAAAACAAACAATGAAAACATCGCCTCCTCTTCTTGGTAAGAGTAAGAGGCTAGTAAAACTTTTTTAAAACAAACACACCCTTCCATTTCTTTGTCCTCGATTCTCTATACCAAACATGCCTAAGGTATGTTTGGCGTGAAGATAAATTGGGGCTTATATTTTAAACCGAAATAATTTTTATTTTCATAAACTTGTTTGGCAAATTAGTTTAAGTTGGGGCTTATAATTGTAGAATTACTTAAAAGGACATATAATTAAATTAACGTATGTATATATTAGATATTTTTGTGGGTAATTAAGTAAGTTGGTACCAACGAATCTTATATTTGAGGCTTACAAAAATTTTGGCCTCATTTTTTGGGCTTGGGCTTATAATTTCAAAAGCCCCCACCCCCATAAGCCTCTACGCCAAACGAGGCTTATTGGAAGGTGGCTTTTGAAATTTAAGCCCCATAAGCCCCTTAACCAAACACAACCTTAGTGGGGTTGATTTTATTTATCAATCCCAATGCCCCATCACAAAGCCCATAAACCAAACATACCCTTAGTATTGAAAATTTATGATTGCTATGTCGGACAATAGGACGATGAAACTAGGAAGGCTTGTAGAGTACCCCATCTTTCTCAAAATTCTTGAACTCAGCAAAAAAAAATATATAATTTAAGAATAATTGAGTTGTTTTACTATTCAACCAATCAAATATCTTCCAAAATGGACAATTATTTTAAGACATACAAAATAAAAGGATGGACTGACTGAACGAGTTTTACTTTACAAACAAAATGGTGCGAGAACTGGTTTAGGAATGCTAAGGAAACTGGAATTTCCAAATATGTTTATTAGTATTTGTTTACATATTGATGTAAAACGAGAATAATGATGGTTTGGGGATGGTTATGTTGTTTGGTTTCCATATTGAGCGATAAGGACCCAAAGGTGTAATTAAGAATCACGAGCTTGGGTAACACTCACAACAACGTGAAGTGTGTGTTCTTGTGTAAACGATTATGTGAAAAATGTAGAGAGGATTTAGACCCGTTTAAGGGTGTGGGATGCCTTTAATTTATAGAGAGCGTTTAGGGTTTAAGGATAAACCCGTGAGAATGATCAGACGGTTGTAAGACAAGGCATGTATTGATCATCTGAAGTGTAGACAAGAATGACAAGTAGCAACTCCTCCTTGGCTCGTACCATGTCATGCCCTTATCAGATATTCCTGTTTGTATGTCTCCCATTGTCATATGTCAGATGGTATATCTTAACCGTTAGTGACAATTGGAAGACAATTTCTCGCGCATGCATCTGACATGGATTAAGAGGCCTTCCCAGGTAAGTCATGGCCTGGGAATGTTGCTGGTCTTATCAAGTCTTGATGACAGACCTTGTTTAGATGTTTATGATGGGCTTGACTTAGGTGTGTAATTAATGGGCTTGGGCCATTAATATTAATACGCTATCAAGTTACTTCAGTGTAGTATTATAGCTTGATCGAATGGTATGATGTTGGACTAATGATAGTAATTATCAGGCTGTAAAGTAACTTTGCCAGGTTGATAACATATCCCCCTCAACATATACGCTTCAAGGTTGAAACTGAACAGGCATATAATTATCTTGCTAAATGTTAAGTGCCTTTTAAACTAAGTTTGATTCGTGTAATGTTTGCGTGAAAATTCAAAGAATCTTTTGAAATGATTTGAATTAGGTCAAGCAGTAGTTTCTTGACATGTGAGCCCATCCTTTGGACTGTACATGACATCAACGTAATATCAGTGTGAAATTAGTAGTACACATGTCTCCCAGGGCATGAAGAATACACGTGTGATGTGGGCCTGTTGAGCTAACGGCTGTTTACAAGTGTAATCCACTAACCCTATTTTTATCTTGCTTATAAATAGGGTTTGGAAGTTATGGCTTAACTTCTATGCCTTTTCAAAATAAAAAAAATTCTTCACTTCCTCTTGTTTTACTGGAATTATTTTTCTTCAAAGTAGGATCAAGGTTGGTTGTTCACCTCCCTTTTGTTTAGACGAAAAAAGCCTTTGTATAGTTTTATGCCATGCCTCGTGGTGAGAACGCCATTGTTTATGATAACCCTAGTTAGGTTAAGGACACGAAATACAATAACTTTATAAGAAAACACCCTTGGATAATGCATATCCTTCCTCATGTACTCGAGGATAATGAGAGGGCGATAGATCAACATCACATAACGTGTGACTTTTTATCTATAGTATGTTCGTGATTGTAATGCTAAGATACTTTGCACCCTTTCTACTTCACCATCATAAACTTTTATGATATATTCTTTTCCCAAATACATCCTATGGAGTACCAAAGGTTGAATCGTATATCATAGTGCATTTTGGTTTGAATGCCCCACCAAGTTTTCTTGTGTTCGGGCATATTTTACGCCTTCATCGGCATGGGTCGTGGTGGTCCATAGAAAAGAGGTCCAAGAGTGGTGTGTTTTTCCATAATTGGTCTATGAAAGGGTTATTGTTAATACAAATATCTCTAAAGCGTTATTTATATTTTCACGATCTTTGCTATTTTTGTTGATAACAATAATAAACTTTATTTAAGCAAATTATAAATTTAGTCTTAAGTATTTTATTCATAAGTTAAAGTACTAACTAACATTTATATCGCTTTGCAATAACGTATTTGTAACACCCCGAAAATATGGTCCAGCGAAAGCATACGAACCTTTGGGTGCTACTATCTTAGTATCACAACATATGGTACAAAGAATAGTTTTTATCCCATTTATTTAAAATAAGATTCATTAACAAAAACGTTATGTTTTCATTATATGAAAATAGTGCGGAAATAGGCCCAAAAGATAATTAAAGCGGTCCCGATTATTCATCAGAGTCGCCTATGACCATGCCCCTTGCCAAGCGTCTTCCAATAGTGAGCTATTGCCTTAAACATGAGAATACATGCTAAAAGGTCGACTACTTTGGTGAGTTCATAGAGTTTAGTTACAAAGTAATAGTGGACACGATAAGGTTTAATTGCTATGTGCGACTAAGGAATATACATAATAAACTTTCCAATCAACAATCAAACCACAATAATCCACTCAACACAATCGAGATCTCGTGAGGGCCCCAGCGACTCTAGCCCGACGCGGTGTAGCAAGGCCTAGAACCACAAGCTACCCTGGTCTAGGTCGGTCTATTCTTAGCTAGGCATCGAGTCTAAGTCAACAAATGTCGCATGTCTAACCTTTCCTAGTCAACGCATTAGCAATTCAAAAGAGTAGTGATAGGTCCAAGAAATAGTTTGTATTCACATAGACACATAAGATCACAATCCACAAATCAAATATTCCAAACAACATTTATTCTCACATAATGTTCACATATCCATTTATGGTTAGTTAAAAGCAGCATGTATTCTCCCTCAAAAATAGTTATGAAAACCTTTTAAAAGAGGGGCTATGAAACTCACCTTAGCCATAGAAATGCACTATTCATGACTAACACGACTGGCATCTAAAGCTAATCTCCATGGCATCCAGAAGAAGGTACGACGAGTACGATAGAATAGAAATGACGCAACTTAATGCGTATACGATTATCTTAAAATACGGTTCATATGATAAAAAGTCGATATAAAGTAATGTGCGTGGTTTTCGTGGATTATGCGTATCGTTACTTTCAAAGTCCGTTATCAATATCTCAAAGGTTTAGTTTTAACGTTTCGTGTGGTGGTAAGAAACATAGACGCGATGCACAACTCACGCGAAAGAAGAGAAGACGTCGACATAATCGAGACATACTAACTAGAACGCACGCCAAAAGGAAAAGACATCGACAAAGTCAAGAAATACAGACAATACTCAAGCTAGTCAAAGACTAGGAAATGACGAAGACTATTTATGTAATATAGATAGGTTAACTTCTGGTAGTTTCCCCATAATCCCAAACATATATGTTTATAATAAAAGATAAGTTCCATTATCGCTTGATTAATAAAGAATTCACAATCGTTACTCGTTCTTAGACGAGTTTATAATAAAGTACTTCTTATAAAGCATACTATTTGGTATATTATAAGTGACACATTTGTTTACTCAACGTTCCCAAACCATTACGACTTTAATAATTTGTCTTATCAAAATAACATTTCCCGACAAGTTTATAAAAGTTAACTTGTATTTATAAAAACACAAGTTATTATCGTAGTTAATAAGGGTTTATAATTAAATAAAACCATATTTTTCGATATTATATAGATAAATGTCTCGCTATTAGTAAAAATGTGAAAATAAAATACTTAGGCATATCATGAAACAAATATATTAAACTCATTTCCGAGTCAATATATTCTACTCGGTTAATTCAAATGTTTAATGAAGTCCGACTTATAACCAATATGACTTGTATATCCAATGTTACTCTAATTTATAAAGCGTGTCGAACCTCATAAGTTATAACGTATCGTCATATCCGATATCGATTATTAATTACATAATTAGTTATTAACGTTTATCGTCCGTTTTATAAATGACTTATTCGTTATCCGATCAAGTCTTATATCGTATCACGATAGTTTTATTCCGTTATAATTGTATAATTGATTCATTACCACATCCGTCATTAAGTATATATATCACAAGTTTATCCGTCGACATATACCACTTATGACTTATAAACAATTATCGTGTCTTAGTAGAATTAAACCCATGACCCATATTGATTTATACCTTTTGAATAATTACACATTAAGACAAAGCGAACCCAAGTGAACATAATCAAACTCAATGCCATGTTAACAACTTTACACCACTCAAGTAATAGTTTGCCCAACTTTCTTTAATTTCCATGTTACTTGTGTTTCATAAAAGTAATCCATCATTAGTTACTAAATAAATTTAAATAGTTATTGATATATTATCCATAATCTAGATGATAGCCGTTCAATTTCAAGTATGACTAAATAAACAATTGATAGTCACACTCACCATGTCCTTATTAAACCAAATAAGTTGACATTTTATCATTAAAACTAAACTATGACTACCCCATGATTTAAGATGACTCCAAGTCAATACGCAAAACTAATTCAGACTCATGGTCAACCCGTTCTGACCCGAGACTAACTTACACGACCAAGACTCAAAAGGGACCAAGTAATAATCAAAAACCATGTCTCACTAATGCCCAAATCTGACTCGAACCAACTCCCATCAAAACCACCCGGAACTAACATTCGTACAATACCATTATCAAATGGTGACTCAACTCGTACCCATAACTAACCCAAGCAATCACATCCGTGGGTCATAAGACCCAACTCGTCTCATAACTGGTACGATCCTAGGTCATCAGACCCGACTCGTTGAGTCGACCCACTCAATCAATCAATCAATACCTCGACCAGTAAATACATTCGAACAAACAACAAATTCAAGTCTAAAATGAAACAAACAAGCACTCCGTATATAATTCTTACCACAAAAATCCTTTTCAAAATGTTCTCACAACTTATTTTTAATTTGTTTTTCTTTTAAAACTCGTTTATCAATTGTTATCCACGAAAATATAAGCATAAACAATATGTATGTTTTTATCAAAAACAAATAAATAATAATGATATGAACCAAGTAAGGTTTTACCGAGAGAAGGAGAGGAAAGAGCGGTTGTGATGGCGTCTTGTACGAGTACAACTCGTACCAAACCAAGCGCGACCCTTAATCACTCGTTTACTTCTAAAAACCCTTGTGTCCGAATCTTAAAATCAAGATATAGGGCGCGTCCTTTAGTTTTAACGCGTATGTGATGCATAAATGGGGTCACAAGGACCCGATCTATCGTTTAGAAGTGGCAGTGTAACAAGTAGGATTGGCCGGAATTTGGCCGGAGTCCGGCGATGGCGCCGGAACCTTAGTAGGTTGGCCGGAAAATATATATATATATATATAGAGAGAGGAGGGATATTGTTTGTGTGTGTTTATAGAGAGAGAAATGGAAATGATAAAATGAGAGAGTGGAAGTAGTGTGGGTATTTATACTCCTAGGAGGGACCCAACTTGTACTAGTGTAAACTTAGGGGGTGGCGGGGTGATATTCACAAGGACTAGTTATGTAACTTTCTAAAACTTTCGATTTATTAGGTTCGGGACTCGTTTGAACTAGCAAACGAAGGATTCATGACTTGGAAATTACGCCAACGTTTTCAGAATATTATTTCTGATAAAAACGACTATAAATACGTATCGTATCTCAACTTAGATGGAATGATCGCTCTAATTGTTGTTTCTCCATTTATGACGTGTCGAGGACATTAGGAGTTGTCACAGCCTCACCTCCTTAAAAGAAATCGCGTCCTCGCGATTCAATTCAAGTTATGCGTTAAGGTCTAGAAGAGGCGAGTGTATACGCACGAGGATTTATCTTCACGTTCCCTATGTGAACTTAGGATCTTACTGCGAGTTTCGACGAACTTCGACGATAGAGATGCGACTTTACTAAAGTCGTCCAACTTAATGGTCTACGATTTTGATAAGTCAACAAAGTTTAAACGCTCAAAAGATTTGGATTTGTTGGAATCACTCCTAAACTAGATTACAAGTGTTAGTAATTAATATGTCTGATAAAACCTCTATAAATTAATACTCGATAAATTAATAACCTCGATAAAATTAATAATTTGTCAGGTCCAACTTGGGACCCGGTACAATTGGACTCCAATCGATAAAATAATAAGATAATAATTTTTGAAACCCAGTGTATATATATTAGTCCCAACGAAACTATAAATTAATAATCACTAAAAATTCCATATATATGTATATATGTGTGTGTGTGTGTGAGAGAGAGATACACTTGTAAATCCTAAGATTGTTTAGTAAAAATTAATCTATAGTCACTTGTTTTTTGTTGAACTTCAAATCTATATTGAGTTTATCATAAAATCTCTTTATTGCACTAAAAAGTTGATGCGTTGTCTTCTCGTATTGCAACAAAAAGAGTTAATTTTTATTTTCATAAAGTGTGAATGTGTATTTATAAAATGTTAATCGGAACTTGTTTTTCAAATTTATTTTTTGTCTCTAATCTTTTATATAATAAAAGAATTACATCATTTTAGAGTGTTTTTGCAAAACCCTTCTCATTGAAAAAAAAATTAAACAATAGGAGAGCTTGATTTTGCTACGTAAGCAAAATCGTGTGATGTGATTGGTTAATAAAAGTCAAAATTAAATTGATTTTGGTCAACCTTTAATTAATTTTGTGGAGAAATTTGGTTGAGAAGAAAAACAATAAAAACATATGTGTCAAATATGTGAAAACAAAAACTTAAAAAAAGTGGGGTTAATTAATAAAACTTTAGTGGTGAAATTTTTAAAAATTGTATAGAGTTAAGTGTAATATTATAAGATTACATATTTTTTAATAACTTTGGAAATTAAACAAATACCCTCTTATACTTTATACACCTTATACTTTATAACTTAAAAATACAATATATATGTTATTTTAAAACTCCAACATATAAATATACATAAGATTATAAATATCATTTTTTACGTTTACTAAGGACTCATTTATTTCATATTAAAAGTATGACAAATGTGGACACGAATTTGTATATTAAATATGGCTAAATTATTGGAAACGGGAATATAATTATCAGACTGTAAGTACGAGATACTATAATGTAATATGAAGAAAAAAAACGTGATTGTACTTATAACAACTACTCATATAATTTTTATTTCTTTATATAAGGATATGTAGAAAAACATTTTTAAAAAGCTTTAAGGAGTATATATTAACATTATCAACGTTTATTATGTGCAACTAAACTCGCATCTTGTGTGTGAAATTTAAATAGGAACCTCAACATATATATATGAGCTAAATATAGTTGAATCTTGAGTTATCTAACAAATTTTTTTACAAAATTTGATTATACAAAATTCTAATGGATATTAATGGATAATTGAAAACTCGTGCATAAGTATATAATTACATGTAATTACCTTTAAAGACACAATATTTTGCATTGATATATATATATATATATATATATATATTTTTGTCTAAACCACAATAGTACGCGAGTATTATAACTAGTGAGTATGAATTGTAACTAGCTGGTATATTAGACTTGAAAATTTAAAGTCATACGTAAAACCTCTTTAAATTAATAAATTATTAATTTATCGATATAATAATATCTCGCTAAATTAATAAAATATCACGGTCCCAACACTATTAATATATAGAGGTTTTACTGTAGTTAGCTTAATTATGGATTTTATGTTAGTAATTAAGGCTAGGCTCATGTAGAAAGCCCATGAGCCTTTGCCAAAGCCCAATAAGGTAAAGGAAGGGAACTTGCATGTTGCCCTAGTTCCTTCCTATAAATAGGATTGTAAACCTTCTCTTGAAGGTTGGCTGTTCATTTCACATATATCCTAAGCATAAACTTTCTCTATATCGTGTGTGTGTGTGTTTTGTTCAACCGATCACCTCTCTCTTTATTTCTTCATATTGATGCACGTGTTACATAAATGGGAACCTAACGGTGGTATCATTAGCCAAATAGTTGGGTGAGCGATTTTGTTTTGAAGGTTTTTTGTGTACAGCGTAACTCTCGGTTTCAAAACTTTCTTCATAAAAAGCTTTGATTTTCACTTTAAAATTCAGTTCTTGTACTTTAAAGGTTATTTGGTGATAAAATTTAAGTTTTTGGCAAAAAGTTTCAAACTTTACGTGTATTTCATTGTTTTTGAGCTTGATTTTAGTCGCGTGGTCTGTTGTACGCGTAAGGTGTATAAGCGTTTTGGATAATCAAGTTTCAAACTTTTGTGTTATTTTGGTGATATTAAAGCTGTTTCATCACAAAAATCTGGTTTAGAAACACTTTGTTAGCCTTAATAGTTTTTATTAGAAGTGATGGTCATTCACGTTTAGGAACTTTGTAACGTGTGTTAGATATCGTGCTAGAAAAGTCAACGGGCTCGTGGATTGAACTAAGCTAAATGGGTACTAGTTATGTTAAGCTTGCCTTTTATCCAATCCAACCCATGTCCAACCCACGAAGCCCATAGAAAGCCTTTTAGGGCATCATGTTACTTGTACTATATAAACCCTCAAAGTCTCATTTGAGGGTGTGTGAGTGTGTGTGTGTGTGTGTTTTCTTTGGAATATACAACTTATTGTTTTCATCTTTTCTCTACACATATACGGTTTTAACATCAAGTCACCATCTTTCTCATCTTCATTTCTACGCTTTGTTTGTGTTTGTGGTTAACGTGTTATACGCGTAACGGGTTGGGTTTGTGATAAGGTTGACAAAATTAAGGTCTAACAATTGGTATCAATCGCCTAACAATGGTTTAGGAGTGTTTTGATTGAAGTTTTTTGTTGTAGTGTACGCGTAGTGTTCGTTCTCAAAGATTCACGCATAAAACTTTAATTTTTGCACTTAAATCTTCAAGATTCTTATGGTCTAAGGTTTATATAGTGTTAAAGATTCTAGTTTTGGAAAAAAGTTCGAAGCTTTATGTGTTTTACATTGTTTTTAAATTAGTTTTTGGTTCGTGGTTCATTTCTACGCGTGTGTTTTTGGTCAAAACAATCTTGGTATTTGAGTGTTTTGGAAGTTATTTGTGCATCGAAATCGGTTGAATCATGGAAATTTTTACGCGTAAGTCAAAACCCTAGTTTTCTGGCGTAAGAAAATTCAAAACCCTATTTCTGGCGTAAGTTTCTCGCATAACTTTTGGTGAAGAATCTTCGTGCAACAAAGATGACTCGATGCTTCCTCACTTGGATAAGTGTGTGGAACACCGACTTTCGGATATATTTCTGTTGTGGCGGTGTAAAGGAGTCAAGTTTTATCACACAACTCCTGGTGACCACTTGTGAATGGTCAACCGTAATAAACTTCAAGCGACTCGAGACACCAATGCAATGAAGATCTAGAGAGGTGTAGTGTTTCCCAGTCGTTAAGTCCCAACGGTGTGCGATGAATAATCAAGCGAATAGTGATCGGGAGAATTTGAGCAGGAAAAGGGTGAGCGGAAAAGAGATATGATTGATTAAACCTAAAGAAAAAGTTTATAAATTACAGGGGCTTAAATGCAAATTAAAGAAAATTAAAAGCTAAATTATATTAAATAAATGCTATCACTATTTTTAAATTGATGTTTTTGATTTTTCTTTTACAAATTTAAATTAAAAACTACGTAACGTACAAAAGAAAATGTGAAACTGAAACAATATTAATCCTAAAAATATAAAAATGACATTTTTACAAACCTAATGATAAGAGAAAATTTTTAGAAAAAGAAAATTATTTTTATGACTATTTATTTAATTATTATTAATTAAAAACTATTTTACCTATTTAATAATACCCTAAAATATAAGAAAATATGAAATAAAGCTAGAAAAATGAAATTATGACTTAGAAAAATCTAAAATAACTAAAGAGAATTTTCAAAACTAATTTTGTATTTTTCTGATTATTTTTCTATTTTCTATGAATTAAAAACTATTTAAAACTAATTAAATTGCTAAAAATTACAAATTTAACTAAGAAAAATCTGGAAAAATTATTTTTTTGCTTTTTATATTTATCTTAACCTAGGAAAAATGAAAACTTATTTTTTTGAAACTTTTCTGATTTAATTGTATTAAAAGCTAATTAAAAAGTACTAAAAGCGATTTAAATGAGGAAAAATATCAAGCAGTGCTTGAAAAATATGAAAAATTCAGGAAAAGTCTAAAATAATATTACGAATCTAAGAAAATATAAAAGCAGTAGCTTATGTGTGAGAATATGGAGCTGCGGTGACAAGTGCTTATAAATAAGCACTCCAAATAAGCTAGAGGTACCAAATGAGCACCAAATTATCACGAAGCTATAATATGCTAAAACTACTCAAAAGCAACTAATTACAACTAGCCTAAACCTCTAAAGTGCAAGCTACACAGATTTGATGAATTAAAAACTTAAGTGCTAAAAGCAGTTTTTACTACTACTTTGTAGCTTGAAAATAAGCTACTCAAATAAGTGAAACTCAAAACCGGATGTTGGAACCTAAAGGAGACACGGCTAGCTACTTAAAACCAAAAATGAGACCAAGATAAGCTCTAATGAGCTTTTGACAAGCCCTGCACAACACTGTGCACACTCGGTGACTATTGAGTCGGTGCTGAGGGATTTTTGACCAAATTGACAAGCTATTTTGGAGCTTATAGAAAATTACTAAAATTATACAAAAATCATTTTTCAAATCTTGACCAATTGAAGTTTTTAAACCCAAAGTTTCACTTGAATTGAACCGAAATGAATCAATGAAAAATCACCCAAGTTGGGTGGCGAGAGTTTTACAACTTTTGACTTTTGAGCGATTTTGAAAGTTTGACTAAAATGAGATTTGAAACCAATTTATGGCTGAGATTGATGTTTTAAGGTGAAATAAAACTAATGCAAGCTACTCTCTATATTCTGAACACAAATCAAGCTTTTGATTTTACAAATTTCCATGAGACATGAAATTAGAGATGAGTTTATGGTGATTTTGACTTTTATGGTTCTAAGGTGCAATTTGAATGACTAAAATGGTTCAAATGGACCTAAATTGAGACTAAGTACAGCAGATTTTAAACACAAACCAATCCTCAAGCTCAAACATGCTAAATCCAAAGATCCAAACACACACTTTATGGATATGATTTGCAAATAACTACTACCTAAACTTAATGTAGTTAGCAATGCTCAAGAGATATCTAACATATCTACTATACCTATAATAATACAAAAACAATAAACAATGCTACATTTATAAAATCAACAAGACATACTAGATTATTAATAATTCAATGCGAAATAAAATGGAATTGAGACTAAAAACTCACAACTGTCCGACTTATTTTGCGACTTAAACAGAACCACTAACCTACTACACTAAACCTAATCAATTCCAACCCAATCCAACTCTGCATCAACAAATCCATTTCCAATTCCATTTCCAAAATGTTCTCGGTTTGACTTTTGTTGACCGGATACCAATATTGCTTGAACTTGATTTATAAGCTTACCAAAAGCTATAAACGAGCTTAAATAAGCTTATTTGAATTAAAAATAAGCTACTTGAAGCTTGAATATAAGAACATTTAAAGCGAATTTTATAACGGTGAAACATAAAAACATGAAACTTTGATAAAACTTTGAATTGATACTTGAAATGAGTTACAATAGATAAAATAACTTAAGTTTAGTACATAAAAGCTTAAGATTACAATTTTAAACTTAAATTAAGACATTGAAATTAAAAAGCGACATACATGAAATTTTAAAACTAAGTACTACTACTTCTCTCTCTTCTCTTTCTCTATTTATATGCAAAATGTCTTCTCTCTGACTCTGAGCATTTCCCTTGCATTTGGGACCATTGGATCACTTGAGGAGATATTGGCCGTTTGATGAATTTTGGCGCCAAATTGAGATATAACAGTTGGGGGGGTTGAGTGCAAAGGAGGAAGCATTTAATGTTTCTTGTTGTTTGGTTGAGGTGGGGAACATGGAAAGTGGAGATGTGGTGGAAGGATGGAAGGTTGAGTGTTGTGAGGCGGGTGGTGAAGAAGAAGAAAAAGGAGGAAAAAGGGTGAGTTTGTTTGACCGGGGTTTGACTTGGGGTTTAATATTATGGCGGGGGTCAAAGCAGGGGGGTCAAGGGTTTGGCGGGGTCCAAAAGGTATTTGGTCAAGGGTCAATGGGGGGGTTTGGTTTAATAAACAAGGACCATTTTGCAATTTCGAAATTTGAGGACCAAAGCGCCAATTTTCAAAGTTGTTTCAAGGGACCAAAAATGACAAGTTTCAATAGTACAAGGACCATAATAGACATTTTCAAACTTCAAGGACTATTTTGCCAATTTTGAAACTTGAAGGACCAAACTTGTAATTTCTCAAAACTTTTGACATTTTCACCAAAGGACTAATTATGACAAGTTATGATTTTAAAAGGACCTTTGGTGACTTTTCTTTTAAAATAAGTGCTCGGGGACTATTTCGACAACTTTTGAAACTTGGGGGTGAAGCGCCAATTATGCAAACTTAGCTCATTTTCATCGATTTTAAACATTTTGCATCGAAACATATAAAATGCAATTTTGAGATATTTTCGATATTTTGATGCATTCGAGCATTTTAAATGTTTTGCGATTGATTTGACCAAAAATGATGAGTATTTACACACTCATCAATCCCCCACTAAACTATTGCTAGTCCTAGCAATCTTTTGAGAAAAACTTAATGGATTTGAATCTCTTTACCAAAAGCCATTACTTACGGAGTAGCCAAATGTTTCGAGTTCAAGTAAGAACTATGGTACTTGATAACCATATGATTTTGAGCAAACCACCGACTTCAACGGTTTGATTTGTCTTTACGAAGCCGTTTATACGGACTAATAACTCTTAGATAAATAATATATCTTTGGTGAGTCGATTACCAATTATGGTTTTCCTTGCCTTTACCACAAGCCATAAACTTGCGGGCTAGCCAACTCTTCACTAATTAAAGATATGGTGGTGAACACCATACAATTTTGGGCAAATTGCAAGCCGTCAGCGGTTTGAGATATCTTTACCAAGAGCCGTTTGCTCTGGATTAGCCAATCCTTTTGTTTATTAGACATGGCGGATGATAACCATAAGTTGAGTAAGTGCAAAACACTTACTCCAAAAAAAATTTTGGCCAAAAATGGGGAATTGGGCGGTATAATTACATGATAAAATTCGTGAGAATTCCCCACACTAGAAATGAATATTGCCCTCAATATTCAAAGTACCGCGGTTATGCGAAACAAAAACGTAAAAGGAAATACTACGGCCATTATTTGAAAGATATATTATTTTTTTTTTTTTTTTTTTTTTTTTTTGAAAACTTATATACAACGTGGGGCAACTCCCCACACTAGGGTGGTAGAAAGTAGAAAGAAGTCGAAATATGGGTGAAAACCCATATGGCATGCTCTTGTTTTTGATTCCAGTCGCTAGCTTGACTCGATCCCGCATTCATTGGTTCATGGGGAAAGTTTGTAGATCGGGACAACCACGGGAGGAATGTCCTCTCCAAAATAATGCTTCAATCGATGACCATTCACTTTAAAGTTTGGACCATCGGGTTGAGATAACTCAATGGTTCCATAAGGAAATACTTTAGTGATGGTGAATGGTCCGGACCGGTAGGATTTTAGTTTTCGAGAAAATCTTCAATCTTGAGTTGAAAAGAAGGACTCGATCACCGGCGTTGAAAAGCGGTTTTGATTTTGAGTCATGAATCTTCTTTGTCTTTTCTTTGTAGATCAAAGAGTTCTCGTATGCTTGATCACGGAGTTCATTTAATTCATTCATTTGAACTTTCCGGTGATCACCGGTATCTGAATATCGAAGTTGGCATGTTTCAAGGCCCGGTATGCCTTGTGCTCAAGCTCAACCGGCGGATGACATGCCTTCCGTACACTAGCTTGTATGGAGTACACCGATGGGTGTTTATAAAATTTGTCGGAAGGCCAGTCGTCATCTAGCTTATCCGACCAAGAGGCACGGTTTTCGCCTCTTGTCCTTTCAAGAATTCTTTTAATCCCTCGGTTGGAAACTTCCACTTGCCCACTTGTTTGGGGTGGTGCAGCGATGAGAGGCGGTGAGTTACACCATACTTTTGCATGACTCTATCAAGCGGTCATTGCGAAATCGTACCACGATCGCGATTATAGCTCGTGGGTTCCAAACCTAGCAAAAGAGATTTTAAGAATTTCACAACAACTCGGGCATCGTTGGTAGGCAAAGCTTTCGCTTCAACCCATTTTGACAAATAGTCACGACCACGAGTATGTATTTATTACCGCGAGGCGAAGGAAATGGCCCGTAAAGTCAATGCCCGGATGTCAAAAATCTCACACACTTGAATGGCGTTTTGCGGCATTTCATTTCTTTGTGAGATATTTCCGTGGCGTTGACAAGCGTCGCGAGTTTTGACAAATTCATGGGCATCCTTGTAAATCGTGGGCCAATAGAATCCGGAATCAAACACCTTCTTGGCGGTGTAGTTGGGGCTATGATGTCCCCAGTGGGTCGAATGGCAAGCCTTGAGAATGTCATTGGCTTCGACCATACACACATCGCTGATGACTTGATCGCGCAAATTTTGAATAAGTAGGGTCGTCCCGAGTAATGTTTACATCTTTAAAGAATTTGTTTTTGTTGGGACGACATCCCTTTCACCACAAAGTTACCCGCATGGTAATTTGCAAAGTCGACAAACCATGGGGTAGAAGAGTCTCCACGAAAAGAAACCACATTGAGTGTTTCGAGAGGAAATGTTTCGTTTATTTCCTTTTCTCGAACACATCTGGTGAGGGTTTTCTAGGCGGGACGAGATGATCGTGACGGGTTCTCGGCTCCTTTTTATCACGTATAATGATATCAAATTCTTGTAGGAGGAGAACCCAGCGGAGCAATCTCGGCTTTGCATCTTGTTTTGCAAAGAGATATTTGAGAGCCGAGTGATCCGTATACACCACGCATTTGGTCAAGATAAGGTATGGCGAAACTTCTCAAGCGCATACACCACGACTAATAATTCTTTTACGTAGTGGTGTAATGGGTTTGAGCTTGATCATAGTCTTACTTGCGTAGTGGATAATTTGAAAATGCTTGGTTTTCGTTGCCCCAAGGCGCACCGATAGCAAAATCACTTGCATCGCACATGAGTTCAAAGGGTAAATCGATCGGGGCAACTAGAATGGGTGCTTCGTAAGCTTTTTCTTTAATGTTTCAAAAGCTTGATGCACTCGGTGAGAAGATAAAAGGAGCATCTTTTTCAAGAAGATGGGTCATAGGCGGCGATTTTAGAAAAATCTTGTATGAATCTGCGATAAAACCGGCATGACCTAGAAAACTCCTAATACCTTTGGCGGTAGTAGGATGAGGCAATTTGGCAATAACATCAACTTTTGCTCTATCTACCTCAATCCCATTTTGGAAATCTTATGGCCAAGGACTATGCCTTCTTTGACCATAAAGTGGCTCTTCTCCCAATTTAGACAAAGATTGGTGTCTTCACACCGTTTAGCATTTTATCTAAATGGGAGACATGTTTGAAATGAGTCCCCAATGACCGAGAAGTCATCCATAAACACCTCCATTGTTTCCCGATCATGTCGTGGAAAATTGCCATCATACATCGTTGGAGCGTGCGGGGCGTTACATAGGCCAAAAGGCATCGTGCGTAGGCAAAAGTTCCGTATGGGCGGTGAATGTGGTCTTTTCTTGATCCGGCGGATCAATGGGGATCTGAAAATAACCGAGAAACCATCAAGGAAACAATAGTATTCGTTCCCGCTAATCTCTCAAGCATTCGATCCATGAAGGGTAGAGGAAAATGGTCTTCTGGTGGCTTCGTTTAACTTGCGATAGTCAATACACACGCCATCCGTAACCAATCGAGTTGGAATTAACTCGTTTTCTTCATTGTGACAACGATTATGCCACCCTTTTTGGAACACGGTGAATGGGGTGACCAAGGACTATCGGAGATCGGGTAAATTAAACCGGCATCAAGAAGTTTGAGAACCTCTTGTTTGATAACCTCATGAATCTTAGGATTCACCCTTCTACGATGTTGAATTCTTTGGTTTGAAGTCATCCTCCATCAAGATTTTGTGAGTACAAAACTCGGGGTTGATACCCTTAATGTCGGAGAGTTTCAAGCAATTGCTTGCTTGTGTGACTTCAAGACCTTTATGAGCGATCTTCTCCTCCTCGGTTAAGTCTTTAGCAATTATGACGGGTAATTTATCATCACCCTCCAAGAATGCATACTCGAGATGAGGAGGTAGGTCCTTAAGTTCAACCTCGGGAAATTCTTGATAGATGTTTGTCTTGATTTGATTTCCTCAATCGTGATCTCTTTCGGAGGAGTGAAGGTAATGGATCTTCATTTAACAATTGCTCAAGATAAAGGATATCTCCTCGAATCATAAACACCATCAATTCCGGCGGAATTGATTCATCACTAACAAGAAACTCATCGATCTCTTCTAGAAAAGTCACCTCCCTCAAGCGGGTGAGAGAGGGGAAGAGTCGGCAATGATTGGTTGAGAAGATGTGGTGGAATCCCACTCACGAATTATGAAAATAACCAAGAAACTCTTGAGAGTACTCCTCGAAGCAATATCAATTACATCGACTCGATTAAGCGATTGACATCATAATTTGAGGAGTACCTCGAAGTTTGATCAAGGTTAAAGGTGGCGACTTCATTACCCACACGTAGCGTGATTTCTTGCTCAAATACATCAATGAGAGCACGCCCGTTCTCGGGAATCCTCGTCCAACAATGAGGGAACCCGATGATCGACATCGAAATCAACAACCACAAAGTCGGTGGAAAATGGAACTTTCCTACTTTCACGAATACATCCTCGGCGATGCCAAGAGGGCCGCGATATAGAAACGATCGCAAGCTCAAGAGTCATGCGGTAGGAATAAGTTACGGAAGAAAGTTTCTTCCATCTTGAATAAGGCATCAGTTGATGCTTGCACCAAGATCGGCAAGGGCAAAGCATTCAATCATTCACGGAAAAACACAAGGAAGAAGAAATTTTCCGGGATCTCCAAGCTTCTCGGGAAGCTTCTTTATGAAGCTATTTGGCGGTTCTCGTTCAAGGAGTTTAGCCATTTCAAGCAGTTTTCCTTGTTGCTTAACATGTGTTTGAGAGTTGATGCAAACTTGGGCATCGGCATGATGGCATCCATAAAGCTTATGTCAAAATGTAGTTCTTGGAAAATTTGAAAATTTTTTCCATTTGATGGTAGCTTTTCGCGGAGTTTTGCTCATTTAAGCGTGAGGGTAAGGAATAGAAGTTTTGGATTTGGGGTTGTCAGCTGGAGGTTCAAAACAACTCGAGGTTTGGTTTTGGGTTTCGGGACAACGAGGATGGACATGTCTTTGTACTTTGTGAGCTAGTAGGTTGCACTTGGTCCTTTGTCGCCTCGGGTTCACTTTCCACTACCTTCGGGAGAGAAGAAGAAGAGGTAGTAGGAATAGCGGGTCCATCATATGAAGCACCACTTACGGTTGTGATCGCCTTTGCATCGCCCCTCGGATTAGCGATCGTGTTGCTAGGTAAAGTACACAGGCAGGGTCGATCATTTAAAGACTTCTTAATGTCGAAATCGGCTAACCAACAACCTATTCATTTCCTCTTGGGATTTCATGAATTGCTTCAACAACTCATCGGATGATGGTCAGTTGGAACAATGGCTTGAGTTTTTGTAGGAAAATTCGGCCTCTATTGTTTGGATTAGGGCCTTGATTTTGGAAATTTCCTTGATTATTGCCATGAAAATACCACAGGTTGAAATTTCCACGACCTTGGTTTCTATTAAAGTTTCCTTGGTGTTGGAAGTTTTGACTTTGATTTTGAAAACCGTTATTTGGACTAAAATTACCTTGGTTTTGAAAACCTTGGTTCGTTCTATTCGATTTTGATTACGGTTTTGGTTTTGGTTGAAACCGGGTGGTCGAGGTAGTGGTTAGGGCGGTGGTTCGGGTCTATAGGAGCACGGTATTGGTTGCCTCTGGATTAGAAATCCCCCAGCGTTTGCTTCAAAGGGTTACCATCGGTGGCCATCTGAGTTGTAGTAGGCATGGGGCCACCGCAAGTAAACAGACTTCCACTTTCTTAACTTGACGAGGAGGTGAAGTTTGTGGAAAAAACTTTCTTTTGGTTGGAAGAACCAAAGCTTGAATTGCTTAGTGAGTTTGTCAATCTTAGCATCGGTGCTAGATTGACTCACGAGCGATAAATAGAAGGACCAACAACGACTTGGGAAACAACCGGTTTGCTTCGTGCGGTCACGGACTTTAGACTTGTTTTCAATGATCGCTAAAGCTTCTTTTACGGTTTTGCTCAAGAAATTTCCTCCGGTGGAGGAATTGAGAGAATCTTGATCAGTTGACTCACTCCATTATAGAAAGTATCGAGTTGCATCAACTCGGAGAAACCGTGGTGAGGACATTTGCGGAGCAACTCCTTAAAACGATCCCACGATTCTTTGAAGGATTCATCAAACTTTTGTGTGAACTTGATGATTTCATTTTAAGACTCGTGGTTTTGGAAGGTGGATAAAACTCGTTCACAAAT
This sequence comes from Chrysanthemum lavandulifolium, assembly GCA_022545495.1. Lineage (NCBI taxonomy): Eukaryota > Viridiplantae > Streptophyta > Magnoliopsida > Asterales > Asteraceae > Chrysanthemum > Chrysanthemum lavandulifolium. The sequence continues at coordinate 145,841,070 of CM040242.1, forward strand.
TTCTTCACGGTCTTCCCATGTTTCGATTGATTGAGGGGTTGTTTTCAAGCCAAATCCGGGCTTGTCCCTCGAGGAAAATGGGAGCAGAAGAAGCTTGCGACATCTGTAGGGACATTCTTGTATTTGATGGTAGATGCAATCTTGTTAAACCATCGAATATGAGCATGAGGATCATCCGCTCAAAACCATAGAATTGACTTGAGGTTACAAGATTGATAACCGGTTTTGAGTTCAAAATTTTCGACCACAATGGTGGGATAACAATAACATCTCCATACCCGTCGATGGGTGCACGGAGAAGCTCACACATAGGGCGTTCTTCCGCCATGATAGCGGAGTAGTGTGAGCGATCCGGATCTCGGATCCGTGATGGGCGCGAGCGTCTCTGGACACGCCTTCTTGGAATCTTGACAAGCTCACGAAATGGGCTTACGGATCTAGAAGAGCGAGTGCGCATACACTAGAGTTAACTCTAAGAGATCTCGAGTTAAGGAAGGAATTATGAAAGGAATTATGAAAATGGGGTAAGAAGAATCTTTTGGGTTTTATGGTTTTGAAAAGTAGATATAACAACAAATCCAATTAAAACAATATCGAGGCAAAACAACGGTGAACTTAAACCAATAATCACAAGATGAATGGCTTCTTTGAAAAAGGTACACCACTCACAAGGACACAAAGGCAAGTTTTAATCTTTGGTTCGGGAACTTATTATGGTCGTACCCCAGTTAGGTAGTACCTTGCCTTGGTTTGCGGTGGTAATTTTTATGTTGTTATTATTAAACAAAGAAAAGCGACAAATCTTTTGTATTTTTATCTTTTATATATATATAGAAACAAAAGAAAAATATTTTTGTGTTTTATCGTTTTAAGATGTTTTGGGTTTTGGATTTTTATAAGAAAATATATATAGATATAGATGGTATGAACAAGGGTGAATATTCAAATCACTAATCGCTAAGCGGAAGATAATTAGCACTGACTCCCGTGGCGCCAAAAATTTGATCGATGCCAAACCGTCAAGTTTTATCACACAAGTGACCACTTGTGAATGGTCAACCGTAATAAACTTCAAGCAGCTCGAGAACCAATGCAATGAAGATCAAGAGGGTATAGTGTTTCCCAGTCGTTAAGTCCCAACGAGTTGTGCGATGAATAATCAAGCGAATAGTGATCGGGAGAATTTGAGCAGGAAAAGGGTTATGATTGATTATACCTAAAGAAAAAGTTTATAAATTACAGGGGCTTAAATGCAAATTAAAGAAAATTAAAAGATAAATTATATTAAATAAACGCTATCACTATTTTTAAAATGATGTTTTGATTTTCTTTTATAAATTTAAATTAAAAACTACGTAACGTACAAAAGAAAATGTGAAACTGAAACAATATTAATCCTAAAAATATAAAAATGACATTTTTACAAACCTAATGATAAGAGAAAATTTTTAGAAAAAGAAAATTATTTTTATGACTATTTATTTAATTATTATTAATTAAAAACTATTTTTACCTATTTAATAATACCCTAAAATATAAGAAAATATGAAATAAAGCTAGAAAAATGAAATTATGACTTAGAAAAATCTAAAATAACTAAAGAGAATTTTCAAAACTAATTTTGTATTTTTATGATTATTTTTCTATTTTCTATGAATTAAAAACTATTTAAAACTAATTAAATTGCTAAAAATTACAAATTTAACTAAGAAAATCTGGAAAAATTATTTTTTGCTTTTTATATTTATCTTAACCTAGGAAAAATGAAAACTTATTTTTTGAAACTTTTACGATTTAATTGTATTAAAAGCTAATTAAAAGTACTAAAAGCGATTTAAATGAGGAAAAATATCAAGCAGTCTTGGAAAAATATGAAAAATTCAGGAAAAGTCTAAAATAATATTCGAATCTAAGAAAAATATAAAAACAGTAGCTTATGTGTGAGAATATGAAGCTGCAGTGAAGAGTGCTTATAAATAAGCACTCAAAATAAGCTAAAGTTACCAAATGAGCACCAAATTATCCCAGAAGCTATAATATGCTAAAACTACTCAAAAGCAACTAATTACAACTAGCCTAACCCTCTAAAGTGCAAGCTACACAGATTTGATGATTTAAAACTCAAGCTAAAAGCAGTTTTAACTACTACTTTGTAGCTTGAAAATAAGCTACTCAATAATTTGAAACTCAAAACCGGATGTTGGAACCTAAAGTAGACACGGCTAGCTACTTAAAACCAAAAATGAGCACAAGATAAGCTCTAATGAGCTTTTGACAAGCTCTGCACAAAACACATGCACACTCGGTATAAAGGTGAGTCGGTGCTGAGGGACTTTTGACCAAATTGACAAGCTATTTTGGAGCTTATAGAAAATTACTAAAATTTTACAAAATCATTTTCAAATCTTGACCAATTGAAGTTTTTAAACCCAAAGTTTCACTTGAATTGAACCAAAATGAATCAATGAAAAATCACCCAAGTTGGGTGGCGAGTTTTCAACTTTTTGACTTTTGAGCAGTTTTGAAAGTTTGACTAAAATGAGATTTGATCACCAATTTATGGACTGATTATGATGTTTTATGGTTAAATGAAACTAATGCAAGCTACTCTAATGATATTCTAAACACAAATCAAGCTTTTGATTTTACAAATTTCAAGCAGATATGAACTTAGGACAGATTTATGGTGATTTTGACTTTTATGGTTCTAAGGTGCAATTGAATGACTAAAATGACTCTAGTGGACCTATTTGAGACTAAATAGACATTTTAACCACAAACCAAACCTCAAGCTCAAACAAGCTATGATCCAAACACACCTTTATCTTAGACGATTTGCAAATATCAACTACTAAATGACAATCTAAACTATTACAATGCTCAAGAGATATCTAACACTAAGTATAATATGCTTAATAACAACAATAAAAGCAATTTCAAATGCTAACTACAAATATTAAGCTAATATAATGCAAAGCAAATTATAAATGGAATTAAGAAAAACTACAAGAATGTCCACATGAGTTATGGCTTGAGCAACTTAAACATAACTATCCTATCTACACTATCTAATCAATTCCAACCCATTCCACTCTGCATCAACCAATATCCATTTCCATTTCCAAAATTGTTCACAGTTTGACTTTTGTTGACCAAACATTACCAAGATTGCTTGAACTTGATTTATAAGCTTACCAAAAGCTATAAACGAGCTTAAATAAGCTTATTTGAATTAAAATAAGCTACTTGAAGCTTGAATTATAAGAACATTTTGAAGCTGAATTTTATAACGATGAAACATAAAAACATGAAACTTTGATAAACTTTGAATTGATACTTGAAATGAGTTACAATAGACTTAATAACTTAAGTTTAGTACATAAAAGCTTAGGATTACAATTTAGAAACTTAAATTAAGACATTGAAATTAAAAGCGACATACATGAAATTTTAAAACTAAGTACTACTCTCTCTTCTTCTTCTTCTTCTCTATTTATATGCAAAAGTGCTTCCTCTCTACGAGCATTTCCACTTGCATTTGGGGCCATTGGATCACTTGAGGTGATATTGGCCGTTTGATGAATTTTGGCGCCAAATTGAGATATCAACAGTTGGGGGTTGAGTGCAAGGGAGAGGAAGCATTTAATGCATCTTGTTGTTTGGTGAGGTGGAGGGACATGGGAGTGTGATATGTGAGATGGTGGAAGGATGGGAAGGTTGAGTGTTGCGAGGCGGTGGGTGAAGAAGAAGAAAAGAGAGGAAAAGGGGTGGTGGTTTGACCGGGTTTGACTTGGGGTTTAATATATGGCGGGGGTCAAAACAGGGGGTCAAGGTTTGGCGGGGTCCAAAGGGTATATGGCGGGGTCAAAAGGTCAAAGGGTATTTGGTTTGTTAATACACAAGGACCATTTTGCAATTTTGATATTTGAGGACCAAAGCGCCACTTTATCAAAGTTGTTTCAAGGGACCAAAATGACAAGTTTCAATAGTACAAGGACCATAAAAGACATTTTCAAACTTCCAGGACTATTTTGCCAATTTTGAAACTTGAAGGACCAAACTTGTAATTTCTCAAAACTTTTGACATTTTTCACCAAAGGACTAATTATGACAAGTTATGATTTTAAAAGGACCTTTGGTGACTTTTCTTTTAAAATAAGTGCTCGGGGACTATTTTTCGACAACTTTTGAAACTTGGGGGTGAAGCGCCAATTATGCAAACTTAGCTCATTTTCATCGATTTTAAACATTTTGCATCTCGAAACATATAAAATGCAATTTTGAGATATTTTCGATATTTTGATGCATTTCGAAACAAAACCGAGCATTTTAAATGTTTTGCGATTCAGTTGACCAAAAATGATGAGTATTTACACAAGGAATCACCGATCTTGAAATGGAACCGTAAGAAGCTTTGTCTCAAGTATTCTCTTTATTGGGTAAAGCATTTGAGGTCGCTATTCCACACCAACTAACAACAACCAACGGATTTCATCAAACACTCGCATAGCAGAAAATTGCGGTAGGGTGTGAACATGGGTAATCAAGGTCAAATGGTTGGAGTTATTGGGAATCGGCAGGATATGCTCTTGGATTTGAATGGGTAATCAGCGGTTCCAATCGTGGTAATCGATGGGTCGAATGTTGGGAATAGAGCGTTGGGTAATCGAATGGAATGTTGTAGCTCGATCGTTGGGAATTATGGAAATGTGAATCGGGGTAATCGACACGTGTTATAAGCTGTCAAGGATTGGGTCGCATGGCAAGGAATTTCCTACTAAGCGAAAAAGAAGGATCTTGCGTATTTTCGTAAAGCTATCATGTTGGTACAAAAGGAACAATCTGGACTTCAATTGAGTCTTGAGGAACATGACTTCATGGCTATTATGGATGATTCGGAAGACCTCGAGGAACTCAATGCAAAATGCATCTTCATGGCAAATCTTGAGGAGACTAAGTACGATCTCGATCGACGGCCTCCCTGCCTATGACGCCAATGCAGATGTCGAGGTACCAATCAGCGATCCATGCTATAACAATGTCATATTTGATGTGTTTACTCATGGCGAACAACATTACGTGACATCGGCACCTACTTATGATACATACCGGACAATCCGAGTTGTAGCAATACTAACTCGAGACTCGGATGTGGATCCTAGTGGAGCGTGTGGCACAAAATACCGAGACCGATGAGGAAACACGTGCTTATTTTGAATCATTAATCAATAAGTGTGGCATTGAAATTGAGAAAGTTAGAGCGGTCAATCGCGAAGTTAAGACAAATAATGCTAAATTGACCCCGAGCTTGAGAGTTACAAAGAGAATGCAAAAGCCTTTGAATTTCGAAAAACAAAGAATCGAATTAGAAATTGGTTATCGAAATTTGGTTTCTAAAGAACAACTTTTGCAAATCAAGTATAACACACTTGATGTGAAATTGAACTTGAAAATTAAATCTTTAAACAAGGAAATTTCGATTTAAATAACCAACTTTCCAAAAAAAAAAGAAATGTTTTCTAATCTTGAAAAGAGAAGAAGCGATTGATTCTTGATTTTTCAAAGCGAGAAGATTCTCTTCTTGATGAAATTCTTGATAAAATGAAAAATCCAAACTTTGGAAAATTTGGTTCTTAAACGGGTCATTCTCGCTCAAACAATCAAGATGCTTTCTAATCATGTAAATCCGCATTTTCATACTAATAATAGAATAGCACTTGGTAATGACCCTTCTTCGTTCCTCAAGAAAGCTCGAAATCTCGAATGTGTTAAACAATGGAAATATTTTACCGAACCCATTATTGTTCGTGATTCTCTTGAAGCGTTAGAACTATCGAGGAGAGTAGATAAAAATGAAACAAAACATCCGAAATCAAACCAATTGATTATAACAAATGGAACAAAATTAACGGAATTACTTTTGTTAATCAAAAAGAAAAGTCAAAGTTTTCCATCACACCAAGTGTTTCAAACAAAGAGTCAACACTGTTTCAAAATCTGTTTCAAAACCGGTTGTTGTCTCAAATTCTCTTCGAACATTGAACAAATGTCTTCAAACAATCCTTTTAACACAAGTGATGCGAGAAGTATTTTAGAAAATGTGAAAACTAGAATTGTGGATCTTCAAGACATCATTAAAACTAAAACCAATATTACAACAAACATCCGGTTTAATAGTTTTGATAATGAAAATAAAAAGTATTTTGAAACTCAAATTGCCCCTCGGTGAATGCCATCTGCAAGAGTAATTCATTTTGAACAAGCATTTTTGAAAGAAACAATGACTTTGTCAAGGACCATAAATCCACAGTAAAGCAAGCTAATGACGTGTTGAACAAATCAAAGTTTTGGAAAATTTAAATGACTCTCTCTTGAAGATGTTACGACTCGATATTATGTCCATTATTTTACAAACATATTCTCGTTGAAGATCATGAAAGACTCAATCTGAAACCTCCAAAATTGTTTCAAAATATGAAAAGCACTTGAGAAACTTGAAAAGAAAATGTCTCATATTTTAAACAACTTGATCAAAAACCGAGGAATGCAAGTATGACAAACGTCAGATGAGCGTGCCTACAATGACATGAAAGCGAAAATGATCTTTTGAGGACTCGGTGGAATGTCAAAAGGAAAGGCGATGGATACTAAGATTTCAAAACCATTGGTGAGGAGAAAGCAAATGTTCCCAAACCGGTTTAAAACCAAAATGTACATTTTTATGCCTCCTCCAAAAGTCAATGAGAAAATGTTTCATCAAAACCGGTCATTCCACCGCCCTACCTAAACAAAATGTTGATAAAGGAAAATCGGTTATTGAGAAACCAAAAGTTTTAGCTCCGGCCTTTTTAAGATGAGTACCACTAATGCGTGCGCCTCCACATCTAAAACATATGGAACAAAGCGACATAAGTTTAGAAAAGCACTCTAAAGAGACTAGGAAAAGCTGAAACCACTTCTAGAGAAAAATGTGAATCCTAATGAGTGTACCTTACCTTCTAGGGACTAGGAAGCACCTCTAGGAGCAAAGAGACTAAAGCCTAAGAGCAATACAAGGAACAATAGAGTCTCGCTTGCCTCTAAGAGTAGTCGCTTGAATAAAGAGAAGAAAGTAGAAGAACACCCTAGGAATTTACCGCTTTGTAATAAGAAAGACATTTCATCTGAATGTAATGAACCTATGAAATCTGCTAAGTTTAATGAATCTGTTGAATCTGTTTGTTTAACTTGCAAGAAATCTTTCACTAATGTTCATGATGATTGTGTTTCTAAGAATGAGATTGTTAAGCCTGTTAAGAAGAATGTTCCCAAAAGAACGTATGCTAAACGAATAGGAAGACTAGTTGCGAGACTTAGGCTTTACACTCACCGATAGGGAGCATAATGTTTACTTTAGGGATGACATTTGAAACCCACGGTAGAACTTTCACACTCGAGAATGGTAGAATGAGTGATGCACATGTCTTACCAATAGATAACTTCTATGAGTGTGATCGATTTTACCTCTAACCCAAAGGAACCAAAATCAAACGGTTTCCAAAATCTTCTTCTTCATTATTGGCGGGTTACCAATAGATAACCACGAAGATGTTGGAATAACTCATCAAACATCGGTTGTTAGAACTCCACGGTGAATGGGGTAGTTGAGCGAAGAAATCGTACTCTTGTGGAAGCTCGCCGCACAATGCTAATTTATTCTAGTGCACCGTTATTTCTATGGGTCGATGTTGTTGCCAACGCTTGTTTCACTCGAACCGATCCCTAATCCATCCAAGATTCAATAAAACTCCATATGAAATAGTTAACAATGAAAACACGATATCTCTTACTTTCACGTGTTTGGCGCTTTGTGCTATCCTACGAATGACGAGAAGATCTTGGAAAAGCGAGAGCAAAGGTGATATTGGAATCTTCATTGGATATTCGAGATAACTCGAGGGCATTCGAGGTGTATAACGAGAAAAACTAAGAGGATCATGGAGACGATGAATGTGAAATTTGAGGAACTTTCACAAATGGCTTCGAGAGACTCGCTCTAGAACCCGCACTAAACCCGCAGACTTACGGACACATCGATTCGGGACTCGTACATCAAAGAGCTCAATCAAGCGCATATGAAAATCCTAAAGAACAAGAATGGGAGAATTTCTTGAGTTAATGTTCGATGAATACTATGGTGGAACTGACAAATGCATCAAACCATCATTCCACCGCACCGCTCAAAATCATCCACCACCACCAATGAAGATGCATCTACAATGGTGAAACCAATGCACCAACTCCATCAACATCATCTACATCTACTACGGTTCTTGCACCCGTTCTACCAAGAGTTGATGAGTAAAACCAAAGCGTAAACGATGCAACGTTAGATGAAGACTTATTTGAAAACCCGTTTGCCACGGAATCGGTGAATCATCCTCAAGCTTACGAGAACCATCTAAATCGCACACGTTTAACCAACGGTATCCTTCACTCAAGTGGACAAAAGACCACCCAATTGAACAAGTTGTTGGTGAACCTTCAAGGCCAATTCAGACGAGACGCCAACTTGCCACCGATTGCGACCTATGCATTTACCTTTGCTCACTTAGCAATATAGAGCCAAAGAACATTCGCGAGGCAATGGCAGAACCCGCTTGGATAGAAGCGATGCAGGAGGAACTTCTCTAATACCGTCTACATGACTCTTGGGATATGGTTCCAAGACCAATTGACATTCGCGTCATTGATCTCAAGTGGTTATGGAAGAACAAAAGTGTTAAGCCCCTTTATCACGTATACCTTATCCCAAATACTCACGTTACCAACACAACAAGAACACGTATAATATAAACCACGTTATACACAAAGATGTTGTGCGTAATATGAAGCAAAGAAAGATTAAGATAAGAACATGGTGACTTGAATATGTTATGAATCCGTGTATGTGTTTAGAGAGGTAGAGAGAAGAAAGATGAAACAATAAGATGTTATATTGCTTCAAAGGAAAACACACACACACACACTCAAGCACACCCCTCAAATGACATACTTGAGGGGTATATATAGTACAAGAGAGAGGATGCCCTAAGGCTTGGCCATGGGCCGAATATGGGCTTGGACATGGATTGGGTTACATGAACTTCTACAAGGCTAGCTTAACATAACTTCTAACCAATTAGCTTAGCCCAATCCACGAGCCCGTTGACTATTCTATCAAGATATCTAACACGCGTTACAAAGTTCCTAAACGTGAATGACCATCACTTCTAATAAAAACTATTAAGGCTAACAATCTCCCCCTAAGGGGTGGTCATTCAAATGATGCTTCACTTGATTAGGTCTATACTTTCCTTGAGCTTGAACTTTGCGTGTATATATAGAATAGTCATAGTTCTTTGTTCCTTCATGCTTTGTGATCAGATAATGTGGTTGTCTGCCGTTGTCAACTTCGTTGGTTAGGTATCTCCACGTCTTTCTCCACCATGCTCACACTTCTATTTGACTTTGAGTTTCCAATAATGAAGTTCTCGAGTCTTTAAACTTTGTTGATTCTTTGACATTGACGAAGAATCATCTTAACTTTTGTTGCCTTTGATTTTGATGAGAACTCTTCATGTGTTGTTGGTATGAGCATGTGGGGAATCTGCACGATCAATCCGCTCCGGAGCTTCCATAAGAAGAAAACATAAAAACAGGTTAGTAATAAGCGGATTCCGACACTTACAAGTTTGAATTTCGAGGTGTTAACGACATAGTGTGAAAACACGTCTCTAACTCTCAGAGGCCGTTCCTAAACCGGAGTCCCACAAGTGAGATAACGCGATGTATCCGGTACACCTACGATTCGGATGAGTGTTGAAGTACACGAAGCATCACTTCACGATCAGACCGTTTGAGACACACTAAGCGTAATCCACGGGGAGTTACCAAGTGACCTTTGTGGTCGTTTGATGTTGACCCGGCAGAGTTTTCATTCAATCACGAAGATCGCGGATGTGAAACTTCTCATAAATGTTACGGCGATTGCTAAGACCTGCGTAGGACTCTATAATATATCACTTGTGTCCTTATTGATAAACAACAAGATATGTTATGTCATGTATTCCTATGAGATCTTTTGATGAATCTCGTGGCTCTAGACTCGATTAGTGCATTTTGGTTTTCTGGCGGAGACTAGGAGAGGGTCTCCTTCTTCAATACCAACGATCTCTAAGAGAAAGTCGATAGATTATGTAGGGTTCCAGTGAGAATGAAACAAATCCTTTTAAGAGGAATTGAGTGGCTAGGAGGTTTAGTGCGGTAGCGTCATCGGGTCCATGACGTCTTTGTCTTCAATACCGGTGTCATCTTAGTGACAACTAGTAGCGATGAATTGAACCCGGTTTACGCCTAAGGTTGAATATGGAGGCTATTTCTTTTCACCCTTTCTTTTACATTTCTTTTAATTCTTCAACCCTTCTTTCTCCTTTTCACATTACTCCTTTTTTTCGATCATTCCTAAGGACTTCTAATACTAACTATATGTGATGTCCTTGGGTAGATCCCTCCGGCTCTGGCGGATCATAGGACGGATTTTCTATCCTTAGTCACCTTATAACTCCATGACTGTCCTATTGTTGCCATAAAACCATTTTTCTTGAAAATCTCTCAGAGTGTTTATGATAGAAAACATGTTTGAAACACTCCGTGAGTTTTATATTTTCGGAAACACTCCCCTTCACATGTGCTTATATGTTTTGACGATAACGCACATAGAGGGTAGAGTTCGCACTTTGAATTGATCGACTTTAAATGAACAAGACCGATTCGAGACACGTTTACATCACTAGAGAACTAGCTTGAAATTATTACCCGTCTGGTCAAGTCCATAGAAAGTTTCTAAATGGTACATTTCGACTTTAATTTCTCGTCAATTCATTGGTTATGACTGAGTCAAGCTCTTTTGAGATTCAAACAACGATCATTAAACATTTTGATCACATTTTAATCATGTTTTCTCCCCCTCAAAAATAGCATATCCATGATGTTTTTGAAACAAAATGATTAAAAGATATGTTTTTCGAAAAACATTTGGAGAGAAACTGATTTAGCATGAATTTTGGAACAATTTAGGTTTTATACTCCCCCTTAGCGAAAGCATATTTTTCATATAGAAAATTTAGAATCAATTAAGGGTTTAGAGGGAGTTATCTTGGTACCAAATGAGAGATTTTGAAAATCTTTTGAAAAATTTCGAATCAATGGTATCGCAAGATGAAGATTTTAAAAATCTTTTGAAGATATTGAAGAAGAATTATCTTCATTTGTTTTTGGATAAGTGCTCGATATTTATGAAAATCGATTTTGCGTAGCACTTTCCTTTCTTTAAAGATCGGGTTGCAAGCGGAAATACTTACAAGCCATTGTTTTTAAGAAAAGCGCTTGAAAAAATATTTAAAACCTTTGAGTTTGATAAGCACTTTCCTTTTCCTAGCTACTACTACTACTACTACTACTACTAGCAGTGCCTTGAAATCTTGTAGAATTCATCACCCTAGATGTTGTACCTAGAATTCCATCTTTTCAGTCGTGCCTTTTTCCTAGCTTCTTCTAGATAGTGATTGTTGACCATGTCGTTAGAACCAATGATTCTTTAACTTGATTTTGGTCACATTCGTGTACTATTCTTAGAATTGCCATGTCTAAACACTTTTTCTTTATCAAAAACAGGTTTTCAAGAACTACTTTTTCTTTTCAAAACCTTTGATAATTCTCTTTTTAATAAGCGGGGACCGTGGAGTGATTTGCTTTTGACAAATCATTTTTCTCATTGACTTTTGGAGCAAACCGAGAACTAGACATTTTGGTTTGAAAACCGGTTTGGGAACATTTGTGTTCTCCTCGGTCAATGGTTTTGCAATCTTAGTATCCTGACCTTTCCTTTTAGACATCCCACCGAGCTCTCAAAAGATCATTTTGCTCTTGCATGTCCTTGTAGGCACGCTTCATCTGACGCTTTGTCATACTTGCATTCCTCGGTTTTCGATCGTCGTTTAAAATAGGACACGTTTTCTTTTCAAGTTTTTCAAGAGCTTTTCATATTTTGAAACAATTATGAGGTCTCGGATCGAGTCTTTCATGATCTTCAACGAGAATATGTTTGTAAAATAATGGACATGATATCGATAGTCATAACATCTTCAAGAGAGAATCATTCAAATTTTCCAAAACTTTGATGTGTTCAACACTTTCATTAGCTTGCTTTACGGATTTATGGTCATTGACAAAGTCATTGTTTCTTTCAAAAACGCTTGTTGAAATGAATTACCCTCGACCGATGCCGGTTAATCGGAGGTTCAATTTGAGTTTTAAAAACTCTTTTGTTTCGTCATCATGACGAGTAAACCGATGTTAGTTGTAATATTGGTTTTAGACTTGTGATCTCTTGAAGATACCCAATTCTAGTTTTAACGTCATCTAAAATGCTTCTAGCATCACTTGTGTTAAAAGGATTGTTTGAAGACATTTGTTCGATTTTCGAAGAGATTTGGAAACTACAACTATGTGGAGTTGCAACGGTTTTGAAACCGGTGTTGACACTTTGTTTGAAACACTTGGTGTGATGGAAAACTTTGACTTTTTTTTGAGAAACAAAAGTAATTCCATTAATTTTGTTCCATTTGTTATAATCAATCGGTTTAAGATCCGGATTCTTTTGTTTCATTTTTGATCTACTCTCCTCGAGATAGTTCCAACGTTTCAAGAGAATCACGAACAATTATGGGTTCATGCAAAGGTTTTCCATTGTTCAACACATTTCGAGATTTACGAGCTTTCTTGAGGAACAAAGAAGGGTTGTTACCAAGAGCCATTTTATGTGCGATGTGAAAAATCGATTTGCTTGATTAGAAAGCATCTTGTTTGTTTTAGCGGAATGACCCGTTGTAAGAAGCAAATTATCCAATTTTTGATAGTTTCATTTTTATCCGAATTTCATCAAGAAGAGAATCTTCTCGTTTTGAAAAATCAATCAACTGTTTCTTATCTTTTCAAGATCGTAGCGATGCTTTTGTTTAGAAAGTTGGTCATTTAGATCGAAATTTCCTTGTTTAAAGATTTTATTTTCAAGTTCAAATTCACATCAAGTGTGTCATACTTGAGTTGCAATTGTTTTCTCTTAAAATGTAATCTCGATAACCAATTTCTAATTCGAAAGTTTGTTTGTATGAAATTCAAAAGCTTTTATGTTCCCTTGTAACTCTCAAGCTCGCCGGTCAATTTTTATTCGCGCCTTAACCTCGCGATTGACCTTACTAACTTTTTCAATTTCAATGCCACATTTATTGATTAATGATTCAAAATAAGCACGTGTTTCCTCATCGGTCTCAAGATTTTGTGCCACACCTCCACTAGGATCCACATATGGAGTTTCGAGTTAGTATTGCTACAACTCGGATTGTCCGGTATGTATCATAAGTAGGTGTGGCGTCCATGAATGTTGTTCGTCATGAGTAAACACATCACATATGACATTGTTATAGCATGGATCAATGATTGGTACCTTAGATATCGCATTTGCGTCATAGGCAGGGAGGTGCGTCGAGTCGTGTCGATTTAGTCTCCTCGGAGATTTGCCATGAAGACGCAGGTTGCATTGATGTCCTCTCGGTCTTCCAAATCATCCATAATAGCCATAAAGTCATGTTCCTCAAAGATTCAATTGCATTCCCGATTACGCCTTTTGTGCTATCAAAGATAGCTTTCAAGATACGCAAAATCCTTCTTTTTCGGCTTGGTAGGACAATTTCTTGCCATGTGACCCACTCCTTGTGAGCTATAACACTTAATCGATTACCACGATTCACGTTTCCATAATTCCCAATGACCGGAGCCGCAACATTGCCATTCGATTACCAACGCTCTATTCCCAACATTCTCGTCCCATCGATTCCGACATACCGACCGACCGATTACCTCGATATGGAACCGCTGATTACCCATGCGATCGCTAAATGCTTTATCAATAAAGAAAATACCAGCAAGGCATTTTCTTGTTCGGTTTCGGATCGATGATTCCTTGTTCTGGTATTGTGGATCTTGTTGTTGTTGAATGACTTGTTGTTCTTGTGGATAGAATTGTTGTTGAGGATAATGACTTGTGGTTGTGGAATGTATTCTCGCAAGTTGTTGTTAGTGAAAGATGATGAAGCTTGTTGTTGTCTATTCACGGAGTTTGAGTCTTTGCAATTAGTGCCAATGGATCATGATTCTTTGCCAATCTTTCTTTCCCGACTTCATTCGCTTGACTTGGTTTTGTTTTAGAAAATCGTTTAGTTGATCAAAGTTCACCGATGTAAGTCTTTTGTTTGGTTGACAATAGTGACATATCGTCCCCATTCTTACGGAAGATTGTTCAGAACTTGATGTTTTGAACGATAGTTCGGGAGTCAACTTGTTTCGATAAGCTCATTCATCAAAGTGCAAAACCTTCCATAGTAGGATTCAATGGATTCTCCCGGAGTTGAAGTAAACTTTTCCCATTCGCTAGCGCTTGTTCTCCATGTCTTGTTGACCAATTTTTGTTCCATGACAAAGCCGTCTAACACGCTCCCACATATCGAAAGCAGTTTCACAACTGCTCACCGCAAAGAAAGATGTCTATTGGTAAACCCGGTTGGATAATATGAATTGCCATGTCATCCGCTCGACTTGTTTCGATCCTCTGCGGTGTATTGATTCGTATTGAAGGCGAGAAGATGGTGGGACGGAGGTGTTGCATCGGCATTTCCGGTACATGAACTTGTCGAGGTGGAAGGGTCCATCCCGAATGGATTTAATCATGAGTTTCCATTAGGTTTGGTCTTGATGTAGCGAAGCATTCGACTTGTCCATTGAAGATAACCACCTTTTGCCAACATAGGAGGTCGGTTTTCGGCACCGGCTGCATGAATGTCTTGTTGAGTTGCCATCGATGAAGGTATGTTATGATAAAGTTGATGTAGGATCGATTCAACGATAAAGGAGTTGTGGTTGATGAAGATTAAGCTCGGTTGAGGTGTTTCTGAAAGTCTTACTCGTAACCTTGGTTCTTAGGTGTAAATTTTTTTTTCAAAATTTGAAATTCACTATAAAAATCAATTCTAAGGTCGTATAAAAATTTGAGTTATGACAATTTTGACGCTAAATTTGACCGAAAAATTTGAATTTAGGCCTAAAAATTTGAATTTTGACCAAAATTTTCACAGTTAAACCAAAATTTGAATTTCGCGTAAAAATTGAACGTTTAGTCTCCTCAAAATTTAAATTTTACTCAAGTTTTCCGCCAAAATTTGAATTTCGCGTAAAATTTGAATTTTTTTTTTTTTTATGCGTAGAAAGAGCTTAGGCGAGACAATGAAAGTTTCGAGTGAGCGAGGCTTAGGCGTAGGATCTTATGCGTAGGATTTGATGCGTGGGATCTTATGCTTAGGATGCTTAGGCGAGGAATCCTTAGGCGAGGAAATTCTTGCGTGAGAACCCAACTTACGGCAGAGCAAGAGTGCTTACGGCGTAGGAATAGCTTACTGGCGTAGGAATGGCTTACTACGTAGGAATGGCTTACGCGTAGAATCCAAAATCCTTTACACTATCACAAAGGTAAAAGATATCCAAAAGTCAAGTGTTCCACAAACTTATCCAAGTGAGGAAGCATCGAGTCACCGTTATAGCTCAAGAAACTTCACCAAAAGTTACAGTAGAAGCTTATGCGTAGTTGACTTTCTTTACGAGTAGAACTAGGGTTTTGACCTACTCGTAAAAATTTCCAATGATTCAAACAATTTCGCACACGGATAGCCTTAAAAACACTCGAATAACCCAAAATGTTGACCTTTTCACCCAAAGTGCTTAGAAAAGTTACGAGTAGAAATGACCAATCTAATCAAAACGAGTTTAAAACTTAACTAAAACGCGTAAAGCTTGAACTTTTGCAAAAACTGAAACTTTAGCACCCAATAAACCTTAAACCACAAGAATCTTGAATTTTAAGTGCAAAAATTAAAGCTTTAAGCGTGACAAATATGTAAAACGAGAGCCTTTACGCGTAACCCTTCAAAACAAACACAAACACTCCTAAACCATTGTTTGGCGATTGATACCAATTGTTATGCCCCTTTATCACGTATACCTTATCACTTTACCAAGCAAACCCAACACACGTAACCCAAGTTACACGTATAAAACTAAACCAACTGTTATGCGTATAGAAAGATTAAGATAAAGAATATGGTGACTTGAATGATAGAATTCGTATGTATGTTTAGAGAGGTAGAGAAAAGAAGATGAAAACAATAAGATGTTATATTGCTTCAAGGAAAAACACACACACACACACACACTCAAGCACACCCCTCAAATGACATACTTGAGGGGTATATATAGTACAAGAGAGAGGATGCCCTAAGGCTTGGCCATGGGCCGAATATGGGCTTGGACATGGATTGGGTTACATGAACTTCTACAAGGCTAGCTTAACATAACTTCTAACCAATTAGCTTAGCCCAATCCACGAGCCCGTTGACTATTCTATCACGATATCTAACACGCGTTACAAAGTTCCTAAACGTGAATGACCATCACTTCTAATAAAAACTATTAAGGCTAACGAAAAGGGATGAAGAGATGACTGTCATTCGCAACAAAGCCCGTCTTGTGGCCAAAGGATACAAACAAGAGGAAGGGATAGACTTTGAAGAGTCATTCGCGGTAGCTAGACACAAGCGGTCGGGATATTCTTAGCCTATGCACTCACAAAAACATCACGGTTTATCGGATGGACATTATGACCGCGTTCTTGAATGGAACTACGAAAGAAGAAGTGTACGTGAGTCACCGGAAGGCTTCAGAGACATGGAACATCCAGATCACGCCTACAAACTCAAAAAGGCAATCTATGGATTAAAAAGGCTCAAGGCGTGGTATGACTGAACCGTCCTCTTTCCTTATCAAAACAATTTCACCAAAGGAACAGTTGATCCTACCTTGTTTACACAAAATGTAAAAGCGACATTTTGATTGTTCGATTTACGTGGGCGACATCATATTTGGGTCCACTAATCCGAATCTTTCAAAACACTTTGAAAATCTCATGAAAAGCAAATTTGAAATATCCATGATGGGGAACTAAAATTCTTTCTTGGTTTACAAATACATCACCCCTCGTGGAATTTTTATAAATCAAGCTAAATACACAACTGAGATTTTGAAAAATCATGGTATGGACAATTGTGACTCGGTCGAACACCAATGGTAACTTCACCAAAAATTGGAGCCGATTTGTTTGGGAAACCTATTGATCCGAAGAAATATCGAGCATGATTGGTTCTCTCATGTACCTCACCGCTAGTCGACGGATATTCATTTCTTTGTTTGCTTATTAGCGGTGGTTTCGCAAAGCCACCGAATCGCACCTTAAAGAGGTTAAACGGATCTTCGGTGCACCAAGACATTCATTCACATGGGACTTTGGTATCCGAAGGAATCGGATTTGATCTAATTGCCTTTTTAGATGCGGACCACGCGGTGATCAAGTTACGACAAAAGTACATCCAGGAGGAGCATAATTTTGGGTGAAAAGTTAGTCGGT
Source organism: Chrysanthemum lavandulifolium (assembly GCA_022545495.1). Lineage (NCBI taxonomy): Eukaryota > Viridiplantae > Streptophyta > Magnoliopsida > Asterales > Asteraceae > Chrysanthemum > Chrysanthemum lavandulifolium. The sequence continues at coordinate 145,858,657 of CM040242.1, forward strand.
GGTCAAAGAAACAAGATTGCCTTTGCACTTTCAACCGTGAAGGCGAGTATGTGTCTCTATCTGCGTGTGTTGTGCTCAAGTTCTATGGATGAGAACACAACTCACAGATTATGGCTTTACTTTCGATAAAATACCTATGTATTGTGATTCGAAAAGTCACATAGCCATATCATGCAATCCTGTTCACCACTCAAAGACTAAGCATATACGTGTCCGCTACCACTTCATCAAAGAGTACGTCGAAAATGGTACTGTTGAATTATTCTTTGTGAAGACTGATTACCAACTCGCCGATATATTTACTAAAGCCCTTCCAAAAGAAAGGTTTGACGATTTAGTTTGACGAATTGGAATGCGAAGCCTAACCCCTGAGGAGTTAGAACGTCTTCTCGAATCTTCTTGAATGATTTTCCAACAAGCTTCGCTGTAAATATCTTTGAAAAACAAAATACAAAATTTGAAAAACCATATAAAAATATAAAACTTTCAAAAATACAAAAACAATATAAAATATAAAATCCAAAAATATTCTTCTCACGACATGTCTCTTGTATAATCGATATTCTGTACGTTTCTAGAAATGTCATTCAACAATGATACGGGTATGTACAGATGCTTGAGCGAGAGTTCTTTAAATGTTTTCCAAAACATGTTGTTTCTCAAAATTTCTTCAAAAATGGCTTTCTTATACCTAAGTACGAAACCCGGACGAATATGATGACTTTTGATTAATTAAAATCAAAACTCGTGTTTTTTAATGAAAATCACAAGTGTACGCTTCAGTGCACTACATTTAAAAATGGTGAGAAATCATCATCATCTTGAGCACCTTTTCAAGATTGTGCAATAAGATTTTCAAAATCTTTCAAAATATTTTGTGCTCAAGATAACTCCCTCTAAAACTCTTTAATTGATTATGCTTCATTAAAGGGGGAGTATAAAACTAAAATGTTCCAAATTCATGCTTAAATCAAATCCGTTTGTCTTCCCAAAAGATTCTAAAAATGTTGTTTAATCCGATGATATCAAAAATATCACTAATATGCTATTTTTGAGGGGGAGGAGACTTGATTAAAATGTGATCAAAAAGTTTAATGATCGTTGTTTGAATCTCAAAATGAGCTCGACTCAGTTGAAACCAATGAATTGACGAGGAATCATGTACCATCTCGAGAAACTTTCTATGGACTTGACCAGGACGGGTAATAATTTCAAGCTAGTTCTCTAGTGATGTAAAAGTGTCTCGAATCGGTCTTGTTCATTTAAAGTCAATCAATTCAAAAGTCTGAACTCTACCCTCTATGTGCGATTTACATCAAAACTTATAAGCACATGTGAGGGGAGTGTTTTTGAAAATATAAAACTCATCGAGTGTTTCAAACATGTTTTCTATCATAAACACTCGAGAGATTTTCAAGAAATGGTTTATGGCAACATGGGACGGTCATGGAGTTATAAGGTGACTAAGGATAGAAATCCGTCCTATGATCCGCTTGAGTCGGAGGATCTACCCAAGGACATCACAAATAGTTAGTATTACAAGTCCTTAGGAATGATTGAAAAAAGGAGTAATGTGAAAGGAGAAAGAAGGGTTGAAGAATTAAAAGGAAAAGTAAAAGAAAGGGTGAAAAGAAATAGCCCTCCATACTCAACCTTAGGGCGTAAACCGGGTTCAATTCATCACTCTTGGTTGTCACTAGATGACACCGGTATTGAAGACAAAGACGTCATGGACCCAAAGGACGACCGCACTAAACCTTCTAGCCACTCAATTCCTCTCAAAAGGATTTGTTTCATTCTCACTGGGAACCTCGCATAATCTATTGACTTTCTCTTAGAGATCGTTGGTATTGAATAAGGAGACCCTCTCCTACTCTACGCTCGGGAAAACCAAAATGCACTAATTGAGTCTAGAGCCACGAGATTCATCAAAAGATCTCATAGGAACACTTGACATGACATCGCTTGTTGTTCATCAACTAGGACACAAGTGATATATTCTAGAGTCCCACGCAGATCTTAGCAATCGCCGGATCATTTATGAGAAGTTTCACAATTGTGATTCTTCATGATTGAATGGAAACTCCCGCCATGGTCAACATCAAGCGTACCACAAAGCAGTCACCGGTAACTCCCCGTGGATTACGCTTAGTGTGTCTCAAACGGTCTACGATCGTGAGGTGATGCTTGGTGTACCTCAATGACTCATCCGAAGCTGTAGATGTACTTTGATATATCGTGTTATCTCACTTGTGGGACTCCAGTTCAGAACGGCCTTTGTGAGAATTAGAGACGTGTTTCACACTATGTCATAACACCCTCGAAATTCAAACGTGTAAGTGCTTTGGAATCCGCTTATTACTAACCCTGCTTTTATGTTTTCTTCTTATGGAAGCTCCGGAGCGGATTGATCGTGCATATTCTCCACATGCTCATACCAACAACACATGAAAGTTCTCATCAAAATCAAAGGCAACAAAAGTTTAAGATGATTCTTCGTCAATGTCAAAGAATCTACAAAGTTTAAAGACTCGAGAACTACATCATTGGTAACCAAAAGACAAATAGAAGTGTGAGCATGGTGGAGAAAGGCGTGGAGACACCTAACCAACGAAGTTGACAATGGCAGACAACACCATTAACCGATCACAAAGCATGAAGGAACAAAGAATTAAGACTATTCTATATCTACACGCAAAGTTCAAGCTCAAGAAAAGTAAAGACCTAATCAAGTGGAGCATCTTTTGAATGACCACCCCTTAGGGGGAGATTGTTAGCCTTAATAGTTTTTATTAGAAGTGATGGTCATTCACGTTTAGGAACTCTGTAACGTGTGTTAGATATCGTGCTAGAATAGTCAACGGGCTCGTGGATTGGACTAAGCTAAATGGGTACTAGTTATGTTAAGCTTGCGTTTTATCCAATCCAACCCATGTCCAACCCACGAAGCCCATAGAAAGCCTTTTAGGGCATCATGTTACTTGTACTATATAAACCCCTCAAAGTCTCATTTGAGGGGTGTTGAGTGTGTGTGTGTGTTTTCTTTGGAATATACAACTTATTGTTTTCATCTTTTCTACACATATACACGGTTTTAACATCAAGTCACCATCTTTCTCATCTTCATTTCTACGCTTTGTTTGTGTTTATGGTTAACGTGTTATACGCGTAACGTGTTGGGTTTGTGATAAGGTTGACAAAAGTAAGGTCTAACACACTTTTGGGCAGAAATCTCAGTTTTGGCACAATTTGACAAATTTTACGCATAGCAAAACCCTAAACTTACGCGTAAGCTCCTAAAGTTTTGATCTTCAGTGTTATTGGTTTACTTAGTGTTTTCTTGCTTGGATAAGCCTGAAAACACTTCAACTTTGGATATCTTTTACACTGGAATAAGTGTAAAGGATTTTTTTTGGGCATAACCCTAGTTTTACGCCTAAGCAAAGTTCTTACGCGTAGAATTTCTTTCTGCCTAAGCATAGTCTTACGCATAAGCTAAACTTACGCATAAGAATTCTACTTCTAAGCCTTTGTTTACGTATAAGCTAAGTTTTTCCTCAAGCTTACGCTTAAGCTATCACTACGCGTAAGGTCATTCTTTACGCGTAAGGATTGGTTTTACGCATAAGGTGTTTTCTACGCTTAAGCTGTTTTCTACGCCTAAGGATTCTTCATCAACAAAGTTTCATTCGACTACAAAGATCCATTTTACAACACAAGTTTCAAGATGTCTCAACCACCATACTCTAGCTACTTCCCTCATGTGTATCCTCAACAACAACAACAACAACTCAATCAACAACAACAATTTTGTCAACAACAACTACAACAACAACAACAACAACAACAACAATTTCAACAACAATTTCCTCAAGGAGCAATTCAACCACAAATGATTCAACCACCCCGTAGTCTTCAAGTACAACCTTACACAAACTTTAACAATTAACATCCATCCAGGAATACTATGAAGGAACCGTCTTGGTTTGCAAAGATGTGCGAAGCTTTAAGTAGCCAACAATCCATTCATGAGGCTGGATCACTTGATAGACCTCCAGTGCTCATTCCCAGAAACTACGATCAATGGGTGATACGGTTCTTTAGGTTTTGTGATCTAAAGAAGCCACATGGAAAGCTCTTAAAGAAGGTCATCCTGGAAGGTCCATTTCAGATGCCTACTGTCACTGTACCCGGAGATCCCAATGCTAATCCACCAAGAGGTGATGTAACTAACATTGCTAGTCTTAATGAACTCACTACTGATCAAATTCTACACTTTAAAGCCGATGAACTGGCAATGCAATACATCCTTTTAGGATTACCTAATCTGATTCTTTGAAGTGTTGATGCTCAAAAGACTGCAAAAGCAATGTGGGAGCATATTCATCTTCTCATGGAAGGCACATAACTCAATCAAGAAGACATGGAATCCAAAATCTACTTGGCTTATGAACACTTCATGATTGAACCAGGAGAGACATTAGAGTTATATCATCATCGATTCTCAGATATCGTCAATGACTTGGACAAACATAACATCATTATGCCAAGAATTGTTGTCAACACTAAGTTCCCGAGTAGTCTTGGTCCTGATTGTGAAAAGTATGTCATTTTCATCCGTCAAGCTAAGAATCTTCATCATGCTACATACGGATTGTTGTACGACTATTTGAAGCCCCATAAAAAAGAAGTTGACAAAGAAAGGGTTATCCGTGGACAAACTGTTTCACCTTCACTTCCGGATAAACAACAATTAGCTTTGTGGGCTCAAGTATGCTATCCTCAATTCCCGAATTTGCCAACAACCTTCACAAATCCTCCACAACCAACTACAACAATTACACCATATGATCCGTCACAGCACCGATCTCAAGAAACTCAATTGGTTCCATACAACAACAACAACAATGATCAAGCACTTTACAGTGAATCTAATGAGGATACAGAAGCTTTCGATGCATTGCAGCAAGGGTTTGTCATGATTGCTAGAGCCTTCGATCGATATTCAAACAAATCCAACAATCGCATTCGTACCTCATCAAACAGAAGGAATCAGGTTGTTGTTAACAATGGACGTGTTAAAGTTCAGAATCGTGGTAATGTTCGTCAGATGGGCGGTGGTCAAGGGTTTAATCCAATGGGAAGGAATAACATGGGTGCCCACAACAACAAAGGGCTCAAGTGGTTGAACATGGTAATGCTCAGAATGGGGTTAATGGTCTTCGTTATTATAACTGCAATGAGAAGGGTCATCTGGCTAATGCATGCCCAAAGCCGAGGACAAGAGGCAACGCTTATCACAAAGAGGCTTTGCTCTTGGCTCTTAAGGATGAAGCTGGTGGAACTCTTTCCAACAAGGAACATAGCTTCATGGCAAATGCAAATTCTGATGATGATATGGAGGACTTGCAAGCTAATGCAGCAGTTATGTTGATGGCAAACATGCACGAACTCCACATGAGTGATACAGGCCCAGTGTATGACACTGACGGCTTGTCTCAGATATCTCCGCTAACATCTGCATCCGACAAGGATCAGAGTGTTCAACATGAGCCGTCTACATCTCATTCCGATGATAATCAAATAGATCCCGTAGTTATATTTGACGATCAATATGACCTTATGGTTAACACTGATAATCAAGTTGACTCCTTGGTTATATTTGAGGATCTAAATAATGATCATGTTGAGACTCACGTTGAACAAGATGATCTTTCGTCTAATCTAGATATTGAACTCATGACCTTACTTAACAACCAAAAATCTCAAATGGAAACATGTCGTAACCTCAATCAGCAATTAAAAGACAAAAATGCACTGTTAACTAAGGACAATGAATGCTTAATGTATCAACTCAACATTTTTCAAACACAAGAAAAACGTGAAAAAGGTTTTGAAGTCGCTTTTGCTAAATCTTATCAAAACGAAAAATCATTAGAACAACAGATACGTGATCTAGTCGCATCCAAGAATGCTTTGTTGTCTCAAATAGAACAACTGAAATATGATCATAAACAACAACTTAACACTCTCACTTTGGAATCTCAAAAAGCCAAGTCTGAGTTGTTAACTTGTCAAAAACAGTTCTCTGAGTACAAAAAGCATTCAACGAAACGAATAGATGACTATCTTGAAGAAATTGTCGACTTGCAAAACAAAATCAAAGAGTTTCGAAATGTTGTTTATAAACATGGGGAGTCAATCACAACTATTCAAAAGTTTTCTTTTAAACCAAATCCAAATGGATATGGACCGAATCTTGCTGATTACAAACCAAAGTTTTCTAACAGAGCATTCAAACCAAATCCTGAAGTTTACAATGCAGAACATAGAATTGATGATTCTATTATGAGTGTTGTTGAATATAATCGTCAAGAGGAATTAGATTCAGAAGAAGAGAGTCGGTCAAAATTGAAAAATGTTGTTTATTGCAAACCATTTAACTATTCAAAAGCCGTCACTTTCGTCGAACAACAGGATACTTCTAACACACCTTGGGTTATCACACCTATTTACGAGTCTTCTAATGTTGGTCCCCAAACCAATCTTGCACAAGTAAATGGTCCTTTACCTTCACTCAGTGAAGTAAAAACATTACCCAAAAAATGTCAAATTCTTAAATATTTTGAAACATTCATTTCGGATATCAAACTTTTGGAACGAGAAATTGAATTCCAATATGAAATTAAAGTTGAACATTTTCAATCGCCTCATGCGCGAGCACAAAGGGAAATTTTTCAGAAACGAATTTTGCCTCATGTCCAAAATTTGAAAATGTGTGCAATCTATTGGGAAAGGGATTTTCACAAGGAGCTTGAACTTATGAAAAGAGTTTTCGAACAAACAGAAACATCGATTTCAAATACAAAACGTAAAAAGAAAATGTTGAGAAAAGATGTTGATCGACTCTTGGAAGATGTTATCTGTGTTGATATCAATAATGTTGTGTTATTACATTCTGTTGCATATGCATTTGATTATATCTCTGCTGATTCTGTTGATTCTGTTGCAAATGTTGAGAATAATGATAATGTGTCACAAATCAAGTCTTTAAAAGTTAAAAATGAACGATTATTAAACGAGCTTTCAAATGCAAAACATCGTCTTCAATGGTGTCAAAAAGATTGTCAAAATCAAGAAATCGCTTTGCAAAACAAAATCAACCAGTTGCATACAAAAACTCTTAATCCAAAACTTGAGCAAATGGATGATCAAAACGCGTATTTGAAGTGTCAAATTTCAAAATATGAATAAGAAATTTCAAAAGTTAAAAAGGAATATGGTGTCATATTTGATTTACTCAAAAAGACTCGTGATAAAGCGTCAAAAGACCTTGATGATCATCTTGCATACACCAAAGATGTTTTACGACGAGATGGACTCACTCGTTCTAAAAATCTAGATTTGTTACACAAAATCCATGATCTAAAAGCGAGTTGGTGAAACTTAAGCAAGATAGGAATAGTAACACCGTAGTAATCGCACCTACACGATTCAAAATGACTCTAGAACATCTAATGACAAACCACAAGAAACTAATGTGCTTCCTCATTGAAACAGAATAGTTGCCTCTTTTCCCAACGCCGCACTTCACGACCTAGGAGCAATACAAGGAAGAATAGGAAGTTGCGACGTAAGAAAAGAACAATAAAGACCAAGTAGAAGAACACCCTAGGACTTTGAATAAAACTCAAGTTGCACCCACTTTAGATATTAGGTCGACAAATGTAATGAACAAAGTGATGTAACGAATGTCAATCTTTAAATACTCTTAATGTTTTGTTTGAATCCTCTTGTGTTGGTTGTCGTAAAAGTATGTTTTCTGGTTGTCATGATAAATGTGTTGCTAAGGCTATCTTGAATCGTAAGCGGAATAATAGAAAATGGAATACCTCTAGTCTCACTAATGCTTCTAAGTCTGTGCTAGGTAAACCACCCTCTAGCGTTCCAACTACGATCATTGATGTACCCATAGAACCACCTTCACCTCCTAGGAAGAACATATCACCTAGTGCATTTACTAAGACCAAAGCTAAGACTAGTTGGAGATGGCAGAAATGGTTACATAATACACTTGGATTTAAATGGATACCTAAAATCATAAACATGTGTGTTTCAACTATAATCGCTTGAACCCTCTAACTCTTTGGGTTCCACATCTACTTCTATTCCATCTGTCGCCTGCGTGTCTAATGCGGTGATCTGAGATCATCCTTTGGATGTTGATAGCGGATGTTCCCGAAACATGACAGCAATCTGTTGTTATCAAACTTTGTTGCAAAGTTCATTGGCACTGTCTGTGTTCGGAATGATCACTCACGTATATCATGGGTCGGTAACATTGAAATTAGCAGGTTTATTATGTGGAAGGTCTCGGTCACAATCTCTTCTTAGTTGGTCGATTCGTGATGGAGATTTGGAAGTTGCTTTTGGGAGAAAACTTGTTTCATTCGTGATCTACAAGGAAACGATCTTATGTCTAGCACCATGATTCAAGTCTTTATACAATCTCAATGCAAGACCTGATTGCTTCATCTCCCATATGTCTACTTTCAAAGGCAACATCTACAAAATCTTGGCTATGGCACCGTCGTCTCTCACATTTAAACTTTCAAACCATAACCAATCTTGCACGATACAAACTTGTTGAAGGTCTCCCAAGATTTTGGTATTCTAAAGATCACCTTTGCTCAGCTTGTGAACAAGGGAACAACACTCGTGCTCACTTTCCTTCTAAGGTGGAACACAGCTCACAACATGTGCTTCATCTTCTTCACATGGATTTGTGTGGCCCGATGCGCGTGCAGACGATTAATGGCAAACGCTACATCTTGGTAATTGTAGATGACTACTCAAGATGGACTTGGGTTTATTTTCTTCAAGTAAAGATCAAGCTCCACAGATGATCATCACTTTTCTCACGAAAATTCAAGTTCGACTCGGAACACGGTCGACAAATCGAGCAGATAAAGAAACTGAATTTGTAAATCAAACTCTTCGTGCATTTTATGAGAAAGTGGGAATTGAGCATCAAACATCAATTGCGCGAACACCGGAACAAAACGGAGTTATTGAAAGACGAAACCGTATGTTAGTGGAAGCTGCAAGAACGATGTTAATTAATGCAAACTTCCAGATTACTTGTGGGCTGAAGCCGTGTCAACTACATGCTACACTCAGAATCGTTCAATGATTACCAAACGCCACAACAAAACACGTTATGAGCTTATCCACAACCGTAAACCGAATCTCAAACACTTTCATGTATTTGGATCCCTTTGTTATCCGAATAATGATCGTGATGACTTTGGTAAGCTCAAAGCCAAAGCTGACATTGGAGTCTTTCTTGGATATTGTGAAAACTCTAAAGGTTACCGGATCTGGAATCATCATACAAGGGAGATTATGGAAACGATTCATGCAAATTTCGATGAGCTTACTGAATTGGCTTCGAGCATAACGACTTGGAACCGGTCATAACCGTTTAAACTTCCTCAAACCCCATCATCACCGAACCTAGTTTACAACTAACTCGACGTCAAATGGAACAACTATTTGCTCCTCTATTTAGTGATGATATTGATGAGCGTGCTCGGTGTATCCAATGTTTTGTTGCTCAACATGATCAAAATCCAATACCGATACACTGCTACAACAACTACCGTTGAAAGCACCACCGATTGATTCTACAACAATAGTCGAACAAATCGCATCCAACAATGCTTGAACCGGTGATATATTCGAATCATGAAGTACCCCACCGCAGATTATGATCCAAATCGTTCTTCAACCCATTTGCTAATGAAACCGCCACATCGATGTTGCGGAATCATCAACAAGTCATTTGAATCCTCCAAATCTGCATAATGTATATCAACATCAACCCTCCACACATCGTTGGAATCAAGACCATCCTCTTGTAAATATCATTGGTAACCTAAATCAACCAGTCATGACTAGGCAACACCTTCACAGAGACGGTGAACATTGCATTTATGCACTTACCGTCTGTCAAGCTAAACCCAAAAATATTGGAGAAGCTATGACATATGACAACTGGATTGAATCCATGCAAGAAGAACTCAATCGGTTTAAACATCTTGAAGTATGGAATTGGTTGAAAGACCAACATGGGTCTACGTCATTGGTCTCAAATGGATTTGGAAAAATAAATTGGATCTTTGAAGGAACCGTAATCGTAAATAAGTCACGTCCGGTGGCTAAGGGTTATAAACGGGAAGAGGTATTGACTTTGAAGAATCATTCGCTCCGGTTGCTCGTCTTGAGGTGTATGGATTTTTTCGCGTTTGCGGCTCACATGAACATCACGGTCTTCGGATGGACGTCAAAGCCTTTTCTTAATGGAAAAGCGAAAAACGGTCTATGTTAGCCAGCCAAAAGGATTCGTTGATCCAGAGTTCCCGAACCATGTCTACAAGCTGAACAAGGCTCTCTACGGTCTCAAACAAGCCCCTCGGGCGTGGTATGATGAGTTATCATCCTTTCTCCTATCTCACCAATTTGTCAAAGGATCGGTCGACCCAACACTTTTTATACAATATCACGGGGCACACATTTTAATCGTTCAAATTTATGTGGATGACATCATTTTTGGGTCAACACATCTAAAATACTCAAACGCTTTTTCAAAACTTATGAAAAAACATTTTGAAATGTCCATGATGGGTGAACTTACGTTCTTTCTAGGACTGCAAGTTCATCAATCACCCCGTGGTATTTTCTTGAGTCATCCAAATATGCCCTTGAAATCTTAAACAAAATGGAATGCAAAGCGTGACACCTATGCCACTCCAATGGCACATACCAAGCGGACGATTTGCATGGGAAATTAGTTGACCCTACCAAATACCAAGTATCATTGGGTCTCTCATGTATCTAAGCGCGATGACCCGATATTGTCTTTCTTTGTTTATCTTTGCTCCGTTATCGGTCAAGACCAATCGAAAATCACCTCTCGAGGCTAAAAGAATCCTCCGATACATCAAGGGAACCATTAACTTGGGGATCCGGTATCCAAGGATTCGGTTTTGAACTAATAGCTTTTTGAGACGATCACGCAGTTGCTTAGATTCTCCGAAAAGTACTTGAGGGCTTTACAATTTCTTGGTGATAAAGCGGTGTCATGGCAATCGAAGAAGCGAATTATACATCGTCCTCAATGAAGCAAAATATGTAGCCATGTCGTGTTGTGCTCAAGTCATTTGGATGAGAACACAACTCAAAGACTATGTTTACGTGTTGTGATGAATCCCGATGTCTTGCGACAATAGAAGTGCCATTGCGATCTCGCAATTGCTCAACATTCAAAATCAAAGCACATTGATCTTGATATCATTTCATCAAGGAGCACGTGGAAAGGGTCTTGTTGAATTATACTTTGTGGTACCGAATACCAACTAGCGATATTCTCACCAAAGCCTTAGCTCCTGCTAGGTTTATTGAGTTGGTCCACCGGATTGGTATGAGGTGTTTGACTCCAGAGGAACTGGATGAACTTTTAAAACAATCTTAAAACCAGTCAAACACCAAAACCTCTTTTGTAAATATTTTCAGAAAACAAAATACAAAATTATAAAATCTGATAAAATTCAAAAATATTCTTCTATCTAAATTTCTTTAAACATGGCAAGTACAAATCTTCCGTCAACACTTTACTCTTTCAAAATTCAGTATTTTCTCGGTCAAGTGTTGAGGGGGAGAAAGTAAATATTTTTCGGTTTCATAAAACCTGTACTTGCATGTTACCTCATCCAGGTTGTTTCTTTGATAATGGTGGTCACATTTCTGGTATATTGACACTCCCCGGACTCAAAATTATAAAATTTCATTATTTATTAAGTCGAGGGGGAGTGTCGTCAAGTTTCTTTCCAAATATCATTCTTTACGTAACTAAAATGGAAGTTATGGGCGTTGGATGAAAATAGTTAAGGTGGAGGGACCAAAGTTATCAAAAGCTCAAACTAATTTTTAACAAAACCTCTCCACCAACCTTACTTTCACATTTAATTCTCACATTTATTATTTCATCTTCCAAATCCTACGCCTATCATTTCATCTTCAAATCTGTGTTATAAACCTCCAATCTGTAAGTGTTTAAATGATCTTTGTGTTATTACAAACAGTGGTTTTTAATTTCATAAACATCCAACGGGTAGTTTTTGAGTTTGGGATGATTTGGTGTTCTACGCGTATGCGTTAGAACACAAAATCATCATTGAATGTTTATGATGGATGTTATTGTGTCAAAACGTTTAAAATCAAGTGTTACACACATTTTCAACATCAAAATCCACCCAGAAAACGATTTCAATCATTTTTCAAAATTAGGGTTTATGCTTGGAATTGGGTGTTTTCATTTGAGAGTGTTTCTGGACAATTAGTTGTTCTTATGATGTTGTATACATGTTTAATTGACCAAAACCATGCTTGAAACATACCCAGAAACATCAATTTTGTAAAAACTAAGAATTAGGGTTTATGTTCATACGAATTAGGTATTCTTGATTCATAAGGGTTTTGATGTTAAAACTTGGTTAAGACAACTCATTAGGCTTCTAAGATATCCCAGAATACGTTTGGTGCAAATCCTATGGCTAAATTACTTATTAGTAGAATTTGAAACTTAGGGTTTAGTTCTACGCGTAAGCTAATTTTACGCGTAACTGTTGTTCATAGTGATTCCATTTAAGATTGAAAAAGGGTTTGAATAATATGTTAATTAATGTGTCATGATGAATTTGTTTCAGGTTTTTACGCGTGAAATATTCATAATCAAGGTTAACTGTGCTCCTACGCATAAGGATCACCTTACGCGTAGAATGTTATGGCGTAAGAGAAATCTTACGCGTAACCTTTACGCGTAAGGTTCTACAAAGGGACTACGCGTATCCTGTGAAGGATATGCGTAAACTTGAGTCTTACGCATAAGGTTTACCCTTACGAGTAAACTTTACGCGTATGCTCCCACATACGCTTACGCGTAAGCTCTATGCCTAAGGATTTTTTTCCTATGCGTAATATTTCTTACGCGTAAGTCAAGATCCTACGGATAAGCTTATGCCTACGTATATGGTTTACTGTTTACGCATAAGCTTGCAAATCCTACGCCTAAGCCTAATTTTTAACCAAATTTAAGAATTGTTACGCGTACAAACTTGTAAATAAACAAATCATAACGTCACGAAACCAAAATGTCATTAATAAGCTTAAATGGTTAATATGTTGTGAAAATAAGTGAAAATTTTGAACTTTAAAACTCAAAGTTAATCAACTCATGAATCTTATCACGACTACTTTGGACTATTGGACAAACAAGTGACATTGGACTCGTAACATTCGTTAACATATCATATTCAATAATTAGACAATAAAATCAACTTTTGACTAACGTAATGTCTTTCGATATGTTGGTTCTTTTGGCTAAATATCTTTCAGATCACGATATGGACGTCCAAATGGAAAACGTTGATGCACCAAATGTTCTCACAGTTGAAGACATCTTCCCCAACGGTTACACAATGAAGATTGGGAAGGACAATCTCAGAGTTGATTTTGATAACTTCACGTGTTCTGAATCTTCTTGTCAAATTGTTGTGGATATCTTAAAGTCTCATCCCTACAAGAATATGCTCACAAACTCTGCAACAGTTCTAGAGATTTATATTCACCAATTCTGGCACACGATATAAAAGGTCAAAGGTCAAAGTGCTGTGATGGTGACACTTAACAACAAACAAGTCACCATCACTCTAGCAGATTTAAAAGCTATTCTCCTTCTTCCTACCATCTAGCCTGCCAATTACTCTGCTACTCCTTCTGAAGAGGTCTCTCTCTAGTTCATGGTCGACATCGGCTATGACGAAGCTGCTGGGATCATCACAAAACACTCGTCTGTTGATATTAAGAACATTCCTCAGCCATGGAGAACCCTTGATTCGTCGAATATGTAGGCTTAGGGGTATGTGTATGGATAAAACCTCAATATCGATATAAAAAATAATCACGAAGATAGATTCAAAATTCCTTTAGGAAAAAGAATATTAAATCAAATCCCGTGTGTGATCGTTGATACGGATTAGTCAACCCGAATCGTTTCCCAACGAGGCGTGAATTGCCAACGTCGTTTTTGGTTTGGAATTTAATGCTCGATGTTTTGATTTGTGATTATGATTTTATTAAACTACGGGAGAAGGGAAAGTAATTAAGGGAATCTAAACTACGGGAAATCCTAAGTCTAAAACGTAATAAACGAAACGTAAATAAAATGCAACTACGTCTAATCTATATCCTAAAAATGCCTAAAATTACTTTTACTTTAAAAATGCAATATTAAAACTATTTATGAATTAAAACTAATTTTTAGGATTTTTCTGGAATTTATTCAAATTAAAAACTAATTTTTAACTTTTAATTCTAATTTAAAATACTAAAAATTATGGAAATTAAGGGGAAAAATATGAAACTATTTTTATAAAATCTAAAATAACCTAAGAGAATTTTCAAAACTATTTTTTTATTTTTCTGAGTATTTTTCTATTTTCTACAAATTTAAAACTATTTAAATCGAATTAAATGGCTAAAAATTATAAAATAAGCTAGGAAAAATCTAGAAAAATTATTTTTTGCTTTTGTATTTATCTTAATCTATGAAAATTGAAAATTTATTTTTGGAACTTTTCTCGATTTAATTGCAATAAAAGCTATTTAAAATACCTAAAAACTGCTTTTAAATTGTGAAAAATACTAAAGCAAGGATGAAAATTTATGAAAATTCAGTAAAAGTCTAAAATATTATTCTAATTGTATGAAAAATATAAAATACTAGGCTTATATGTGAGAAATGAGAGTGATGTAAACCGCTTCCTCAAATAAGCTATAATGAATAAGCTAATAAGCACAAAAAACTACCAAACTTTCTCAGAAGCTATATTATACTAAAAGTACCTACCAGCAACTAATTACTGCTAATCCTAACCTCTAATAAGCAATCTACCAAGTTTGATGCTAACTGTTTCTAACTAAAATCAGCTCTTAACCCCTATATTTAAGCTGTTGCACAGGCTTATTCAATAAGCCAATGTGAAAACCTAAACTGTGGTCCTCAAGACCACCAACCAAAGAGTGATTGTACAAAATTTCAGACAAAATCAAGCTTAAATGAAGCTTGTGCAAAGCCTGCAAAATTTGATGAAAACTGGTTTTGACATTATTTTGACTTTTGAAAACAGTATGAAAGTTCGACTTCTGTGAGATTTGATTCAATTCTATGAACTGGTATTGATGTTTGATGATAAAATGAGACCAGATCAAAATATGTTACCAACTTCTAATACTTAATACAAGCTTTTGATGGATTAAATCTTAACTGATATGCAATTGAGACAGATTTAATGTAACTTTGACTAAATATGAAGAGCAGTAGTAAAACAAGGCCTAAAATGATTATACTATATCTAGATAAGCATGTATCAACTACACTGAGCTAATTAACTATCCTCTAACACAGATTTAAAAACAAATCCAAACATTACTTATGAGACTGAACTGCAAATTTCTACACTTCTTCTATGATCTGAAGCTTACTCTAACTTCCAAACAGATTCTATAAACTGAATTACACCTATATTCATAGAACTTATCAGCAGTTCTACACTAACACCTATCTGATCTACTGATGCCAATTATGACAGAAATTATGCAGTAAGTAATATCAGTAACAGTAGTGATTCAAAGTTAAATCAAAAACTTTATCAAACTATTACAAGCTAAACTGAATTAGATCAAACAATAAGCTACAACAATAACTACTACAATTTAGATTTAAAATGGAGAAAGAATTAGAACTCACAAAAGGTCCAACCACAATGGTTCGCCAAATAAGACTGAATACCCTTATCCTACACTGATCTCAACTCAATTCCATCTCAGAATCAACCCAATCTTAGCCCAATTCCACAGCTAACACCAGCAAACCATCCATTTCTTCTCAAATTAGCACAGTTGACTTTTGTTGACTGCTTTTTGGATTTGAAGTAAATTGAGATTGAATTGAAGATAAGCTCACTATAAGCTATCAAAAGCTTAAATGAGCTGAATAGAACAGTAGCTGAGTGTGGATCAATCCACAAAACAGATTTGATATGTTTTTTTATTTTTCAATTATTTATTTCTGATTTTTTTGTATTTTTGAGCTAATGAATAAACAAGCTGAAAATACTTTGAATTAAAGAAATAAGCAATAGACAAGTATAAAAAGCAGATTTAAAACATAAACAATTAAACAATTACTTGAGAATTGAAAGCTGAATTTTATTAATCTAGGAAATTTGAGTACAAAAAGTGAATTACAAAAGCTTAACAATACTTAAAACATTAAAATGACATTACAATTAAAACTATGCTACTGAAAAATGAAGGATAGAGAGATGAATACAACAGTGAATGAGGGGCTCTATATATAGCTGAGCCTTGAGGTCTTGGAAGCTTCAAGAAGAATTCATCTTTGCTTTCTCATGAGTCCTTTCAGCCCTTGGATGCGTTTCCAGTATATTCCCATCAATATCATCCCTTGGATCACTCCCACACGTCTATTCAACCAATGAGAATAGAGCAAGTCACACGGATTGATGACCTGGCACCTCAAATGTGTCAGGTGTGTCATAAGGTGTCAGGCAAAATGACTTAATTGCCCTTAATTTCAGTTAATTTGACTAATTGACCAGAGGGTGTTTTAGGGTTCTTCGCTGGGTATTTTTGGGGGAAAAAATGGGCGCGTTTGGTTTTGTTTATTATTTTTCAATATTTGTTGACCGGGCTATAGGGTGGGTTTGACTTGGGTATAAACCGGGTAAACGGGTTGAGATATACCGTGGGTTATGAGATGGATTATTGGACCGAGTGTAGGGATTGGGCCATGGGATTTTTTTGGGCTTTGTATTAATTTGGACCAAAGGATTAAAATTGTACCCATTTATGCTATTAAGGACCAATCATGTATAAACTGAAACTTCAGGGACCAAGGTTGTAAATTCTGAAAATATCTTTCAAGGGCCAATCTTGTCATTCACAAATAATCCAAGGGTTGATTTTGACAATTCCAGAAACTTGAGGGATCACTTTTGCCAAATGCTCTGGGTTTTGAACGTAACTGGGTCACCATACCAGTTTGTAATAATCAGCTCCTCAATTCCATTGTCAGCCAAAAACAAGAGCCACTCATGAATCTGTTCATAATGAAAGTTGTCTATTCCAATAATTGATCTTGGCTCTACAACGAAGACAAACTTTCTTATTGGACCTATAAGCCGATTTAAGAATCTATTAACAAGCCTACCATCAAAATCGTATGTTAAATAATAAAAGAAATCCTCATCAAGTATGACATCGGTGAGCAAAGTCCACTTAGACCTCCGGGCCGCTAAACTAGAGGTTCTCACCGCTTCTAACAAAGGCAACCGATTCAAAATGTTAGTGATCACTTCATCCGCATGTTGGTAAAACAATCGATCGACATGGTTTTGTTGGAAATTGGGTTGGTCTTTTGAGTTTTGGAAATGAGGATTTATATTCTTGATTTCGATTTGCGCTTATCGCTTCGGATAATGTGGTTTTATGTGATTGGCAAAGTTGTTTGTTGGGTGGGTGTATTTGTTCCATGAAATTAAATGCAGTGATCGGGAAGAAACGGCTAATAGCCATACTCACAATTGGTCCCCGGGTTGAAGGTTGGGTCAAAAAGTGAATGGTCTATAATACCCTCAAGGAAATCGGTTTGACCGTCCCACCCGGTCAAGGACTAATCGGCATTTGATGACCAAGGTTTGGACCTATGGCGATGAAAAGTCCGGTTTCGTCCCATCGCGATCCGTCCGTACCAAGTTTAGGGACCAACGATGTATTTTAGTCTAATCCAAAGTTATTAAAAAACATGAAGGCTTATAATATTACACTTAACTCTATATAATTTTTAAAAATTCAACCACTAAAGTTTTATTAATTACCTCATCTTTTTTTAAGTTTTTGTTTTCACAAATTTGACACATGTATTTTTATGTGTTTTTTTTATGAACTAAATTTCTCCACCAAATTTATTAAAGTTTGACCGACATCAATTTAATTTTGACTTTTATTAACCAATCAAATCACACGATTTTGCTTACGTAGCGAAATCGAGCTCTCCTATTGACCAAATTGATTTTTCAATAAGAATGAATTGACAAATTCATTTTATTTTTTTTTTTATTTATTTTTTTTTAAATTTGGTAACATTCAAAACTTAACCCAATCAATCCATAATTTTTGGATTCATTCAATCACATAACCCACATAAGTGATCCATTCAAAGCTAATTAAAAGGCTATTAAAAACCTTCCAAATTTTCCTTACACGCTCCCCCTATTATTTATCAAACAGTTATTTTTTTTTCTCAATTTCATCTCCACACGTTTCTCTTCATAAATCTGTATATCACCTCCTTCAAAATTCTATCTTTTCTAAACCTAAATAAAACCCTAAACGGCCCTAAATCAGTTCGTGGCTGGGAGAGATAACAAGACAAGTAGGCTCGCATTATACTTCGATCGTGTTAGGGCTTACATGTTCGATACAAGATCTATTCGTGTGGAGATTAAATCATTCATTGAAGTCTCTAGCGTCGTACCTGTGTTCGTGTTTCATAGCAGTTTTGGTGACCGTATGTGATTGACTTCAAGTACCATCGTCCTTCCTCTTCGATCGTTATTGGTTCAAGCTCAAGGTAAACCTTAATCTAATCTTGTCTCGATACTATATGTCATGCGTCATTCGAATAATATAGGTATGGTACGCATCTTTGTAACATAAAAGATTAACTCAACATGAAACTCCAAGTCTTGACTTCGCATGATCTGATTAGGTTTTAGAGTTGCTGATTAAAATCGTTCTTGGTTTGAGTTTTCGTAACAGACTGGTGTCTAGGTGTTCTGTTTCACTCGTCCTAGTTTGAGTTCGTTTCGGATTGTCGTTCTTGCTGGGATCGAGTTTCTATTCGTGTTGAGGTTTCGACTTCGACCTCTATTAGTTGGAGGGTTATCATTCATGAGTAGGTTTAGCGTTTTGGGTCATGATTGGTGGTATGGCTGTTGTCGCATTAAAATTTATATACTCTCTCGTTTGTCGAATCTCGTGGTATCGCATGCATGCTTAGAAAAGGATTTCATATCTCGTAATTCATGTGTCTGTTTTTGGTAAATCGGATTGTCTTCATGGTCGATCATTTGTTAGTGTTAAGCGTGTGTGTTGTGTCAATCCACATCTAAAACAAAAATATAATCTTGTATGCAAAGCGAGAGGTCAGGTTTGCTTAGAAAAGGATTTTATTTTTGAAACTTTTTCTTTCGTGGTCATTTTAGTACTTCTTTCACTTATTAAGATAATGAAGTTTAATTATGGCTTTAGTTATAATTAAGTTGAAATAACATTTTCTAAGATCTACCTTTGTTTCTATACGTCTATAACTCAAATATGAAACTTTTACATACTTATTATAAAGTTAATGGCAACAACACATTTAAAATTTTATATAGTAAAAGATGCTATTGTTAGTGGTCATTAAAATAAGTATACCATTATTTAAAATACGACACATAGATTAGATAATAGATAGTTTGACGTAATATTGATTGGTTACGAAATTATTGTAGTTTGGTCGAAGGAGCAATATGATCATTGTTAACAAGTGTGCGTTGATTTCTTAACATTATTTGCTTGGGCTTGTGCATTTTGTGTCATCCGCTTCAAGGTGAGTACTCGTGGCCCCTTTTTCATATTTTATCGGGGGAAAATAATACTCAAAATATATTTCAAATGTTTCATGTTGTGCTCAACATTTGTTTTCTTTGGACAAATTATGTGTAATTATAATTGCGTTAGGTGAATTTGTGGTTCATTCTGTGTGATACAAGCTTTGCGTGGTACTTACTTCGTGGTTCTTATGGCGTGGTAGAATCCCACATAGCCGTGAAAGTACGCATGCTATAGCTTGGTTCAATCATTGTGTGGTACTTACTTGTGGTTCTTACGGTGGTAGAATCCCACATTGCCACACATTTTAGCTCCAATGGTAGGCTTCATGGTGATTTGATATTGGTTGCATGATTCATTTGTGGTTGGATATCATTTGTTACTACTTGCCCTACGTTATTATTATTTGCACATTTGTGTCATCCGCTTCAAGGTGAGTACTCAAAATATATTTCATTCGTGGCCCCTTTTTCATATTTTATCGGGGGAAAATAATACTCAAAATATATTTCAAATGTTTCATGTTGTGCTCAACATTTGTTTTCTTTGGACAAATTATGTGTAATTATAATTGCGTTAGGTGAATTTGTGGTTCATTCTGTGTGATACAAGCTTTGCGTGGTACTTACTTCGTGGTTCTTATGGCGTGGTAGAATCCCACATAGCCGTGAAAGTACGCATGCTATAGCTTGGTTCAATCATTGTGTGGTACTTACTTCGTGGTTCTTACGGCGTGGTAGAATCCCACATTGCCACACATTTTAGCTCCAGCTGGTAGGCTTCATGGTGATTTGATATTGGTTGCATGATTCATTTGTGGTTGGATATCATTTGTTACTACTTGCCCTACGTTATTATTATTTGCACATTTGTCGTACATGTATTATATGCACGACAACTTAATTTTGTTTATTTCAAACCTACGAGCTCACAAACATTATGTTGACGTTTTCGAGTATTATTTTTAGGTGATCGATAGTCTTATTTTGAAGGCATGTATATTTAAGTCATACATTGTTCTCATATCAAAGACCGAGTGACTTGGCCAAGACCTTTTTCTAAAGATTTAACTTTGATAATTCTAAGACTTACGTTTTTCATTATTTCAATATTGTATAAAATCTTTAAGTAACATTGTAAACCCATTTCTTAAATCATATATGGTGTTGTTCTACTATCTTATGCGATGTTACATTTCGTTGCACCTCGTGTTTCCGCTCTTAGCGGGGTGTGACACGCTTCGTACTCTGCTTCATTGTTTGTTGCAATAAATTTAAATTTAGGTGCATATGTGAACTCCAGCCCTTACGGGCTAATGAGTACCAAGCCGGCTCCGTGTTTGGTTTCTTCGGATGTATTTCATTTTGTACCTTTTAAATCTTCGTAATATCTTCATGGTTTTTTGTAAGTATAGTTTCGTAGAGTCATGTCTAGCTGCGTAAAACCCATTAACCTGGTTAGCTACCAACTGTGAGTCTATGTAAACGGAAACTTCCTCCACCTTCATTTCTTTTACGATTTTAAGACCTACTAGGACCGCTTCGTACTCAGCTTCGTTGTTTGTCGCAGTAAATTTAAATTTAAGTGCATGTGTGAACTCCAGCCCTTCCGGGATGATGAGTACCAAGCCGGCTCTGTGTCCATCTAGACTGGAAGCTCCATCCGTGATATCGGACTCTTATTTTTCTACTCTTTTCTGGACACCTTCGTCGTCTTCCCCGTCCTTCGTTTCTGCGAGGAAGTTTACAAGAATTTGTCCTTTGATAGTAGTCTGAGGTTTATATTTGATTTCGTATTCTCCGAGCTCAATTGCCCATCTCTTGACTCTTCCCGAGTTCTCGGACTTCATCAAGAGTAGCCTTATTTGTTTATTAGTGAGGACGGTGATCTTATGAGCTTGGAAATATCTCTTGAGCCTTCTTTCCCTATGCACTAGTGCTAGAACCAATTTTTCCATTTTTGGGTAATTTAACTCCTCTCCCTGGAGCACCCTGCTGACAAAGGAGATGGGTCTCTGATCCCTCCCTCTTTCTGATATTCGTATTGCGCTGACGCATTTGTCTGAGGTTGCGAGGTACATGACCAGATTCTCCCCTGCCTTTGGCGCAACCAATGTTGGGAGGTTCGCTATATAGCTTTTCATTTCCTCGAAGGCTTTTCAAGCCTCCGTGGTCCAAACAAAATATTTTTTACTGAAGCATCTTTTGAGCACTTTGAAGAATGGCAACGCCTTCTCAGCGCTCTTGGACAAGAACCTGTTTAGCATGGCTAACTTCCCGTTTAGACTTTGCACTTCCTTTATCGTGGTTGGAGCTTTTAGGTTTGTGAGTGTCTGAACCTTCGCTGGGTTTTCCTTGAGTCCTTGCTTGGACACTACATGGCCCAAAAAGTTTCCTTCTTCCATTCCAAATGAACACTTTTTGGGATTGAGCTTCATAGTGATGCTCCAGATCCTGTTGAACATTTCTTGTATGTCAAGTAGCATGTCTTCCTCGTCCATGTTTTTTATTACCATGTCATCTACGTAGGCTTCCATGTTTCTCCCAATCTAATCATCGAATTCTTTGTCGACCAACCTTTGATACATGGCCCTTGAATTTTTGAAGCCAAAAGGCATTTTCCTATAACAGAAGACCCCCTTGGGGGTATGGAAAGTTGTTTTATGTTCATCCTTGCTTGCAATTTGTATTTGGTGATAAAAATTGTACGCATCTAGGAAGCACTTGACCCTGAACTCGGAGAGGGAGTCAACCTTCCAATCTATTTCGGGGAGTGAATAAGAGTATTTGGGGCATGCTTTGTTAATATCTTTTAAATCAACACACATTCTCCAGGTACCATCCGACTTCTTGACCATAACAGGGTTGGAGAGCCATGTTTGGTATCTTGTTTCCTAGAGGATCCCCGCTTTGACCAACTCATCCACCTCCTTGATTGCAGCTTCGCTTTTATCAGAAGACATGGCCCGCTTCCTTTGCTGAACTGGCTTGACTTGTTTGTCTTCGTTGAGCCTATGCTCAATAACGAATGTGTCGGCCTTTCCCCCTTCCCCGAGTTTTATTACCCTTTGGATGCCTGTCATGTCTGAATATTTCTACACAAAAACGTCTGCGTTGTCCTTGAGGAGCCTTATAAGCTTTTGTTTGAATTGCATTGGGAGTTGTCTTCCGATGGTTACATTTTATTCTGGATAGTTTGTGTTCACTATGACTTTATCCTCAGGTTTGCCACATTCAGATATGACTTGGGGGAGGCAAACATCCAGAGCGTAAGATTCTCTCAATCTTTTCTCCTGCTGGCACATATACATGTCCCTATATTCCGACATTATCACCATCTGGCCCCTCGCATACTAATATAAAGTTGTAGCATGCATGGTAGAGGGAATCATTCCCAGGTCCGCGATGGTCGTACACCCAAGTAGCATATTGTAGGGTTAGTTTGATCGCACTATCATGAATATGAGCTGCTCGCTTCATTGGTCTGGATAGTCTCCAATTGTGACCTTCAAGCTAATCTCCCCCAAAGGATATATCTGCTCGCCCGAAAACCCTACAAGAGTGGTGGCAACCTCTCACTTCTTTTCTTTTATCTCTTTCCGTAGTCGAAGAAATCAATGTTCATATATGATATCGCAGAAGGCTCCCCCGTCCAGGAGAACCCTTCCTACGCGTCTTCCATAGACTAGCATTCTAATTATGGTCAGATCGATTGAGGGACCTCTACTACCAATTGGAGGGAAAATCATTTCTTCCACCTTCATGCATCTTGAAGGCTCCTTCCTTTTAAGCGAATTAGATACCATCCCAATCATTAGGATAGGTTCCTCCTTTTTGGCTGTTACTGGCTCTTCCTTCACCGCATGTTTCTGCCATTCTCCCAATTGAGTATCCGTTGGTTTATTTCTACCTTTCCCATTTTTATTCCCTTGAGGATATGTGCCTATTTCCCAGACTTCATGGCCTCTTCTATCTGGTTCTTAAGTTCTCTACACACATTTGTTTCATGGCCATAGTCCTCATGAAACTCGCAGTATTTAGAAGTATCTGTGGCCTTCGAGATCATTTTTGGAGGTTCTCTCGTAATAAGTTGAAACATCCGGTACTTCATGTTTGTGCTATGGCTACTTTGGAATATTTTCATGGCTTTCCAAATCTCATCGACCCTAGAATTGATTCATGTCAATTTTCTAAGCGGATACATGATTTGGGACTTTATTGATGGTTGTCCTCACTGAGTCTCTTAAAATGAATCGTCCTAGTACAAACGAGATGAGACTATGGGATATTGCAAAACTTGGGAATTTGAAGAAGTTACATTTGTCATTAGGTCGTTATAATGTTGTGACCACAATCACAACATCCGATATCTTTCACTTGACAAGACTTCAAAATATTGAGACCATTACATTGGATTTTGGTGATTGCACGGTAAGAACAATTTCAGTTTTACAACTTATAATTTAACAATGTTATAGAGATGTGTAACAATAATGAAATTTAATCTGTAAAACTTCTTGTAGTTGATACATGAAGCTAATCCTAGGATGAAGGTGCCATTTGTTTCCCCGATTAACCTTAAGTCGTCCGATGTCGATTTTGGGAATTGTGTTATGGTAGCGTTCACCATTGTAATGATTCGGTCATCTCCGAATTTGAAAATGTTGGATACCGAGTAAGTGTAATGTCAGAATGCATATGTATCAAATAAAACATTCCTAAATTGCCATGTTTTTGTATCTAAACACTATTTGATTTTTCAGTCGCAAACACGCTTAGTGATCTACCTTTGCAAAAATTTTCCATCGTTGTAGACACAAACACATTCACCATGGTCACCATGACGGTGGTGTTTCGAGCTTTTCCCGTAATGTAGCATGAAATAACTTTAATAAAGTGTATACTTGCGTGTTCCCAACCGCTAAAGACAATCAATATCGTGCAAAGCAATAGAGTCACGATGGGAATGAAAATACCAGAACAACGGGAGTTGGCTAGAAGTCGTTGAAACTCCACCGAGCTTCCCCACACCGTGGTAGATTTCTTTGATTGGTTGTAGTTTAAGTTTGGGTTGAATACCCTTGGACAATTAATGTTGAAAAATAGTTTTGGTAATTTTGTACAATAATTGTTTAAATGGTTTGCTTAAAATTAGATTGTTCATATGTTGTTGTTTGTGCATATTGTAGGTGATGAAAGTTTGACATTCGAAAGTCAAACTTTCATTTAGCATTTTTATTTGATTGTAGCAAGTAAACCGCATTTCCGCTTTACTTTAGTTAGTCAATACTTGAAAATGGTGAATGGGTTAAGCGTGAACGAGAGTCGTAATGTCGGAAGGATTGAAAACCTTTGGAAGATTAAGTGCAAAAGGCATAATGGTATTTGAAGTTTGATGATAAGGATGGCTAGTGGAATGTTCAATAATATATAGAATGGTATTTGACTTTGTAAAGTCAATATTGCAAAACCATTACTAAATATTTGTTTTGGAGTAAATTGATAATTTGATATGTTTTAGAAGTTTGACTTAACAAAGTCAAACTTCTAATGGTTTTACGTAATTTGGATACTTGAGGGACCAATTGTGTATTCTAAAGTGAATATTGGGCGGGAGTTTTAAGTATGACAACGGCAACCAAGACAAATTCGTGGACCTAGTGTGAAAAAGTAACTATTAGGTTCTTCACCGCCTCTTACCGGAGACGATATTAACTAGTGCACACCAAACGATACACTCATCTACCACTTTTTCCACACACACAACTTTCCAATGGCGATTTCCCATTTTAAACGAACTCATGGAGGTGGCCGATTCGCCAAATCGAATGATCGTATGGCTATCTGGTTTGAAGAAAAGGCGCCAAGAAGGGATTCTAAGGAAGCTAGTTCTTCAAAGGCATTCAAGATCTCAAGACGAGGAATCATCAGCGTAGGGAGGCGATAGAAGAGAATCAAGCTACGGGACCTCGTGGAATTGCGCTTGAGCGTGTCGATGCGTGAACAAAATCTAGTCGAGGCACACAAACCAACTTGCCCAACTCATACAGTTATTGGTCAAACAGATGAAGGTATTCGGTTCAACCAAGAGTTTGTTAAGAAAATGGTGAACGTAATGCCCGAATTTTGGTTTTCCATGGGGTAGATAAAGGCGGTCTTTTGGGTGATAGTTTTGCTAAAAGGGTATGTAAATTAGATTTGATGTAGTTGGTTATGATGTTTAATGAGACTTTATTAATGATAAAATATCATTTGGGTTATGTGTTGTTTAACTGTTCTTGTATTGTGATATTGGGTGTATTTTAGTGTTATTAGTATCAACAAAACCAAACATCCCCTTATATCACAAAACCAAACAGCCCTTGTATCAAGAAACCAAACAGGCCCTTGTATCGGCAAAACTTTAATCAAGAGAACCAAACACCCCTTGTATCGGCAAAAGCAAAGGCAATGGTTTAAAAGATGTGGTGAAAATGCAAATACTTTGGCACTAAATCATAATGTATCAAATAAAACATCCGCTTGTATCGGCTAAACCAAACGGCCCCTTTTATCGCAAAAGTTGTTACAAAGAAACCAAACACCCCGTATCGAAAAATTAGAGGCGTGGTTTCAAAACACGGGTTCAAAATGCAAACGCTTTAGCGATAAACAACAATGTATTGACAATGGTGTATTGTAACATCTTGAATTTTGACTTACCAAAGTCAAACAAACTTATGAAAACCAACAAATTGTAACTTACTTGGGTAAGTCAAACCTATTAAGAAATGCAAACGATTTCAAACACAATTACTTAAATAAGATCACAAAATTTTATTCATCGATTTCATGTTCTCAAGAACTACAAATGTTTACTATCATCTAAACATACACTTAGCTAGACCCACAACTCTTCCTATCATCGTTTTCCTTCTTTTCCTTCCTTTCCTTCCTTTCCTTAAGATATTTAAACAAAATTTCCGATTTTTAATCCTTTCTCCCAAATCGTTAAACTTTGATAACAACATGTCATCCTCTTCCTTCTCCTTCTTAACACCCAAACGCTTTTCATTTTGCTACCGCTTTCCTCAAAGAACTCAACAAACCCTTCCCTTATCGCTTTGTGCCATTATTGTTTTTCTTTTTGCTTTGGGAAGAATGTGTGTTGAGTGTATTTTAGGTTCACTCTTGGTCGTAGATACATATATTGGTTGAAGGGTGGGTTACATTTTAACTAGGTTGGGTCAAAAAGTGAATGGTCTATAATACCCTCGAAGGAAATCGGTTTGACCGTCCCACTCGGTCAAGGGACTAATCGGCATTTTATGGCCAAGGTTTGGACCTAAGGCGATGAAAAGTCCGGGTTTCGTCCCATCGCGATCCGTCCGTACCAAGTTTAGGACCAACGGTATATTTTAGTCTTTCGATTATAAACAAATGCCCCTTATACTTTATACCCTTTATACTTTATATCTTAAAAAATACAATGTATATGTTGTTTTAAAATAACAACATATAAATTTGCATAAGATTATAAGTATCAATTTTTTTACTATATACGTTCAATAAGGACTCATTTATTTCATTTTTAAAAGTTTAACCTATGAGGACACGAGTTTACATTTTAAATACGGCTAAAATACTGAAAACAAGAATATAATTATCAAATTGTAAGCATGGGTTACTTTAATATAAAAATAAATATACGCGATTGTACTTATGACAATGACTCATGTAATTCTTATTTATTTACATAAGGATATCTAGAAAAACATTTTTAAAAACCTTTAAGGAGTATACTTTAATTTTATCAACGCTCATTATGTGCTATTAAATTTGCATCATGCGTACAACATAATATTAGTAGTGAAATTTAAATAACAACATCAACATCTTTGTCAGCTAAATAAAATTAAATTTTGAGTTACCGAAGAGAAATTTTACAAATATTTTACCAAATTCTAATGGATGTTAATGCATAATGAAAAACTCGTGCATAAGTATTAGTTGTACTTATATCACAATTTTCATGGGCAAATTCTTATATGTGTATATACTGAACTAAAATGTTAAAATAAATTTGATTTATATGTAAACTTCGTGCGTGCACGAAACTTATAACTATATAATTATATGCAATTAACTTTAAAGGCACAATATTCAGTATTAATACATAATAATTTTTTTGTTAAAACCCCCGTGCACGATTATAACTAGTTTCTTGTGTACAAGTATTTATTAGGAGAAAAAAAAAGATCTTAGGTTAGTAATATTATTTTGTAAAATTAATAATTATATATTATTTGAAATGCAAATTAACTTGGTTTAGTTTTGGAATTAATTGTACATGTGAATTTAGAGCTTGTAGTTTTACAAGTTTTATAATATGGTAACGAAAGTCGGGTCAAGGGTCTTCGTTGACTAATCTGATTTTGTGAGGGTTCTCACAAAGCGGTCCTAGCAGGTCTTAGAATCGTAAAAGAAATGAAGGTGGATGAAGTTACCATTTATGTAGACTCACAGTTGGTAGCTAACCAAGTTAATGGGTCTTATGCAGCCATACATGACTCTACGAAACTATACTTACAAAAAACCCATTGAGATATTACGAAGTTTTAAAAGGTACGAAATGAAATACATCCGTAGAAGCCAAAATAAGAAGTCAGACGCACTTAGCATATTAGCCTCGCTGGCATTCGCACACCTGTCAAAAAAAGGTGCTAGTAGAGGAGATTGAAGAAAAATCAATATATGAAAAACAAGTTGCTGACGTTGTGACGAAGGAAGAAGAAAGTTGGATGACCCCAACTATGGAATATATAATAAGTGGAATCCTCCTAGTAGATAAGAAGTTAGCACGAAAAATCAGAGTCAAAGCTAAAACTATAAAATACTCAAGGGGAAACTATACAAAAGATCTTTTGTGTCTCCGTGGCTAAGATGTATAGGACCAAAGCAAGCTGCGAACGTTATAAGGAAAATTCACGAAGGATCCTGCGGACTCCATGCAGGTCATAGAGCCATCATTTCCAAAATAACCACACTTGGGTACCACTGGCCATCTATGCATAGAGATGCGGTAAATATCATCCGGAAGTGTGATGTGTGTCAGATACACTCTCCGGTATCAAGGATGCCAAAGCAAGACCTAATCTTGGTCACCGCAGCTTGTCCTTTCATACAATGGGGAATTGACATCGTGGGACCATTGTCGGAATCTCCCGGGAAAGTAAAATTCCTTATTGTAGCAATAGACTATTTTACCAAATGGGTAGAAGCCAAGCCTTTATCAAGCACTACTGGAAAGCATATTGAAAGATTCGTATGGGAATACATCTTATTTAGGTTCAGAGTACCCCAAATGATAATCTCGGACAACGGGAAATAGTTTGAAGAGGGATTCTTCCCAGAATTTTGCGAAAGACTTAAGATCAAACATATGTTAACCTCCGTTTACCACCCGCAAGGCAACGACATGGTAGAAGTAACCAACAAAGAAATTGTCAAAGGGATTGAAAAAAGATTGGGAAGAGCTAATAAACGTTGGGTAGACGAATTGGCTCAAGTACTATGGGCCCACAGGACAAGCCCCAAAAGGAGTAATGGAGAAACGCAATTCAGCTTAACTTATGGGACGGAGGCAATACTCCCCATCGAGATAAGTATCAACACTAACAGAAGCGAAAAGGTCAATCTCCAGAAGAATGAAAAGGACATAAGGCTAAACTTAGAAGTCTTAAAAAAAAAGGAGAGAAATCGCAGCCATACGTGAAGCTGCTTACAAAAAGAAGATAGAAAAATACTACAACAAAAAAGTCAGACGCGACACATTCAAACTCGGAGACTATGTCCTATGACTCAACAGCGCTAACAAGGCCGAGTATATTGGAAAATACCTACCTAGGAAAGCCCATACAAAGTAATCGAAGCATATGGAGATGGATTCTACAAATTAACTTTTCTTAAAGGAAGAATCATAGGAAGAACCTGGAATGGAGTCAATCTCCGAAAATACTGTGAAAACGTAGAGGGGGGGGGGGTGAATACGTTTCCGTTTAAAACTTAAAACTTTTGTATCAAATATAGTATAAACCATTGCATTTTCTAATCTCGACGCGAGGATGCATTTAACGCATTACGGCATGTAAGGCCAACCCCTTAATATCACATAAGATTCCACCAGATTAATGGTTCATTATAAATAAAGTTTCACCATTATTAGTCCGATTGCTTTTTCTTGATCAAGCGTGTCATAATATGTAAAGTGTTAAATATAGTTTATTACTATATGAAAGACCAAGTATGTATCACAAACATAGACATCAACCACATAGAAAATAAACAATGTAATGCAAGAATAAGAGTAAAGCGATAAGTAAAAGGATAGACAAACCAACACGAGGATTTATAGTGGTTCGCTACAAGGACACCTTCCTTGCCTACTCCACCCCGAGTCACCTACTCGAGTTCGTAAACACTACACGACACCAACTCCTTATGGCGGAGAAGCCTTCACAACGTCGCCTACTCTTTTTCCCGTACTAAGCTAACCACCGGTTCTTTCACACCAAGGTGAACCACACCTACCACAATGTCGCCGCCTTTATCCCGGTACTAGGCTAAGTACCGAGTTCCATTCCAATGGAGGAACCACTACCCAACACTACACAACACCTATACCCCTAAGGAGACCAACTCCTTATTACAACACCATCAAGGATATCAATATCCTTGGATCCAATACTACTCTATCTTGTACATCAAAACACACCATATCGAATGTACACCTTAGGCACCTTTCACTAATGCTCTTGGTTAGATTACTCGGCACCCTTCACTAATGCCTTCATCTTGACTCTTTTAGCATTCTTCACTAATGCCTTTGACACATCTATGACACCCGTTATGTTTTGTGGCCCAACATAACAAACCTTGTGTTTTATGGCACAAACACATAAACCATCTAGTCTAGTCATAGATATATAACACATCTATGATACCCGTTATGTTTTGTGACCCAATATAACAAACCTAGTGTTTTATGGCACAAATACATAAACCATCTAGTCTAGTCATAGATACAAGAATATGATACTAGACAATATCCTAGACAATGTGTCTAATGGATATGAAATCCTAAACTAAACATCAAGAACACAAAACATGTTGTAGTCATTCTTCTATGAATGAAGATGACAAGTTTCTTAAGCTTGTTGTAGAATATCTTCATGTGCTTGTATCTTGTGATGGGTGATCACTTCAGTAGGTAAGAAAGCAAGATCTCTAATCTTGCTTTGGATGATCACTTCAGGAGTATGCTTACAACAAATGAGAGTTAGAAGCATTATGATCATATGAGATGAGGGTGGTTTACATGTTTCTAATGATCTAAATATCCTAGAAATGGTGGAGACAAACTATGTGAAGGTGTGTGAAACAATGAAGAAATGGCTCACTATTTATAGAATAAAACTAGCCATGTTCCCGGATTCCACGGATCCCTCCTCGAGGATCCGTCCGAAGTATTATCGGGATACGTGGGACGCTCCCTTTTACCCATGGGTTTTGGGTCATGGGTCATGGGTTATGGGTTATGGGTACCAAGTAGATTCAGTGTATCTACAAGATGCAATGCATCTAGTCCATGGTTTTGAGTGTCCACCAAGGTACAATGTATCTAGACATTGGGTATGGGTCTTGGACTTTGGGTTTACCCAACTACATTCAATGTATTTGGTCAATGGGTCAAATACTTAAGTTTCTACCCATTTATATTACCCATTATAATACATACTAGTTATGTATATATTTACCCAATATGTAAACACTAGTTGTTATACATAAACTATTTAACTAAACATGTTTTAATGGTTTGTTGGGGATTTGATCATAACGCAACATAACAAACATGTACGAACCTGTGTTGTAGCATACAAGGACTTGAGTCGTCGAGAGGTTTTGAGACAAAATATAATTACAATTAACTTATACATTTTACGTTATGTATTACAAGTTACATATTTGTCATCAACAAAACAAATGAGAATGTATAGATTAAATATTGTAATATTTGCACTAACAATCTACCCCTTTTTGATGATGGCAAACTATATGTAAACGTAATAGATAGGTAAAATGTCAAAGTTACTTGTGTCCGTACTTCCTATACATTACCTTCTCCGTTTACACTCTTCTCCCCCTTTTGTCGAAACAAAAAGAGTGTGTCCTTTAAACTTAATTTCTCCCAAGAATGGTGAGTTTGCATCATCCCTAGTGAATTTAAAATAAAAACACCTTATTGCTCTAATTGGCACACCACGCCAATACCTTCAACACGAAACACTAATGACGAAGCTTAGCAACTCATGACCTTGAGCTTGCACGTCTTCAAGAGGTGGTGATCTCGCCTTTAAGAGGAACCTAGAGAATCACACAAAAAAATAGAAGGATCCTTTGAATTATAACCATTATCGCCAACGGCTCAATGGATCAAATTTTTTAGGCTTAACCTACATCAAGGTTAGTGTTAAAAAAAAATATATATATATGATGAGAAAGAAGTCTCCCTTTTGTTGAAACACAAAGGAATTTTGAAGAATGAATGTGTGCATGCTCCCCCTTGACGATTGCTCCTCCTTGTTAAGGGCGTCAAGTTTTTTTTAGGAAGGCTAAGACGAAATTATTGCAAAATTTGCAATGTTTTCGTTTTGAGGAAGAACTCCCCTTTATTGAGAGTGTCAAGTTCTCCTAGTGTGTTCTGAAAATCTACAAAACAAAAAGTTAGTGCAAAAATATATTCGCCCTGGACGAGTAAGTCATATGATGCACTTTATAAATGCTCGACTGAAGCTCCCTAGCTCGAGGGCCAAGAAGAACCTACAAAAAAAATTAGTGTAAAATTTCGTCCATAAATAGACGAGAATCCCATACACATCAAAGTATATATATATGAACCTACAAAGAAAGGATTAGTGTCAAAAAGAGAATAATCCTACTACTTGCATCATCATGGTTGGTTTAGAGGTTGTAAGGTTTGTTCAAGGTAAGAAAAAAATGTGCTTAGGGATGAGACGCATTTCATTACAAAATTCACTTGGCTTTTGACAACATAGATGTTTGTGGAGGATGAATGAGCGACCATGAATTGTAGTGGTAGTGAGACACTTGTAGGATGTGGTTGACACAAGTAGCTTGTGGTTGACACAAGTAGGGTGTGGTAGAACATGAAACATACTTTATCAAGTAGTTCATGAACTAGACCTTGGACATGGTGATGAAAAGTATCAAGGTGAATCTTTGACTTGGTTGATGACTCAATATAGGTGGTAAACGTGATGACATTGTGAGTAGTGATAAAAGTGAAGTAAGATGGTTAGGATGATGCAAGATTAGGAATATAAAGAAAAAAATGTGCGAATGAGCACAACTTGACTTGATGATGAAATCGACCATTGTCGTACTACAAGAATCCAAAAGAGTTAGTACGAAAGGAAAACATTTATACAAATGGATAAATTGTTCACATAAAATCATCAAACGAAAAGAAAGAACACGTGAAGACTCATATAAATGCAACTCATTTATAAACATATAGAAACTGATAATCCTAAGTGTTGAACAAGTGCTTGTGTGGAAAAAGAAAATTTTAAATGATTATCTAAAGAGATAATGTACCTATTGTTCCACGGTTCCACCGGTTCCCTCACTAGAGGGATCCGGCTAGCTTAAGTCTAGGGATCCGGCTAACAGATGAGGTGAAAAAGAGGTGATTGGGTTCTAGCAAGGTCTAGCACCTACATATCCTAAGTTACTCAGTCTATTAAGTGTCTTACATGAAGATGGACTTAAATGATCAAGAGAAAATGATTGATGGTAGCTAATGATTTTTACAGCAAGCACACATGTATACACGTTTAAGCAAAGCAAGGAGAGCATGTAGAGATCACATATAGGCAATCAAATGAGACCGAGCTCACAAATAACACAAAGGTTTAGCAAACTTAACAAGAACTATTCAATAAGCCTAAAACAAATTTACGGTCTAGATTAGTAAAGCATTTACACTAACAATGACATGCAAGGTATGTGTCTTGAAAGAAAAGAGCACATGATGGTGTTCAAGACAAAAGAGTTGTGAGGTGCTAGTTTAGGACAATCTAGTTATTATGGATGATGATTAGCACACAATGAGCTTCATCCATGAAGTCATGTAGCTCTTCTCGATCAAAGCAAGATAATCGCTTGATGAGACAAGTGGTTGCGATTAACTAAAAGAAAAATTAATTTTACAACTTGTTTGATTAGTAATCCTAAGACAATTCAAAGTATTTCCATTGTAAACTTACTTTAGGAAAACATAGGAGTATAAATTTCTCAAGTAAGAGAATAAATATGAGACTATTACTAGCGGTGCTCAATTACGGCTAAACACGACCATTTTACGGGCGATTCCACATACCCAACTTATCAAGGAAGCAATTCAACCGTTAGGTCAAATTGAGTTTCTAGTGCAATAAGTTCTCCAATATTCATTCTCAAGTTAGGAAAATTTATATTCCTACAATGGCCTATCGAAGAGTAACAATGCTGATACTTTGCTTCGTTTTTATTAATATTATATTTGAAACAACTAAGGTGACGAAGATGTCAAAAATATAAAAGTTGACCATATGGTGAACAAAAAAAATGGTTGGATGAGCTAGTTCAACATATGTTGTTGGAAAGCTCAAGTTTAGACTTTCGGATATAAACAATTATATTTGCGTTGCAAAATAATTTAGTTGAGTATATCGGATGAAATAATCAAGTTGTCAATCCTACTATAAAGCTTGGAGAGCGATCATGAAAAGGAAAACGGGAGAGTACATCATCAACACAAGTGTAGGTTATGATCCGATGTACATTCTTGTTGTTTTTAGAAAACGATACAAGAAAATATGAAATCAAGAATTCATATAAGCACATAAAACATTTATGTTGCACACATGACAAACTCAATCAAAAAGCCATTTAGTGTGTTATATGTTTTAAACATTTTTCAACTTATAAAACTAACATTTTCGACACAACTAGATGTTATCCCAAACACTCCTTCAAGTAGCACATTGATTAGTAGAATATTACTAAATCGACAAGAAAGAGAATGAATAGCAAGGTAAGGAAACCACATATGTTATTCAATCAAACAAGCATAAAAGCTATTTGAGATAAGCAAATAATCAAGTAATGCAAGGAAGACAATTTATCATTTAGCATAGCATACTGAAAGTTCTTTTCATCGCTTTGTGTTAAATATAAACATGTATACCAAGCTTGATTAGTTTCTTTTATAAATATGATCAAAACCTTAATTTCAAAAGAGGACACATTGTTATTCAAAGATGAAAACATCCGTCTCCAATTAGATCAACAGTTTGTGCAAAGTTATGACCAAAAATGACTTTCTATTATAAATCAATAATTCTGTAAATTTTGTTTTGAATCAGATTATGAAATCATTTTAAATGAAAGTAGACTCAAATACCTTTAAAACGATAGGTGGCACGACTTCTAACGACTTACGGTTAATTAGTTATGAATTTTTCAAATTCGACAAAAATCGTCTTGTACTACGGATCCTTGCACGAGGATCCGTCCAAATGCAACTCGAGGGATCCGCGGATCGACACGTAATTACAAAATGCATGTTTTGACCCGAATAAAAGGTTTAACCTTTGTAGACTTTTTAGTGAAGTTATATTATCCATTTTTACCTTTATTCAAGCTTGATTAACAAGATATCTAACAACAAAACTTCAAAGAGAAAAAAAATCAACAAAACACTTTTCATATTATGCTTGACTTCACCAAAAATTTGATACAAGGACCTTACTCGTTTTGAAAACCATTTGTTTTAAAAACTAGAGCCAACTCGCTCTGATACCAATTGTGAAAACGTAGAGGGGGGTGAATACGTTTTCGTTTAAAACTTAAAACTTTTGTATCAAATATAGTATAAACCATTGCATTTGCTAATCTTGACGCGAGGATGCATTTAACGCATTACGGCATGTAAGGTTTTAGGTCACTATGTTTGTAACACAAGCATCAATAGAAGAAATAGAGAAAAAGAGATCGGATGAACAAACACACACACACACGTATGATAATATATGAAGAGTTATGCGTAGAGTGAATGAGTGAATTGAACAACCAACCCTCAAGTGAGGGTTTACAAGCATTATTTATAGGAAGGAACTAGGGCAACATGCAAGTTCCCTTCCTTTCCTTTATGGGCTTGGGCCAAGGCTCATGGGCTTTCTACATAAGCCTTGGCATGATTACTAACATAAAAGCCATATTAAGCTAACTATTACATATTAATTACTAACACTTGAAATCAAGTTTAGTAGTGATTCCAACAATCTCCCCCTAAGTGTTAGTGATTGATGATATAAACGTTGTAGGTGCTGATGTAATAGTAGCTTTGACGTCTTCTGACATTCTTCTTTCTTGTGAGAAGAAGTGCCTCGATTCGAACAATCTCCCTAGTGTAGAGAAATTGTTTCCTTTGAAAAGTTCTGCTTTGACGTCATCATTTTCTTTGTTCTTTGATATTTGTTCTTTGATATTTGTTCTTTGTGATGGTAGTGATAGTATGTTGTTGTTGTCTCGCATCGTGTCCGCTTCGCTGCTCGGTGTCTCCAAGTATTTCTCCAACATGCTCACAAGCTCTTTAACGTTGGATTTCGATCGATGTAGTTCTCTTAGTCTTTAAACTTTGTAGATTCTTTGACATTGATGAAGAATCATTCGACTTTGTGTTGCCTTTGAGAGAACTTCAATTAGTGTTGTTGTTGGTATGAGCATGTGGAGAATCAGCATGATCATCCGCTCCGAGCTTCCATGTTAAGAAAACATAAGAATGGTTAGTGATAAGCGGATTCCAAGATTTACAAGTTTGAACTTCGAGAGTGTTAACAAAGATAGTGTGAAAACACAACTCTAATTCTCACAAAGGTTCTCGAACTGGAGTCCCACAAGTGAGATAACGCAATGTACCAAGTACACCTACGCTCGGATGAGTCATTGAGTGATGCGTGTTTTATCGACCGTGTCTTAATATTTATAGTGTCTCGCTATACCTATGGTTCACCCTAATGCACTAATCGGCAGTGTACCGGTCGTGTGTAGTGTAGTAAATGGTAAAGCCGAGGTCGTCCCAAGAGCTATGTGTGTCGGATAATTACTAAGTCTAATTGTCACGAATATTAATGGTTTGATAGGGTTTTAATTAATTAAACTACTAATGCGAATATAAAAGCAAATAAATAGTAGAAGGGAAATCAATAGAGGAATAGTGGTGCTAACCTAGTTAATCCTCCTAACTAGTTATGTCACGCTCACCTACTTCCAATTACTTGTGGGGTCAAATTCGAGAGGACTGAGATTTGGTCAATTCGCCCTAACCTATCGCCAAAGATGCCACCACAAGAGAAATCAAAGCACCGTCATAAGTCCTGTTGTTCCCGGTCCCTAAGCCGAGTCATTAAGTACCGCTACATGCTAGATTCTAAATAGTGAGTGCCCGACCGTTAGGAACTTAGACACTACACCCCAATTCTTAAGTTCATCCAAACGATAGGTGATCGTTGGTCAAACGCACAAGTAGAAAGGGTCGTCATTGGTCAAATCTTACCCTTCCCATCTCGGTCCGCTCACCTAGGGTGGGTTGGTCATATCTCCTAGGCAATTGGCCTCTATCGCCATTCAAAACTACCGAACCAAGGGTGACTACCAAAGAACTATGCATGCATATACTTAGAAATAATTGTACGGAAGTAAAGGTAAACGCAAACAAAACAATTAAGGAATCATAACTAGGCTAGCACCAAAGGGTGCTTAGCCGCTCATATTAATCATGCACATCAATTCAATATTCAAAGGTACGAAATACATGAATTGAAAGTAAAGAAATAATAAATGCTAAAGCTTATCGTAATGGTGTGACCTCTCCTTGGAAACGACTCCGTATGCTTCCCTAGACCTCCTTGAGCTTTTTCCCACGTTCTCGAGTGTTGTGTGTGGAATGGGATGCTTTGAAATGCTGGAATTCGTGGGGTATTTATAGGCCAGGTCTGGGTTACGGCGTTGATGTGCTTCGTCGTGGTTTTTAAATTTGTAAACAAGAATTACCGGTTAACTAGGAACACATTCGGGCAAGTATACCCTAGTCAAGTTGTAGTATAGTATATGGTAAATCAAGGTCGTCCCAAAAGACTTGGTTGCACTACAAGTGTCGTTTGTTTGTTTAAGCAAGTAACAAGTAACAAGTTGATGGTTATGATTGTCACGTATCAAACCAACAAGAAAAGCAATATAAGAACAATAAAGTATCAAGACATTCATCATTATTCCAATCAAACACAAAATCTCAATAATCATATCAATAACAAACATCTTAAAATATAAAAGTAACAAGGTTTACCCAAAGTATGAATTACAATAGGCAAAGATGAAGGATTATAGCAACCTTCAAGCCTCCAATCAACTACAATAGTTCTACCAAGCCGAAAATGATGTCCAAACGCTTCAACGACCCTTGAGCACACTACAATTTGGCGGAGGTTTGTGGTCTTTTGGGAAGATAAGTTGGTGGAAATTCGTCCTAAGGGTGGAGGCTTGAATTTCACACAAGTTGGGATAGGATAGTTGGTGGAAATTCGTCCTTAAGGGTGGAGGATCGAATTTCACACCTTTGGTGAAGGTAAGTTGAGAGAGGGATGTTGTTTTAGGTGGAAATTCGTCCTTAAGGGTGGAGGATCGAATTTCACACCTAGAGATGGATGGTGGGTGAAAGGGATGAGAAGGATGGAGAAGGGATGATGAAATGAGGTTGCAAAGGCCTCTATTTATACTACTACCAAGGCTAGGGGTATTAAATGCTCAACTTGGCTTCCAAGGAGATTAGAAGGGACTAGAATACATGTAGGAAGGGACTAGAATCGTTTGGAACATGATTGGAACTTGCTAGGACTCTTATTGATGAAGAAATGGCAGAAACATGCCCTCCAACTGAATCGGTTAGGCTCCAACCGTTTCGGTTGGTCTCATGACCATTCTCCAACCGGATCGGTTACGGGGCGGCTCGACCGAACGGTTGGAGTAAAATCACAAAAATTTATAAACGGCAAAGTTGTAGATATTTCTCTTAGCTTTCCGTGGCCACGAACCGGAGGTCAAACGGAGTCCGTATGCAAAAGTTATGGCCAAAATGGTGAAGGTGTGTCGGGAACAACGAGTCTTCCAATATGTCTTCGTTTTAGCTTCTTTTCTTCATTTCTTTCTGGTTTTCCTTCTTGAACTTTATTCTTGAGTCTTTGGACCACTAACTTAATGACTTTACCTTCTCGAATATACTCCACAAGTCTTGCGTTTGACGGGAACTCTTCGTATTTGGAGAAATCTTCGTATTTTACTTCTTTTTCCGTCTTTTTCTCCACTTTCCTGTACTTGGCTACAAATGAACTAGCAAACACACTTTTATACGATTAAGAATCAAAAGCATATGATTATAGCCAAATAACACACATAAAAGTACGGATAACGCTACTAAAAACATGCACAATTTGAGCGTTATCAAATTCCCCCACACTTAAACTTTGCTTGCCCTCAAGCAAATCTAAGAAAAGAAAAATTAAAAGACAAACCTAAAGGACAAAACGAAAAGAGAAATAAAAAAGATTTTTCGGTTTTTTTCTACTTTTTTTTCCCAACATAAACAAAAATAAGCGAAAAATGAGCGCAAACTCCCCCACACTTAAGGTTTTGCTTGCCCTCAAGCAAATCTAGAAATTAAAAAAAATAAAACCCACAAGGTGCATGAAATATGATTAGAAAAATGCGATGCAAATCTACCAAGTACAAGTACAAGATAAGATTCATCGTTTTAAGCTTTTAGATGTGAAAAATCGAGATGTTTGACAATACCCTATGAATTCTCTTGCTTGATAACATGGCTAAGCACCTCTCGAAAAGGAATGGATATATAATTCACTCAACACTCAATTATTTAGTGATGGATAGTATTAAGGAATAGTACACTCATATTGCTCAGTCATGATCTAAATATTACCATAGGCTTGTACAAGAAACAAAACTCCACCGACGTGGCGTAAGCACCAAGTGTAAACATCTAAAGAGGGCTTTTATTCGGGTTATAACGACAGGCTTCGGGTGATTAAAGGGTATGGATAAGGCATGGGAATATTTATGAAATTGGTTTTAAAAGAAAAATAAAGTCAAGTCTAATACCCATGTTGCTAGTCACTGAACAAACCGCAAACCCGAAAATGATTATAGTTACAAACTTCTCTTCACATATCGATCACCAAATATATATATCACGCCTTAGCACATTGGCTAATCGATATCTCAAAACATACTTCCTCTTCATAAATAATATAGCATATTGGCTATAATTGTCATCACATATATTTTTCTTTCATTTTTTTTCGATGACTTATTCTTCTCCTTTTTTTTTTTTTTTTTCACATACATCACATCTCCCCCACACTTCGTATAAGCATACACCACAAAAATACAAATAAGAAGTATGCATCCTTCGTCTTTGTCGGAATGGCACACACGAATGGCAAAGTGCGGCTAACTCATAATCATCAAAAACAATCCAATCATACCAAGCAACTAGCAACCAACCATTTAGACATTGACAAGGGGTAGGCTAAGGTTTAGAGTGTAAAATATTTTTGTATTTTTCTGGATGAAAAAAAAAGAAAGGGATGGCTCGGAGGGTATACTAAGGGTATCTAGCGCTAAAAATGAGCGCTAACAAATGGGTTCATGTGGGTGGTTAACTAACCGATGTGGTTAGCTAATATATCATTAGATGTAAACGGAAGGCCATTTGGTTTTATTCCTATTGGTGCTTCTTTATCACACGAATACACTTATATCACACGAATGTGATCTTACTGCGTTCTGGTAATGATTTACAAGTACAAGTTCTAGAATAAATAAAATCACCCAAGACACTCATAGCAAAAGAATTCAAGCATAAAAGATGTATGCTAATAAGAAATAGGCTCAAATCCTCACAATTTAGTGGAAGAGCTATAAAATGTGCTAGCAAATGTCATCGATCCCGAATGGATTGCAATATTAATCGACACATCTCAAGTTTTTCAAAATTACCGATTTCACCATGGGTTGATCCAATTATTCTAATATATTAACCTATACGCTTGAAAACAACTAGATCATAAGGCAAACAAGTTCACAAAATTTTAAAAATAGGCCCAAACATTTGGAATTTAAAAACTGGTTTCGCTTTTCACAATAATATTTCCCCCCACACTTAAGTTAAGCACACAAAAGAAAAATAACTTAACGACTATAAAAATATTGCTATTATTATTACTATGAGAAATTTTGAAAAATAAACTAGTTACGATTTTTTTTTCTTTTTTTTTTCTTTTTTTTTTCTTTTTTTTTTAATTTTTATTAATTTTTATTTTTTTATTTTTAAAACCAAACATGACTTATTCTTGTCCCACGAGTTCTCGGTAGCTCTATTGAAACGCACAAAGAAGCGGAGAAGCGGTGTCATGAAGCATATTAAAACCAAACTTCTTTAGGGAATCGGAGACCCGCCTTTATACCTCTCACACGCTTTGTTTACAATGGGTGAGCCTTACTTGATGGACTAAAAGAAGTCAATTTATTAAAATAATTTACCAAACAAACAAACAAAGGAAAAATAACAAAGAAACAAAATAAAGCAATTGTGAAAACTTCAAAGCATGTAAAGATAGGGAAAAATAAACTATAAGTCTAAGATAAACGAAACCTCCCGGGCCGAAGAAATAGCTATCGAACTCCATATGATAAAATGCTACGCAAGGGCTAGCATAAGCGTGTGAGATCAATCGATTTCTCATCCAAACATGTCCAATCAAGAGTATAAGGTTACGATCCAACCAATCCTTCCTCCATGAGCTAATTAAATCTGCAAAATTAAATTAAACTACAAAAACACGTAAAATCCAAAAACTCACTTTCGTAGGCATCACGGTTGCATTTAGCGTATGCAACAAGCCTTTAAACCTCTCGGTGGCCCGAGTGGACGAGTTATAGTCTCGTGAGAGTTTCCAGTGAACATACCCACAAAGTTCGAAACAATTTTATTATTAAAAACACGTACTTATTTATTTACAATGTACCAAATTAACAAAACTTAAAATGCAAAAACCAAATAAAAGAAATGATACTCTTGCAAAAACAAAAAGATATTTTTAAACTTATTTTATCTAAACACGAACACACAAGAACAAAATACGAAAAATCAACTTTTTTTTTTCTTTTTTTTTTAACATATTAGTCTAGCCGATCCGGTTACGGGTAGTGACCGATCGGTTGGGACGAACCAAATGAGACCAACCTTCCAACCGAACCGGTTACGGGGTGTAACCGATCAGTTAGAGGCGATTTTAAGATTTTTTTTTTTTTTTTTTTTTTTTTTTTAATAACGATCGTCCAAATTTAATCGGTTACGGGTGTAACCAATCGGTTGGAATGAACCAAACTGTGACCAACCTTCCAACCGAACCGTTACAGGCAAAGGGCGATCGGTTGAGGAGATTTTAGATATATATATATATATATATATATATATATATATATATATATATATATATATATATATATATATATATATATATATATATATATATATATATATATATATATATATATATATATATATATAGGTAGGTTCTTTTCGTAACCCAAAATGTCGAGAATCATGGAACCAAAGATCAACCAATCGATTTTTGGATATTTATTTTTGTTATTTAAATCAAAAGGGTATAATTGTAAAACACACTTTTTATATTATTTTTGATTTTTTTATTAATTCGGTTTTTAGAAACCCCATAATTTTAGGATTTTTTTTTTTTTTTTTTTTTTGCATTTATGTTTTCAAAGAGTAAGGTGCATTTGTGTTTTTTTATCAAATAATATAATTTTACATGTGTTTCTAGTGTATAATTGTTTAAACTTCAAATGCGTTTTGCTTAAATAGATAATTGCATATATGTTTCTATTATACATTCTTTAAACTTTCAAATTTAAAACCAAAAGCATAAAAGGTATACATGTAACCTTTAGATTTATGAAGAACATAAATATTATACACAAATGTGATAACAAATGAAATACAATTCAAATACAAATGTATCATGTTGAATATACATGTGCACGCCTTCTAAAAACATATGTGCACGCCTTCGAAACATATATATTTGAAGTTTCTCATCAAATTCATCGAAACATGTGTGCCTTGAAAGAATATATGTGCATGCCTTCAAAAACACGTATTTCCAGCTTCCTAAAATCTTAAAATGGTTAGGATTATACAATATTTGAGTAAAATAATAAAGGCGAATAACAAATTACAATGACAATAAAACGACGCCATCACATAACTCAAC
Source organism: Chrysanthemum lavandulifolium (assembly GCA_022545495.1). Taxonomy (NCBI): domain Eukaryota; kingdom Viridiplantae; phylum Streptophyta; class Magnoliopsida; order Asterales; family Asteraceae; genus Chrysanthemum; species Chrysanthemum lavandulifolium. The sequence continues at coordinate 145,901,927 of CM040242.1, forward strand.
ACATATGTATAATTTAGCCTCATAAATTTGCACAAAAGTAAATAAATAATAAAGGCTTCAACTTAGTAAAAGAATATCAAGGTCGGCTTCAAGATCTAATGTTGTGGAAGCCATGTAAGGTTACAGACATTACCTACCCAAACCGACTAATTCACTTTCATACTAAACGAACAAAAACGGATCAAAATAAAGTGAACACGACTTTTGAAAAAAGGAAATAACATATAAGACATGCGGGGTAGCAATTAAACAAAGAATTCATCAAGTAGAAGTTGTAACATTGGTATAAATTTCGTAAATAGCGTTTTCGAAATGAACTAAAAGATAAACATGTACCCATCCCTATCTTGATTTTTGAGTAAGCCAAATGATCTACAGATGAACAGAATGACGAGAAATTAGCATTTACATATAAAAAACAATCGTAACCACATTTTTATATCACCATAAACCTCGTTTCACATAAAACATAAAACACAAAACACAAATGCATCATTCCAATTTTATATCAACCTTAAATCACATAAGCACACACTTTTATTGATTTTATATCAACTTTAAAACATATATGCACACTCCCTCTATTGAATTTATATTATGCTAAACTTAAAACACATGTGCAAACCCCTTTCATTAATTTTATATCTACCTACAAACACATGTGCACACTTTAAAATTATTTACTCACTTTAAAACTATTGTCTCACTCGACGTATGCAACATGATAAAAAAGCCAAAATATTAGGAAGCCAAATTATGATTATAAAACCACCATTGGCGAACAACTAGTTCATATTCGTAGCACCATGATAAAAAAGCCATTATTTAATGGCCACCATAAGCTCACAACACACAACAACAAAGTTATTTCCCACTGCTTTCGATCAAACAATAGTAAAACTATAAAAGATAGACGCTAATCCGATTTGTCTAAAACATAAACACAATTGCTCAAATATTAAAAGCAATAAAAACCCAACAACCCAACAATTGAACTAATCGTGATAACCAAAGAATGTTGAAAGACAACATTTAATTTGAATATGTGATGAGCAAAGAAGACTTTTAGATACAACTAATCATGAATTCACAAATTAAGAAAATCAAAAAGAATATCACAAAATTAAATATGCCTATAAGGATATAACAAACCTTCAATTGTAACCTCAAACTGATGCGTTTGTATGCGTATGCGAGATTCGAAACCAAATATCCCTATAAGGATATACTATTATATTTTTTTTGGAGACTTTGTGAAGAAAAATAAAGGGTGATGATAGATCTAAAAAAAGAGAGATATTGGATGTATGTATGTGGTATAGATAAGTGACTCTTGGCTTTCTTTTATGTAGTCTAATGCTTTTTTTATTAATTATTTGGGGTGTTGATTTCACAGATCAGATGATGTGAGGGTTTTGTTTGACCGGTTATCAGAGGGGAGGCGATGATGTGAGGGTGACTAGGGTTAATGTTGGAGAGAGATGATGGTAGACAAGATGAACTCCCTATGTAAATGGAACGGTTCTTATGCTATATTATGAAATTCCATTATTACCCCTCAGCCTTTTAAAATTTAGTACCTATTTTTTTTATGTTATTACGCTTATGCCACAATTGTTTTCAGCCATTGATCAAAAAATGAAAGGCTAAGATTGGTTCTCAGCTTCGACCTTTTCTTGGTTCGAAAATAACCCTACACTATATATATATATATATATATATATATATATATATATATTTAGAGAACTAGTTTTATTTCAAAACTTTTATTGACAAAATAAAATAAGAACACAAAAGGTTACGAACACAATTAAATAAAACACATAAACACATTTATTATCACGAACATAAAACAACACTAAAAACAATATACGCATAAACAACTAGAATCACGATCACAGAAAAATGACAATCACATAGACGCAAGGACACAAAATTAGTCACGTAACACAAATCAAACAAGAGAATCTAAACAAGATAGTCTTATTCAAAATTAATACGAAACCAATCTAAACAAGATTAACACAAACAAAAAGAAACACAAACATGCAAGAGATCAGATAACATAAAAAAAAAACACAAACACACGAAACAAGATTTTTTTTTCTTTTTTCTGGACAGAACACTCCAACCGGATCAGTTACGGGCGGTGACTGATCGGTTGTAAGCGATTTTTTTTACTCTTGAAAAATATTTACCGAGAGCTCTAACCGATCCGGTTGGGGTTCCAACTGATTCGGTTAGACTGATTTGGGTGGTTTTGGTGGTTTTTTCGAAAGCGATTTTTAGCACACTTAGAAAGCAATCATTGAAATGAGCATTTTTAGAACACATGAAACGAAATCCCAACATCAAAAACTTGATTTTGATGCAAAGATCATTTGAGCAATTATGAGAAAATGAGAGATTTTTTAGAAAATGAAAGACAAGCATTCAAGCAAACATCATGAGCAGCCAAACAAGAGCAAGGAAACAATCATTCATGAGCAAGAGCAATATATCATTCGAACAAACAAGCAAACAAACAAGCACCTAAGAACAAAACCAAATCAAGCAATGGCGCCTAAAAACTTGATGTGCTCGTCGGTTTTTAAATTTCTAAACAAGAATTACCGGTTAACTAGGAACACATTCGGCAAGTATACCCTAGTCAAGTTGTAGTATAGTATATGGTAAATCAAGGTCGTCCCAAGAGACTTGGTTGCACTACAAGTGTCGTTTGTTTGTTTAAGCAAGTAACAAGTAACAAGTTGATGGTTATGATTGTCACGTATCAAACCAACAAGAAAAGCAATATAAGAACAATAAAGTATCAAGACATTCATCATTATTCCAATCAAACACAAAATCTCAATAATCATATCAATAACAAACATCTTAAAATATAAAAGTAACAAGGTTTACCCAAAGTATGAATTACAATAGGCAAAGATGAAGGATTATAGCAACCTTCAAGCCTCCAATCAACTACAATAGTTCTACCAAGCTAGAAAATGATGTCCAAACGCCTTCAACAACCCTTGAGCACACTACAAGAATTTGGCAGAGGTTTGTGGTCTTTTGGGGAAGATAAATTGGTGGAAATTCATCCTTAAGGGTGGAGGCTTGAATTTCACACAAGTTAGGATAGATAGTTGGTGAAATTAGTCCTAAGGGTGGAGGATCAATTTCACACCTTTGGTGAAGGTAAGTTGAGAAAGGATGTTGTTTTAGGTGGAAATTCGTCCTAAGGGTGGAGGATCGAATTTCACACCTAGAGATGGATGGTGGGTGAAAGGGATGAGAAGGATGGAGAAGGGATGATGAAATGAGGTTGTAAAGGCCTCTATTTATACTACTACCAAGGCTAGGGGTATTAAATGCTCAACTTGGCTTCCTAGGAGATTAGAAGGGACTAGAATACATGTAGGAAGGGACTAGAATCGTTTGGAACATGATTGGAACTTGCTAGGACTCTTATTGATGAAGAAATGGCAAAAACAGGCCCTCCAACCGTTTCGGTTGGTCTCTTGACCATTCTCCAACCGGATCGGTTACGGGGCTCGACCGAACGGTTGGAGCAAAATCACAAAAATTCATAAACGGCAAAGTTGTAGATCTTTCTCTTAGCTTTCCATGGCCATGAACCGGGGGTCAAACGGAGTCCGTATGCAAAAGTTATGGCCAAAATGGTGAAGGTGTGTCTGAACAACGAGTCTTCCAATATGTCTTCGTTTAGCTTCTTTTCTTCATTTCTTTCTCGCTTTCCTTCTTGAACTTTATTCTTGAGTCTTTGTACCACTAACTTGATGACTTTACCTTCTCGAATATACTCCACAAGTCTTGCATTTGACGGAACTCTTCGTATTTGGAGAAATCTTCATATTTTACTTTTTTCCGTCTTTTCTCCACTTTCCTGCACTTGGCTACAAATGAACTAGCAAACGACTTTTATACGATTAAGAATCAAAAGCATATGATTATAGCCAAATAACACACATAAAAGCACGGATAACGCTACTAAAACATGCACATTTGAGCGTTATCAGCGTAACTCAATAAACGAGTTACGTCAGAACCTTCTATTTCATCGTAAATGCACTAGATCCGCTAGTTATGGCGAAACCTTATAAGTGGTTACGCCGTAGTCTTCAATAAACTCGGTTACGCCGTAAGTGATGCAAGAGTTATGGCGTAAGTATCGCCGCGTGGAACCTCTTTTGACCTAATGGAGTTACGTCAGAACCTTTGGGAGGAGTTACGCCGTAACATCTTGATAAGTTGGACTGGTCACGCAATAGTTACGCGTAATGTGAGAAATGAGTTACGCCGTAAGTTCTTCAAAATAAGCATATTGTGATAAATCTTTAGTAACGCTTCCATTTCCGCTGCCTCTTTAGCTCCAATGCTCGTAATTTACCCGAAAGTGCAAAACAATGGAAAACAAGCATAAATCCATATAAATGATATAAATAACGAGCATTAACGGGAAATTGACACTTAATATTCGTGACTATTTGATATTATCAAATATCCCCCACTTGAACTCTACTTGCCCTCAAGTAGACCTTATTAGATAGATTCCTAAATGATATCTCCCAAAACCCGGAAATATGAGTTTACAAATCCCTTATGCTTGAATAAAACAAAGCCGAACACCTCACGAAGGGGAACAAACACTCAAATCTCTCAACTATTCTAAGTGTCAATTTCATGGTGATCACTCAATCGCACTAATCATAACATGTATTCTATCATAAGCTTGGCGGTTACACAAATCTCCACCACTAGAGTTAAGGGCTAAACAATTCTCAAGGCAATATGGGTAGACACGATAAAGGTTAAGGGTGACTCGTCATTACTAACATGTCACGGCGAAGTGGACAAAATCAATTATACATGACCAAATCCATGGCCAAGACACCAAAGATTGCTCGTTGCATCACCTAGACACGCTTCATGACTAAAGGGGTAGGATAAGACATGGGATATATAACCGGTGTAAAATGAAAAACAAGGTGTAGTCTATATCTACAACTAAGTCATCACCACTTACCTTCCGCCCAAAGTTCAAGCTTAGAAGTCTAGAGACCGGATCATGAAATGCAAGGTAGATGTGTCATTAGAGGACGCCGTGACGGGCACACTACCTTTTCTTCTTCAGCTGGTATAACTCCAACCCAATCTTCCAATGTGACCGAGGTGGCCTCCACGATACTAAACAATAAAGCTCATACTACGGTGCTTATAACATCGCACTTTACAAAATCATAACTCAATCAACTTTTTTTTTTTTTTTTTTTTTTTTAATCATAACTATGATAACATAACATCCCCCCACTTAAGATGAACAATGGGAATTCGGGGGGTCTTCAATGATCTTCATAATTGTTGTCAATGAAAGCGTTATTTCCAAACCTTTCCACTCGAACCTTGAACTTAGGCAAATGATGACTTCCCAATTACAAATAAAGACTACAGGGTAGGCTAAGGTGTAAGAGTGTAACGAAACAATATATTGGGGTGACAAAATGAAAGGAATGGCTCAGAAAGGTGTATCTAGGGGTATCTTGCACTAAAGGGGAGTGCAACAAAAGGGTTTCACATGGGGGTCGAAAAGTCGAGGTGACTAATCGATAGACTCACAATTGTAGGCTGTTTGGGTGATAATACTATAATACTGCCTTCTACAACTGAAAAATCCAAATACATCGAGCTAACTCAACATACCTCGCCTATGGTCTCAAAATGATGCAAAGGCCAAGTTCTAAAGTTTACAAGCTACCGACGCTTCATAATTTGGTGGATTTGGGGTAAAATATTGGAAACGGATAAGGCTAATCTCACCATGTAATATCAAGGGTTGTATGTGCTCTCGCTAAGGTCTAATCTAGTTAGGTTCGGAAAAACATGTCAAAATTTTAAAATGGCATAATTTTTCAAAATAAACTAGAAAAATGAGGGCTAAATAAAGTTCAAGAGATAATTCTACTCCGTCCCCCAATTGAATTGTACAAAGTCCCTTTTGTACTAGGCATTAAAATAAAGGTGAAGAGAAAGGTAGAATTAGAGCGAGAACTTCCCAAATTTGCTCCATAAAGAAGAAGGCCCACGAGAAAGGATCGTGCCTTCGCTTAAGCGCCATGGACAAACTTCAATCCCCGAGATCACAATACCGACAAGCATAATTATAAAAGAAAAAATAAAATGAAAAACAAACCTAACTCACTTTCAGGAATCACGGTTGCATTTAGCTTAATGCAACAAGTTTTTAAACCACTTGGTGTCCCAAGTGGACGAGTGAAGTCTCGTGAGGGTTTACAGGAACACACCCACAAAGTTCATTTAAAAACTAATACAAGGTTATTGTGTTTTAAAATGAAATAATTAGCAGAGGAGAGTTACATCGTAACTCCTATGAGAGAGTTACGACGAATCGGCAAAACACTCGTATGAGTTGTGAAGTTTAATGGTTACGCGTAACCACCGAGATGGTATTATGCCGTAATTGGTAATGCGACAAGAATTCTCGCTAAAATGTTGGTTACGGCAGCATCACCAAGATGAGTTACGCCGTAACTCTTTTCGATCGATCAAGAATCGCAGAAGAATTACTTCATTGTTTCCTCGCAAAATGGTTAGAAACACAAAACCCAACAGAAAGGAAATAAAACAAAAGAAAGGGATAATTCGGTTGTCTCCCGAAGAGCACTTTTCTTTATTAATGAGTCTTTGTTAGACTCGAGTCGCTGGGCTCCCATGGGGCCGTTGAGCTTGCCTCGACTTCTTCTACGTTTTTAATTGAATAAGGCTGGTCCCAAACATGTGGCGAAATATAACGAGTCATGGAGTATCTTTTTTGTAGAAAGCTAGCTCGTGCCCATTCGAAACGAAACCTAGCCTTTTCTTCCTCATCAATTCGAGCATACCCAAACTTTACGAGTAACCAATTTTCAAATGAGATTCCCCTGTATCCTACATTGCTTCTTTTATCTTCGTCAAAACATGCCCATTCTTTGTGTTTGAGCCATTTAGGTTCAGGGTATTTTCCTCCATCGCAAATCTTGCGATTGGGGTTACATGTAGGCCATGCCAAGGTGTATTCATCGTGCATTATAACTGGTTCGCAGAAATGAATAGTCCAGTTAATGTCGGAGAACCATTCGTAAAAAGCACTATGCTCTTGTAACCACTTCTTTTTTATATCATCTTCCTTTTCCAAGCACCACCCAACTTTTGCAGCTTCATAAATCGTCCGAATGAGATACTCCCCTCCTCCATTACATCCTTTTTGGAAAGGGGAACATGTGGGGAATATTACTCTGGTCCCTTCAGGTAAAGGAACACAACAGCGAACTCTTCCTTTTACAATGTAACTGGGAATAGAAAACGGAATCTCTTCCTCATCATCTTCATTGTCGCTGGATTCGGACTCCTGCAAATGGCTAAAAGATGAAGGTGGAAACCTATCGGAGTCATCTAATTAAATTTTTGATGGTTCCTTTGTAACAATTTTGTCTCGCTCAAGGATCAAGGTTTATCCAATTTAAACTCCACAATATCTCCATAGATTCCATCAGATTGTGCCAATGTGTCAAGGAATGGTTTACCAAGAATCAAATGCTCCTTTTGTTGTTCAAATAATCGACTACCACAAATTCGGGGCCGAGGTAAATTTATCGACCTTTACGCACATACCAATTGTAATACCTAAAGGATAATCTTAGATTCAAGACTCAATCAATTACGATATCCGCTTCCCAAAGGTGGATTATCTTCGCTTTAAGAAAATGGATAGAGGCACGATGTTTACACCGGACCCAAAGTCTACTATCCCAAAATATCAATTTTACCAGCAGTAACATGGAACGATTACCCGCTTTGTGCTAACATCCTTAACCGAGAATAAACCGGATCCTAATCGGATGTCCTTCCGAGCATGGTTACGCGGAACTCGTGGAAGTAGTTACGGCGTAACTCTTCCCGTTGGTCGGTTTTCGCGACATTCAATACACATTCCTCAATCACTTTTGAGAATCATTGGTAAAACAAAGATTGCATTCCTTGCGCTGGCTTCATTAAGTTCCATTCCATCAATCTCAAGATCGAGTTTTTCGATCATCACTCCAAGATTTGTTAGGTTTCGTCGTGCTCGGAAAGATTCTTGTTAGTGTTTTCCCGAAACCCTTTAACCAAATATCTTGTTCTTTTGTTTCGGGTCAAGTCTCCGTGAATTTGTTAATTGTTTCTTCAAGACCGGGCTTTTTTCTCCATAAGGCCCACGGTTGTAATTTCCACGATAACCATTACCATTTCGATTGTCACCGTAAAATGGTCGATTTTCTCCATACTTAGCTTCTTCAATATCCTCTTCGTCCATATGAGGACAATTTTTCGAAGATGTCCTCCTCCACATCTTTCACAACCCACTTGGATGGCATGAACGGTTTCTCCGACTTTCAAAGATATCTCGATTGAGGCTTTCAATTTTACTAGCGATAGTCGCAATTCCGTCGAAACTTCCACCTTGGTTTCTTTTACTTCCACCGTCGTGCCATTTTTGAGAAAGGTCCGCCATTTTTGAATGGCTTCAATTGATGAGTAGGAGTCATGTTTGGAATAGGTCCTGATAGTCCATCATCTCGTCTTGTAGTTACATTAATTCCTTTGTAGAAAATATTCACCTTCTCGGTTGTTAAGATCATTGGTAGGACACATATAAAGAAGATCATTGTATCTGCCCCAAGCTTGATACTGAGTTTCGCTGCCTTCTTGTTTGAAATTGTGGATATCCAATAGTTGATTAGAAATCTTTGATGGTGGGCAATATCTTTGGATAAAGTGTTTCTTCAAGAGCGCCTGGTATTAACCGCCCTGCGGCAATCTTCGATCCATCTTCCGCCGCCCCAAAGGAGAGTCGAGGAAGACCCCGAGCATAACAAAGATCATGAGACACGCCCGTAATGTTGAAAAGGCTAGCAATGTATAGGACATTTTCAACGTGCTCATATGCGTCTTCGCCCTGCTTCCGAAAAGGGTTAGCGAAGCTCCTCATAAATTGGTTTTAATCTCAAACGAACATCCGCCTCCGACACCGGTCTTACGAGACCCGACCCTTGATCGACTCTAGTCAACGCCAAGTATTCCTCAAGAGTGAGGTCATCGATGTTAAAACTTCCATGGTACCGAAAACTTAAAATATGATCGTGAGAAAAGTTTAAAATGAAATGAAAGACTTAATATAAATCCTAATATAGCTCCCCGACAATGCGCCAAAAACTTGATGCAGTGTTTTACCGACCAAGTCTTAATATTTATAGTGTCTCGCTATACCTATGGTTCACCCTAATGCACTAACAGGCGGTGTACCCGGTCGTGTGTAGTGTAGTAAATGGTAAAGCCGAGGTTGTCCCAAGAGCTATGTGTGTGGATAATTACTAAGTCTAATTATCACGAATATTAATGGTTTGATATGGTTTTAATTAATTAAACTACTAATGCGTAATATAAAAGCAAATAAATGGTGAAGGAAATCAATAGAATAGTGGTGCTAACCTAGTTAATCCTCCTAACTAGTTATGTCTCACGCTCACCTACTTCCAATTACTTCAGTGGGGTCAAATTCGAGAGGACAACATTTGCTCAATTCGCCTAACCTATCAAGAAAGATGCCACCATAGAGAAATCAGTGCACCATCATAAGTCCTGTTGTTCCTAGTCCCCAAGCCGATTCATTAAGTACCGCTACATGCTAGATTCTAAATAGCGAGTGCCGGCCGTTAGGAACTTAAACACTACACCCCAATTCTTAAGTTCATCCAAACGATAGGTGATCGCTGGTCAAATCGCACAAGTAGAAAGGGTCGTCGGTGGTCATATCTTACCCTTCCGTCCGGTCCGCTTCACCTAGGGTCGCTGGTCATATCTCCTAGGCAATTGGCCTCTAACGCCATTCAAAACTACCGAACCAAGGGTGACTACAAAAGAACTATGCATGCATACACTTAGAAATAATTATACGGAAGTAAAGGTAAACGAAAAAAACAATTATGAATCATAACTAGGCTAGCACCAAAGGGTGCTTCGTCATCATATTAATCATGCACATCAATTCAATATTCAAAGGTACGAAATACATGAATTGAAAGTAAAGAAATAATAAACGCTAAAGCTTATCGTAATGGTGTGACTTCTCCCTGGAAACCTCCGATGCTTCCCTAGACCTCCTTGAGCTTTTTCCACGCTCTCGAGTGTTGTGTGGAATGGGATGCTTTAAATGCCGGAATTGCGGGTATTTATATGTCAGTATGGGTTACGCAGAACCAATAAATGAGTTACCGTAACCTTCTATTTCATCGTAAATGCACTAGATTCGCTAGTTACGCGTAACCTTATAAGTGGTTACGCCGTAGTCTTCAATAAAATCGGTTACGCCGTAGTGATGCAGTAGTTACGCATAAGTATCGCCGCGTGGAACCCTTTTGACCTAATGGAGTTACGTCAGAACCTTTGGGAGGAGTTACCGTAACCTCTTGATAAGTTGGACTGGTCATGCAATAGTTACGGCGTAATGTGAGAGATGAGTTACGCCGTAACTTCTTCAAAATAAGCATACCGTGATAAATCTTTAGTAACGCTTCCATTTCCGCGCTCTTTAGCTCCAATGCTCGTAATTTACCGAAAGTGCAAAACAATGGAAAACAAGCATAAATCTATATAAATGATATAAATAACGAGCATTAACGGGAAATTGACACTTATTATTCGGGACTATTTGATGTTATCACCGAGGTACATCAAGCATCACCTCACGATCGTAGACCGCTTGAGACACGCTAAGCGTAATCCACGGGAGTTACCGGTGACCACTTTGCCGTGGTCGTTTGATGTTGACCGGCAGAGTTTCCATTCAATCACCGAGGATCACAATTGTGAACCTCTCATAAATGTTCTTGATGATTGCTAAGATCCGTGAAGGACACGATAATGTATCACTTGCGTCCTTATTGTGGAACGACAAGTGATAAAATGTCAAGTGTACCTAAGAGATCTTTAATGAATCTCGTGGCTCTAGACTCAATAGTGCGCTTTGGTTTTCCTAAGCTTGAGACTAGGAGAGGTCTCCTTATTTCAATACCAAGAATCTCTAAGAGAAAGCGATAGTTTACGTAGGGTTCCCTCGTGAGAATGAAGCAAGCTCGCTGAGAGAAACTTGAGTGGCTAAGAAGGTTTAGTGTACGCGCCATCGGGTCCATGACGACTTTGATCTTCAATACCGGTGTCATCAAGTGACAACTAGTAGCATATGAATTGAACCCGTGTTTGCCCTAAGTTGAATAACTGGAGGGCTATTTCTTTTCACCCTTTTCTTTACTTTTCTTTTAATTCTTCAACTCCTTCTTTCTCCGATTCTCATTTTCTCAATTTTATAATCATACCTAAGGACTTCTAATTCTAACTATTGGTGATGTCCTTAGGTAGATCCTCCGCTCAAGGATCATAGACTGTTATTCCTAACCTTAGTCACCTTATAACTCCATTGCCATAAAACCGATTTCTTGAAAATTTCTCAAAGTGTTTATGAATAAGAAACATTTTGAAACACTTCGAGAGTTTTATTTTGCGTACCTCCCCTCCACACATGCTTAAGTGTTTTGACGTAAATTTGCATGGTGAGAGTAGAGCGCACTTTTGAATTGATCGACTCAAGATAGACAATCCTCCACGAGACACGGTTACGCTGTATAGTTAAAGAGTTACATTGTCGCCTTTTAAGTGACAAATTTAGCTCTAATAACTACCTTGAAGGTGTGGACAAAACTCGAAGGTTTTCAAACCCACAAAGTTCATGTCTATCAAGAGCTTCTCAAATAGGTACAATTTACTTGATAAGTCTTGAAGACAAATCTTTTCAATGTATGACTGCTCGTATCCCGCAATTCATGGGTTGAAGTCTTTGACACGAGGATTCAATAGCACCACAACATATTTCTTATCACATAATTTTTCTCCCTCAAAATGGCATATAAATGTTATTTTTGACGAAATTTTGATATCGAATATTACCATTTCGAGTTTTGTGGGAAGATTATCACGAAGAACAATTTGTGAAAAAAGTTTTTAAGAAAATACTCCCCCTCAACAAGTGATATAAACTTTTGAGGTTTTGAAAATTATAAGGGGAAGTACTTGTCCTTTTGAGCAAAACTTTGAAAATGAAAGTTTTGATAAGTTTTACTCAAAAATAAGAAGCTGCCCTTTTATATGGATTGTGGTAATCAAGTGTACCATGTGGTCCTTTCATGACAAGTACGGTTGTACATTGATATGTGTGCACAAGCCATTGTCATTAAAGAAAATCACACATCCAAATCAATATTGAAAATGAAATGAATTTGGGTACCAGAGATTCGTGTAGTCCAAAGAATAACTCCAGAATGCGAACCTGGCATTGATAGCCTGTGAGAGAAACTGGACCACCACCCACGAAGCTCTCCAAAGTTCGAATCGTCCTTCTATACAACCTTTCATTGATGCGAGTGATGATTTTCTTCACATCCCGTTTCTCCCTCGAATTCCATCGCTTTGGTGACCCAATGCCTTCATGTATCTCCTTCAACCTATAAGCTAAGCCGTCCCTAACTTTCTTTAGTGTGTGATCTCCAAACTTATGAAGCTCTTTACACGCCATCAAGCAGTTGCGGTGTAGTTCACTATGGTAGATGACGCCGAATGGTTTGCTGATGAGAGTGTATTGAGGAAGATGGTTGATGTCGGGAAGTTCTAGCCGAGGTCCGTGAGGTTGACACGTGTCGATAAGATTCAACGGCAAGTTGCAAGTCTTCTATACGCTCTGGATCACTATGCTTCGATGAAGATGAGCAAGGACTTGATGTATTCACGTTGGATTTCACGAGAATTGTCTCATTCTTCCCCTGCACTTAAGGTGATACTGATCTTCAATGTCATAAGAGACAAATTCGAAAGTCCGCTTCATAGAAATCATAGTCCCTTTCGCCTTGTCTTTTGACCATGATTTTCTTGAGGAAAGTGTAGTCCTATTTAGACTAAAGAGCTACATGCTTAACAAAGAACGATCCCTTTATCACCGCACTTCATGTTTAGACTTTCAAACGGCGACTTTTGTAGTAGATTCTTCTTCGCCCGCCAATGGTGAATCCCATACATTGCATCAATGTCATCTTGTTCCATGTTGTTGTTGAACATGTGAGTAGCCTTTTCCTCGATGGCTATGCGTTGGAGTATATGGTCACGGAACGGAAGTGTAAGTGATGTAGCGTATTTCTTTGACACATCGCTACCGTAGAAGAAATTCCGTGTCATTGTTGAAGAAGTAGCGGAATGGAATCTTTGGTTGATCCGGTTGCCAATCGTTGGTAGAGGTCCGTCCAATCTGTAGTATGGAGCCTTGTCTTTACGTGTGAAGTCAATGTTAGCCTTGGATTGAGCCAATCAATGTTGTTAGACATGGCTCGTGCTATGTTTTCAAGATGATATTCAACTTCAATAGCACTTTCCGAAATGTCTTTGAGCGGTTGAAAAGCTTCATTCTTGATACGCTTTAACTCGACTTGGTCATCTTTTTCACCGAAACTTTCTTGAAGTAACTTAGCATGCTCCAATGTTCGACCTTCTACCATATCTTGATCTTCGTGTGGAGGAGTAGCATCAACAAGTGTAGAGAACCATTCATATTCGGTGTCATCTTCGTCAGCCATGAGACGACATCACTTTAGGCGTCTTCTTCTTCTTCTTGGCCTAGATGAGGATGTTGGTTTCTTTCTTTGGAGCGGGAGAGGTGGGTTGTTGTTGGGGCTTAGGACTTCCTCATCGTCACCACCAGTGTATTCAAGTGATCACCGGTTTTCTCGTCTGGGTGGTAACTCGTAGTCTTGAGGTTTGTCAGTAAGAGCTGGAGGGATCGATTGTGTCGGAGTCCTTTGGGGTGGTGGTGGCATGAGGAGGGTTCTCCGCACTTCTTTGGACGCTTAGGCCCTTATCCTTATCCTTATCTTTATCCTCATCGTCTCTTGGACGCTTAGACCTTTCAACTTCTACTCTGCATGCTGTTTTGAGTTGGTATTCCAGCAATGTGTCAAACAGTTTACCTTTGTCAGAGGTAAATGTAGCAGATCGTTTTGACATTTGTATAACCAGCTTGGAAACCAATTCAGCATCGGAGAACGCTATAGGATCAGTTGGGTTGATTGTTATGGTTTGAGGTGTTGATCTTATAGTTTGCTTGGCCAATTGCATGAGGTTCGGATATAGTTGTCTGGTGAACATCTCTTTTGTCACTCTAGGAACAATTTCGAGTAGGAACTTGTGAGTATAGCCCCTAATCATTTCGTTCATTTCCCCTTGGATATCACGTTGCATCATCTTCTGGACATACTCCCTTTCACTTGACATCTTGTCCATCTCGTCATGTAGAAGATTGATGTTGTCGACTAGTTGATTCGCTTTTTATTGAGCACGCCTTTCTTCCCGACCGCTTGTGACTTTGACAATCTTGGTTTTAGCCAAGGATATCCAAGAGTCGCTTGGTTTCTTCACAGATTTAGATGTGGACCTTGTTGTTCCTTTGGATGGTGGAGGTGAAGAGTGAGAAGACGAGTCCGATGATGAGGAGACGCGAGGTGGCTCGTGGTCCTTAGGTGGCTCAAGTTTCCTCCTTGAGCGCAAGGGAATGTCTAGAAGAAAATTATCATAATCAATATCTTCATCATTTCCGATTTAGCCGCTTCATCACCCTTTAGCATCTTCACCATGAGTTTTCTCATTCTTTCCATGTCCGGTTCCTCAAATTCGTAGTTGATCAATCCTCAATCGCCTTTGTTGTTTTTCGTGGTGGTGGTACCGGCCTTTATCGGGTTGATTAACCCGCCGAAATCGGTGTAGATAGTGCACCAACACTTGACCCTCCGGGCCACGAGTTTGATCCAAAGACGAATTCATCGGCAAGATGTTTGAGTCTCGAGGTTTTTCAACTTCTTTTGATAGTCTTTTCTTCATCAAATGGTTCTTCTTCGAGCTTTCCTTATCATGCTCAAGCACGTGAGTTTTCCTTTACCTTTATCGCCTTTTGACCGGGAGGTTTTGCTACTTTCGAGTGTCATCGACATGCTTCGTAGTAGGTGACCTCTTCGTCGATTCGATTTCCTCAAAGCTTTCATCCATTAGCTTTGTTGCGGTTCAGCTTGGGAATAGGAATGACTTCCAGAGGAATTTCCTTTTGAGAGTATGTGATCTCGGGAAACTTTCTCGACTCTCGCTTGTAACACTTCACGCACCGCCTCTCCGGTTTTCCTAGTAGGTGTACCAGAGGATTTTTCATCAAGGAAACCTACTTTGCCTTCATCAACTGCTACCAGATATCTTTTGTATGAATACAATTGTTTGATGTCTTCAGGAAGAAGATGATCTCGCAACACCGCACCTTGTTTCTTTGTTGTCGACTCCTTAAATCTGACGGTGAGTGTGGGCTCATACAACGCGGAGTGTTGATTTGGGTCATTGAGTCTCAAGGGAATATCGTGATTATACCCTAGAGCTCTTGGATCAACAGTTTGGTGTATCCGATATATGGGATTTTGGTGCCAAGCTTTTAAGGTAAGTCATCATGTCGTCCCATATCGTAGCTTCAACTTCAATGTGTTTCATGTTGACCAAAGCCCAAAATATCTCGTAGTTCCATGAGCTTGGGATGCTCATAACCACTATCGCGCCCGTAAACGGATTTTGCAATCATGATGTGAGGGTTCTCCATGGCTGGGGTATGTTCTTTAGATCAACAGATGAGTGCTTTGTGATAACCCCGGTAGCTTCATCATAGTCGATGTCGACCATGAACTTGAGAATGAAATCTTCAGTTGGAGTGGCATTGTATTCAGTAGGTTCGATGACGGGAACAAGAAGAATAGCCCTCAAATCTGCTGGTGTAATGGTGACTTGTTTGTTGTTGAGCGTCACCATCACAACATTTCGACCTTTGACCTTTTGCATTGTATTCCAAAATTGGTGAATGTAGATCTCCGGTACAGTAGCAGAGTTAGTGAGCATGTTCTGATAAGGGTGAGTCTTCAGAATATCCACCGCTATCTGACACGAAGATTCAGAACAATAGAAGCTATCAAAATCAACTTTGAGGTTATTCTTTTCGATCTTCATTGGATAACCATGAGGGAAGATATCTTCAATAGTGAGAACGTTTGGTGCTTCCACATTATGCATTTGAGCGTCCATGTCGTGATCTGGAAGATATTTAGCCAAAAGAACCAACATATCGAAAGACATTACGTTAGTCAACAGTTAATTTTATTGTCTATATATTGAATGTGATATGTCGATGATTGTTACGAGTCCAATGTCAATTGTTAGTCCAATAGTCCAAAGACGTCGTGATAAGTTTCGTGAGTTGATTAACTTTGAGTTTTAAAGTCCAAGTTTTCACTTATTTTTCACAACTTATTAAACGTTTAAGCTTATTAGTGACATTTTGGTTTCGTGACGTTATGATTTATTTATTTACAAGTTTGCACGCATAACAATTCATAATTTTGGTTAAAACTAGGCTTAGGCGTAGATTTTACAAGCTTATGCGTAAACAGAAGTGGTTATACGCGTAAACGTAAGCTTATGCGTAGGTTCTTGACTTACGCGCAAGAAATATTACGCGTAGGAAAAGAGGGCCTTAGGCGTAAAGCTTACGCGTAAGCGTATAAGGAACCTTACGCCTAAGGCTTACTCGTAAGAGTGAACCTTATGCGTGGGGTTCTTGCCACGCATATCCTTCACGGGATACGCGTAGTCCCCATTGTAGAACCTTACGCGTAAAGGTTACACGTAAGATTTCTCTTCACGATAACATTCTACGCGTAAGGTGATCCTTATCGTAGATGTTCAAGTAACCTTGATTTCGAGTTATTCACGCATATTAACTCGAAATAAATTCATCAAAGTTAGGAAAGTATGAACAAGTTCACTTAGCAACATTAAGAAACTTGCACTGTAACACTTAGAAAGAGTGACACTAGAATGCCTCTCGACAAACCACAAGATACTAATGTGCTTCCTCTACTAAAACAGAATAATTGCCTCTTTTCCCAACGTCCGCATTTCATGCCTAGGAGCAATACAAGGAAGAATAGAAAGTTGCGACCTAAGAAAAGAACAATAAAGAATGTCAAGTAGAAGAACACCCTAGGACTTTGAATAAGACCCAAGTTGCACCCACTTTAGATATTGCGTCGACAAATGTAATGGAAAAGTGTTGTAACGAATGATGAACCTTTAAGTACTTTTGATATTCACCAAGCTTCTTGTGTTATATGTCGAAAAAGTATGCTTTCGGTTGTCATGATAAATGTGTTGCTAAAGCTATCTTGTCTCGCTTACGGAATCCTAAGAAACGGAATACCTCTAGGGCCACAAATGCTTCTAAGTCCGTGCTTGGTAAACCACCTCTTTAGATTCTAAGAAACGATTAATGTCCCTGAGTTCCAAGATCACCTCCAAGGAACGTAGTACCACATAGTGCATTCACTAAGACTAAAGCAAAGACTAGTTGGAGATGGCGAAATGGATACATAATACACTAGGATTTAAATGGATACCTAAAATCGTTGATGTGTGTATTTCTACTATAATCGCTTGAAACCTCTAACTCTTGGGTTCCACATCTACTTCTATTCCATCCGTGTCGTTTGTGTGTAATGGTGATATGATCATCCTTTGGATTGTTGATAGCGGATGTTCCCGGCACACGACGAGCAATCTTAATCATTATCAAACTTTGTTGCAAAGTTCATTGGTACTTGTCGGATTCAGAATGATCACTTCGCACTATCATGGGCTACTTGAGATTACATCAATGGCAACATCGAAATTAGCGGGGTTTATTATGTGGAAGGCCTCGGTCACAATCTCTTCTCGAAGAGGTCAATTCTGTGATGGAGATTTGGAAGTTGCTTTTCGGGAGAAAACTTGTTTCATTCGTGATCTAAAAGGAAACGATCTTATGTCCGGCACTCGCAATTCAAGTCTCTACACTATCTCCATGCAAGACATGACCGCTTCATCTCCCATCATCTACTTTCAAAGGAAACATCAACAAAATCTTGGCAATGGCACCGTCGTCTCTCACATTTAAACTTTCAAACCATAACCAACCTTGCTCGATACAAACTTGTGAAGGTCTCCGAGATTCCGATATTCTAAAGATCACCCATGCTCAAGATGTGAACAAGGAAAAGCACTCGTGCTCACTTTCCTTCAAAGATGGAACACAACTCTCGATGTGCTTCATCTTCTTCACATGGATTGTGTGTCCGACGCGCATGCAAACGATTAATGGCAAACGCTACATCTTGGTAATTTTCGATGACTACTCAAGATGGACTTGGGTCTACTTTCTTCAAGTAAAGATCAAGCTCCTGAGATGATCATCACCTTTCTCACGAAAATTCAAGTGCGAGCCCGAACACAATCGACAAATCGTAATGCATAAAGGAACCGAATTGGTAAATCAAACTCTTCGTGCATTTTATGAGAAAGTGGAATTGAGTGATTGGTCTTGAAAACAGTCAAGCTTAATCACTCAAGCTAGCCACTGTGAATGGCTAACCGTAATAAACTTAAAACCGCCGAAACCAATACAATGAAGATCCGAGAATACAAAGGATTCCGGGTCGTTAAGTCCCACTTGAGACTCAATGGTGTGTAAACACTGATCGATGATAGAATGATCACTAAGGATAGTGATCGCAAAGATTGGATGGATAACTATACCTAAAGAAAAGTTTATAAATTACATGACTTAAATACAAATTAAGAAAATTAAAAAGTTAAAATATATTAAATAAACGCTATCACTATATTTAAAATGATGAACGTTTAAAACCTAAAACGTACGTTTAAATAAAATTACGTAAACGTACAAAATAAAACGTGAAAATAAAGAAGGAAAATACCTACGGATATGAAAAATACATTTTTACAATCCTAATTATAAAAGAAAATTATTGGAAAAAGAAAATTATTTTTAAAACTATTTATCTAATTATTATTAAATAAAAACTATTTTTACTTATTTAATAATAGACTAAATACAAGAAAATATGAAATAAAGCTAGAAAAATGAAATTATGACTTGGAAAATCTAAAATATTATAAAACTAATTTTAAACCTGAAAATATATTTTTACACTTTTATCTATTTATTATGAATTTAATGCTATTTAAAACTAATTAAATTGCTAGAAAATACTATTTAAACTAAGAAAATTATGGAGAAATATTTTTTGACTTTTATATTTATCTTAACCTAAGAAAAATGAAAATTATTTTTTGAAGCTTTTCTCAATTATTTGTATTAAATGCTAATTAAAAATGCTTAAAACTAATTAAAATGAAGAAAATACCAAACCGACCTATAAAAATGAAAAATTCAAGATAAGCTTAAAATAATCTCTCGAATCTAGGAAAATATAAAATCAGGGGCTTGTGTGAAGGAATAAGAGGTCATAGTGGGGCGCTTATAAATAAGCACTTTTGATAAGCCAAAAGCTATAAACAAGCATCAAACTGAAAATGAAGCTACAAAATGCTAAAACTACCCAATATCAACTAAAACAACTACTCTTAACCTCTAAATAGCAAACTACAAAGATTTGAGTATTTGGCTTAAGTAAAAAATCGGTTTGGGCCACTACTTTGGAGATTAAGCACAAGCTTCCTAATAAGCTAAAACTACAAAAGCAGTGGAACACGACTAGACCTGGGTGGCTATCTACAAGCCAAAGATGAGACCTAGATAAGCTCAACCGAGCTTGTGGCGACCAGAAGACCTGTGCAGACTCACTTTCACCGAGTCAGTTGCACAGGCGATTTATGCCCATTTGACAAGCCAGTTTGGGTCTTATAAAATTTGACAAAATATATAAAATTCACAATGATAAACTAGACCAAGATAACTTTTAAAACCACAAGTTTCATTTGATTTGAACCGAAATGAAGCTACTAAAATCAACTCATTTGGGCATAAACCGACTTTTGCAAGTTCGACTTTTGTAATGATTTGATATGTTTGACCTTAATGAGATTTGAAGCTAATTTATGGACTGAAATTGATATAATGTGATGAAATAAACCTAATGCAAACTATATCTATGTATTTTGAACACAAAATAAGACTTGGATTTTCAAAAGTGCTAATGATTAAGGCACTAGGATGATTTGAGATGAAATTGACTTTGAGCTAATGCAAGAACAATTTTATGACCGCAATGAGTATGAATGGACTTAATAAGCCTAAAGCAACAATCATCAACCATCGCACAAACCTAAATCACGCTTTATGCAAAGAATCCAAACACTCCTTTTATTGATGAATTACAAGTAAAATAAGCTAAACTCGAACCAACTAGCATTAATGATCAAACCGAGTTTGAATGACCTAAATACAACTAAATAAACACATTTAAACTAATG
Organism: Chrysanthemum lavandulifolium; assembly: GCA_022545495.1. Classification (NCBI taxonomy): domain Eukaryota; kingdom Viridiplantae; phylum Streptophyta; class Magnoliopsida; order Asterales; family Asteraceae; genus Chrysanthemum; species Chrysanthemum lavandulifolium. The sequence continues at coordinate 145,922,417 of CM040242.1, forward strand.
GTGACCACAGATAAACATTCAAGCACAATATGCAAAATGGATGAAAACCGAAATTGAGATTTATACTCACAAGTGTCCATTTGTTTGGTGCTAAAACCAAACCCAATCCTACACTAAATGAAATTATTCCAACCCAAATCAAGGATCTGCAACACCCCAAACCCTTTCCAATTCCATTAGAGCTCACAGTTGACTTTTGTTGACCATGTAACAAAGTTGATTGAAACTTAATTGTAAGCTTATAAAAGCTATAAGCAGCTTTTATAAGCTTATTAGAACTTGTAAAGAAACTATTTGAAGCTTTAAGGAAGGAAATTGAAACTGATATTTTCAACAGTAAACACAAAGGCATGAAATGAAAACATAAACTTGAATTGATATTTGAAAATGCCTTAATACACTAGAATGACTTACTTTGATACAATTCAACTTGAAATTACAACATTTGACTTAAACTAAAACATTTTACTTAAAACGACATACATTTGAATATAAAACTAACTAATACTACCCTTCTTTCTTCTTGCTTCTTTTTATACCCAAACCGCTTCTCTCACTTTCTCGATCACTTCCCATCATTAATCTCAACCATAGGATGTCTAGAAATGATCTTGGCCGCTTGTTGCATTTTGGCGCCAAAATAAGTTTTGACTTTGTTGGGGTTGAGTAAAGGGATTGAAGAAGCATTTAATGATATTTTGGAGTTTTGTTGAGTGGGGGACATGGAAAAGTGAAGGTGAGGAGGGGGATGGGAGGTCCAGGTGTTGCATTTCAGCGGAGAAGAGGACTTTTGCTGTGGTTTGTTTGACCATTTGGTTTGACCGTGGGCTAATATATGAAGGGTCCAAATTGATATTGACAGGGTCCAAATGGGATGGCGGTCACAATTGGTTTATGACAAGGCCAAAAGGGTATTAAAGGTTTAATATTCAATGGCTTGTTTTGTCATTTCGAAATTGGGAGGACCAATCTTCGCTAATTTGCAAAGTTGCTCTAAAGGACCAAAAGTGACAAGCTTCCATAATACAAGGACCAAACTTGACATTTTCCAATTCTCCAAGGACCATTTTGCCAAATTTGAAACTCGAGGACCAAACTTGTAATTTCTCAAAACTTTTGATATTTTTCACCAAAGGACTAATTTTGACAACTTATGATTTTAAAAGGACCTTTGGTGATTTCTCTTTGAAATTATGTGCTCGGGACTATTTCGACAATTTTGAAACTTGGGGATCGAATTGCCAATTATGCAAAATTAGCTCATTTTTCATCGATTTTAAACATTTTGCATCCGAAACATATAAAATGCAATTTTGGAATATTTTCAATATTTTGATGCATTTATGAGCATTTTAAACGTTTTGCTCAGATTTATTCAAAATGATGAGTATTTACACACTCATCAATCCCCATACTAAACTATTGCTAGTCCCTAGCAATCTTTTGAGAAAAACTTAATGGATTTGAATCTCTTTACCAAAAGCCATTACTTCGAGTAGCCAAATGTTTCAGTTCAAGTAAGAACCATGGTACACCGACAACCTATGTGATTTTGAGCAAACCACCGACTTCCAACGGATTTGATTTGTCTTTACCGAAGCCGTTTGCTCTGGACTAGCCAACTCTTAGATAAATTATCAATATTATCTTTGGTGAGTGATTACCAATTATGGTTTTTCCTTTGCTTTACCACAAGCCATAAACTTTGACCAGCCAACTCTTCACTTTTAAGGATATGGTGGTGAATACCATACAATTTTGGGCAAATTGAAGCCGTCAACTGATTTGAGATATCTTTACCAAGAGCCGTTTGCTCTCGGATTAGCCAATCCTTTTGTTTATTAGACATGGCGGATGATTACCATATCTTTGAGTAAGTGAAAACACTTACTCCAAAAAAATTTTGGCCAAAACGGAGGAATTTGGTGGATAATACATGATAAAATTCATGAGAATTCCCCACTTAGAAATGAATATTGCCCTCAATATTCAAAGTACCGCAGTTATGCGAAACAAAGAACGAAAAGGGAAATATTATGGCGTTATTATGAAGAGATTTTTTTTTTTTTTTTTTTTTTTTTTAGAAAAGATTTTCTATACAACAAGACGGGCAACTCCCACACTAGGGTGGTAGAAAGGGTAAGAAGGCGTAAATATGGGTGAAAACCCATATAGTGTGTGCTCTTGTTTTTGATTACCGAGTCGCTAGCTTGACTCGACCCGCATTAGTTTGTTCATGGGAAGTAAGTGGAAGAGACAATCTCCATCGGACTTTCATTCAAGATGTTCGACAAACATTTGGAAGCACATCGTGCCAAGCAGTCAAGCTAAATCACTCAAGCACGCCACTTGTGAATGGCGCATCGTAATCAACTTAAAGCGCCAAGCACGAATGCAATGAAGATCTGGGAGTATAGTGTTTCCCAGGTCGTTATGTCCCAAATAGCTATGCAATGGATTATCAAACGATATAGTGATCGAGAGATTTGAGCGGAAAAGAGGATTGAGATTGATTATAACTAAGGAAAAGCCAACAAATTACAACGGCTTAAATGCAAATTAAAGGAAATTAAAAAGATAAAATCTATTAAATAAACGCTATCACTATACTTAAAATGATGTTTTGTTTTATGTTTTATAAAGCGAATTAAAATCTACGTAACGCATACTGTTGAAAATGTGAAACTTACACAATATTAACCCTAAAAATATGAAATGATATTTTACAAACCTAATGATAAAAGAAATTTTTAGAAAAGAGAATTAATTTTACAACTATTTAATTAATTATTATTAATTAAAACTATTTTAACTATTAAATAATAACCTAAAATACAAGAAAATATGAAATTAAGCTAGAAAAATAAAATTAAGACTTAGAAAAATCTAAAATATCAAAATAGAATTTTCAAAACTATTTTAGTATTTTTCTGAATATTTTTCTATTTTCTATGAATTAAAAACTATTAAAAACTAATTAAATTGCTTAAAAATACAAATTTAACTAAGAAAAATCTAGAAAAATATTTTTTGTCTTTTATATTTATCTTAACTTAAGAAAAATGAAAAATTAGTTTTTGAAGCTTTTCTTAATTTTTGTATTTAATGCTAATTAAAATGCTTAAAACTAATTAAAATCAAGAAAAATAGCAAACTGACTTGAAAAATCTGAAAATTTCAGGAAAAGCTTAAAATAATATGAGGAAGCTAGGAAAATGGAAAACAGGAGCTTGTGTGGAGGAAATTGAACGATGTGCCAAGTGTTATAAATAAGCACTTGTGATAAGCTAGAGGACAAAACAAGCACCAAACGATACACAAGCTAGATTATCTGAAATAAGCTAAAACCAACTAAATTAAGCTACTCCTATCCTCAAATAAGCAAATGCATAAGATTATATGTTGACTGGTTTGACAAAGACCAACAATGAATCGACCAAAGTTTGAGCTTATTCACCGACTTATCGGAAAAGCTTAACCCAAAAAGATATCCGGTCTTGAAGACCACCTAGCGATCGCTTATAGACCAAAATGAGACCCTAACAGGCTTTATTGAACCTCAGGCAACTTGTGCAATGTCTACACAAAACAGGTGTTTGACATTTTTTTTTACTTTGAAAACAGCTTGAAACTTTGACTTTCTTGAGATTTGAATGCAATTTAAGGACTGAATTAGATGAAATGTGATGAAATGAGACTTAAGCAACCTTTATCTATGTTTTTAAACACAATTCAAGACTTTGGATTTTAAAAATCTCAATGATTAACTGCTGAGATAGTTTAAGTTTGATATTGACTTTGGCGGTAACAAGCACAAAATAAGACAGAGATGAGTTTATTTAAACTTAACAAACATGATCCAACAACTATTATCCACCGCAAATGCCAATGAGATGCATTAAAGAGCAAAGCCAAACACACCTTAATCAATTGTTTTGCAAATTTTTATGAGACAACTACTGAACCAACTTGTTTAATTGATCACACTAAGCTTACTTATCCTAATTACTACTAATCCAACAGGTTTGAACAGATTATACCCACAGAAACAGATAATTCAATGAAACTTAAAAATTCACTTACAAGCAGTCCTTAGCCACTATGGCTTGAAACTGAAACCAATGAACACTAACCTAATCCAAACCCTATCCTAGCTCAATATCAACCCAATTCCATGACTGCTTCAACCAATTTCCAACTCCATTTCCATTTTAGCCCCCAGTTGACTTTTGTTGACCAGAATACAAAATGAATTGAAACTTGACTTTAAGCTTATGAAAAGCTAAAACCAGCTTAAATAAGCTTATATAAACTTGACAAGAAGCTATATGAAGCTTGCATTTATGAAATGGAAACTTCTATTTTCAACAGTGAGCACATAAAGATGAAATTAAATGAAACTTGGAATTAATGAGTAAAACTTGATCAAACTGAAAATGTAACTTGAGTTTAAGACTTAGGAACAAAATATTACAACTTTTGAGTTAAATTAAGACATAACTAAGAAAAACGACATAAGAGTAATTTAAAACTAAAACTACTATCGCTTATTTTCTCTTCTTGCTTTCTTTTATAATCCCAACTCTTTCTCTCCATTACGAATAATTCCCAACAATATCCTCGGCCATTGGATGGCTTTAATTTGATCTTGGCCATAGAATCGTTTGGCGCCAAAATTGAGTAACAATTTGGAGAGGTTGAGTGAGGGGGGGAAGATGCATTAAATGAAGTTTGGAGGTTAGTTGGAGGTGGGGGACATAGAAAAGTGGAGGTGAGGAGGGATGGGAGTTGGCTTGGTTGAAGTTAGCGATTGGGAGGGTGGACTTTGGCGCCAACTTGGTTGGATTTTGACTTGGGTTGACCTGGTCTACTAATACAAAGGGGTCCAAGATGGTTATGTGATGGGGTTCAATAGGTTTGACTAGGCCAAAAAGGTTTAAAAGGATTAATAACTTAGGGACCTTTGTGTAAATTTCGAAATTGAGGGACCTAATCGCCATATTCACCAAGTTGTTTCAAGGGACCATTAATGACAAGTTTCCATACTACAAGGACCAAACTTGACATTTTCCAATTTTCAGGGCCAATTTTGCCAAATTTCAAACTTGAAGGACTAATTTTGTAATTTTCTCAAACTTTGATATTTTTCACCAAAGGACTAAATTTGACAAGTTATGATATTAAAAGGACCTTTGGTGATTTTTCTTTGAAATTTTGACTCGTGGACTATTTTGACAATTTTAGAAACTGGGGGGTAAACGCCAATTATGCAAACTTTGCTCATTTTCATCCGATTTTGAACATTTTGCATCCGAAACATATAAATGCAATTTTGGAATATTTTCATATTTTGATGCATTTCGAGCATTTTAGACGTTTTGCGTTCAGATTGACCCAAAATGATGAGTATTTACACACTCATCAATCCCCACACTAAACTATTGCTAGTCCCTAGCAATCTTTTGAGAAAACATAATGGATTTGAATCTCTTTACCAAAAGCCATTACTCGGAGTATCCAAATGTTTCAGTTCAAGTAAGAACCATGGTATACCGATAACCATGTGATTTTGAGCAAACCACCGACTTTCAACTGATTTGATTTTGTCTTTACCGAAGTCGTTTGCTCGGACTAGCCAACTCTTAGATAAATTATCAATATTATCTTTCTTTGCTGATTACCAATTATGGTTTTTCCTTGCCTTTACCACAAGCCATAATCTTGCGGGCTAGCCAACTCTTCACTTTTTAGGATATGGTGAAAGAATACCATACAATTTTGGGCAAATTGCAAGCCGTCAACGGATTTGAGATATCTTTACCAAGAGCCGTTTGCTCTGGATTAGCCAATCCTTTAGTTTATTAGACAAAGCGATCGATAACCAAATGAGAAAGTGTAAAACACTTACTCCAAAAAAATTTTGGCCAAAAACGGGAATCGGTATAATTATATGATAAAATTCGTGAGAATTCCCCACACTTAGAAATGAATATTGCCCTCAATATTCAAAGTACCGCGGTTATGCGAAACAAAGAACGTAAAGGGAAATACTACGCCATTATTTAGAAAGAAGATTTTTTTTTTTTTTTTTTTTTTGTTTTGTTTTGTGAAACTCATATATACACAACATGGGGCAACCCCACACTAGGGTGGAACACATGGGTGAAAACCCATGTTAAGCTCTTATTTTTGATTACCGAGTCGCTAGCTTGACTCGACCCAATTCATTGGTTCATGGGAAGCAAAGTGGAAGAAGCAATCTCCATCGAATTTCATTCAAGATGTTTGGACAAACATTTGAAACACGTGAAAGTTCCACACCGATGAGACATATTCCGGCTCAAGATAATAGTACATGAAAATGCCGGGATCGAAGATAATGTCTTCATTCCAAGGAGTGAAGAGCAGAGAAGTCACGGGATAGGTGAAGAAGAGATAGAAAATCATGATAAACATCATGACTAACTCATCTTCATCTATAGGAGGATCCATAATTTCGTGATTATGAATCTCATCATTTAAGCTTATGTGATCAAGACAAATCTCGGGAGTGTCTAGATCAAAGTAGAATTTATCATACTCCCGGAGATATGATATGAGTGAGTTCATCCGAGAACTCCATGAAGGTGAATGAATCATATTCGAGACTGATATGAGTGGGTTCACCGGTGAACTCCTCAAAAGTAAATGATTCATGATCGAGGAGAGAATTATGAGAATGAGAAGTGGTACGCCACTAATCTTCTCTCCCATATTATCAAAACAGAAGGCTTTCATTTCGGAATAGAATCATCGGAAGAGTGTCACTATCCTTAATGGGGATAGGAGATGAAATAGGTTTCTCTTTGAAAGCCTCGATTTTAGAAATGAGAAGACCGACATTCAATAATGTTGCTCAAGAGCTTCATCTTTAATTTCAAATGTCGTAACTTCATCATTCTCTTCTTCTAAGCTAACAAGCTCGAAGGTGAATCTTCCACATAAATGATGTCTCCACAAGATAACAATTATCATCATCGAATCGGAGAACATCTCAACATGGTCATTTTGGAAGACAAGAGAGGAGGATATCACACACATGATCAAGAATTCCTGTGACTCTCTTGGGATTGGGACAAGGTCCTCAACACTAGACTTTATGAATTCGTCCGATTCCTTTTCGAGAACATTGTCGAGATGCTCGTCCCCATGTTCGTAGAGTGAGTGGGAGCCTCGGGTGTGATAGCGGTTGTTTGAGATGGAATCTCAAGCTGGGATATCAACCGGATCGAGGAGTTGAGAAATATTATCTTTAAAGGATAAAACTCTCCTCGTCATCATCATATAGAGTGCCTTGAGAAATTGGGAACGCCTTAGAGCCGCATGCTCTAGGATTAGTAATTCTTCCCTAGATTTACGAGCCTCTCGTTCTTCTCGTTCTTGACCAGCAATTCTCCTATGGTCTTTTCACCACTCACTTGATTCTTAAAGTTACTAATCATATCATCAAGTGTTTTCATTGTGGTTTCAAAATCTTAGGAGATTTCTTGAGATAACGGCTCGGTGGAGTTTGAACCAGTATAGTCTTTGTGGAGGTTGGAAATTATCAAACATGTGAGAGTCATGATTGTTACAAGGAACCGGGTTCCCTATTTGACAATCGAGTGAAATGGGGACCTCCACAAGACTCAACAAGAAGCTGTTGAGTCCGGAATGGTGAATCATATGGATTTTGGTCATAACCAAAACTCGAGCATCACCGAAAACTGCTCATAGACAAACGTATCTCCGGTTGACACTCAAATCCTTGGTGAGGACCTCCACAAAATTCACAAGCAGTAATGTTGGTCATATGAAGATAAGTCGGGTGTGGTGGGTAATCGGAAAAGTTTGAGGGTCGTTAAATGAGTTCGATTAGGATCATAATCAAATGAATTCCTCGAACCACAAAACAAACAACTCCCGTTATGGATATCATTACCACATTGTACACAAGTACACCAACGATGTGGTGAACCAAAAGAGGCTCACCACAACCGACACAAGGAATAAGCGATTGCATTTGAGAGTTATGAAGAGGAATCGGTTTATTCAAAGAATCAACAAAACCAACATGGTAATCCGAATGACTATCAAGTCTCAAGAACATTCGGAAAAATCGGGAGGTGGGACAAGTGGTGTGCTCGAGAGCTAGCAATTTCCACCACTTCCGTTATGGTCTCCGGTTTTGGTTCTTGAGAAGCGTGAAGATTAGGCAAGTCATTCTTGCTAGTCACCGTGTTTGAACGGGTTCATCGTAATCAATTCTAATTCTCGACCTTTTTCATCGGCTTGAATTTGTTCGATTAGATTACTGGGCTCTATCTTCAAAGAAAGTGTCCTCGTAATCCTCGGTGGGTGCTTGGGGTAGCTCAGACGTTTGAACCGGTTTGTCAAGATTAGAATGTATTTCGGGTTGTGGCGGGTGGTCTAAATAACTTTGAAAAGAATTTTGATGGATAATTCGCACAATTGCAAAATTCGCTTGAACTAGGCCCTCCACACCGCTCACACACATTTGTGACGATGATGTTGACGATTGTCGACATAAGAATTAAACATATAGAGGATTAAGAAGAGAATCAAATGGTTGAGAGGATACGAAGAATAGAATTAAGCAAGCAAAGAGGGTAAGAGAAATAGAATCAACGAATAAGAGGAATGAGAAGAGTATTTTGGATTTTATAAGAAAATATAAATATATGTAGATGGATGGTATGAACAAAGAGTGAATATTCAAATCACTAATCTGCTAGCGGAAGATAATCAAGACTGACTCCGGCGTGGCGCAAAAATTTGATGCGTGCAAACAGGTCAAGCTAAATCACTCAAGCACGCCACTTGTGAATGGCGTAATCGTAATCAACTTAACACCGCTCAAGCACCGAATGCAATGAAGATCCGGGAGTATAGTGTTTCCGGTCGTTATGTCCCAATGAGCTATGCAATGGATTATCAAACGATATAGTGATCGAGAGATTCGAGCGGAAAAGAGGATTGAGATCGATTATAACTAAGAAAAGCCAACAAATTACAACGGCTTAAATGCAAATTAAAGGAAATTAAAAAGATAAAATCTATCAAATAAACGCTATCACTATATTTAAAATGATGTTTTTGTTTTTATGTTTTTATAAAACTGAATTAAAATCTACGTAACGTACAACTGAAAATGTGAAACTTACACAATATTAACCCTAAAAATATGAAAATGATATTTTTACAAACCTAATGATAAAAGAAAATTTTTAGAAAAATAGAATTAATTTTACAACTATTTAATTAATTATTATTAATTAAAAACTATTTTTAACTATTAAATAATAACCTAAAATACAAGAAAATATGAAATTAAGCTAGAAAAATAAAATTAAGACTTAGAAAAATCTAAAATATCAAAATAGAATTTTCAAAACTATTTTAGTATTTTTCGAATATTTTCTATTTTCTATGAATTAAAAACTATTAAAACTAATTAAATTGCTTAAAAATACAAATTTAACTAAGAAAATCTAGAAAAATATTTTTTGTCTTTTATATTTATCTTAACCTAAGAAAAATGAAAATTATTTTTTGAAGCTTTTCTTAATTTTTGTATTTAATGCTAATTAAAAATGCTTAAAACTAATTATAATCAAGAAAATAGCAAACCGACTTGGAAAATCTGAAAATTTCGGAAAAGCTTAAAATAATATGAGGAAGCTAGGAAAATGGAAAACAGGAGCTTGTGTGGAGGAAATTGAATCGATGTGCCAAGTGCTTATAAATAAGCACTTGTGATAAGCTAGAGGACAAAACAAGCACCAAACTGATACACAAGCTAGATTATACTGAAATAAGCTAAAAACAACTAAATTAAGCTACTCCTATCCTCAAATAAGCAAATGCATAAGATTATATGTTGGTGGTTTGGACAAACAAAAAATGAATCGACCCAAAGTTTGAGCTTATTCACCACTTATCGGAAAAGCTTAACCCAAAAGCAGATATGTGGTCTTGAAGACCACCTAGCGACTGCTTATAGACCAAAATGAGACCCTAACAGCTTTATTGAACCACAACACTTGTTGCAATGTCTCGCACAAGCAGTGTGTTTGACATTTTTTTACTTTGAAAACAAATTGAAACTTTGACTTTCTTGAGATTTGAATGCAATTTAAGGACTGAATTAGATGAAATGTGATGAAATGAGACTTAAGCAACCTTTATCTATGTTTTTTAAACACAATTCAAGACTTTGATTTGAAAAATCTCAACAGATTAATCGCTGAGATAGTTTAAGTTGGATATTGACTTTGGCAGTGTAACAAGCACAAAAATAAGAGAGATGAGTTTATTTAAACTTAACAAACATGATCCAACAACTATTATCCATCGCAAATGCCAATGAGACAGATTAAAGAGCAAAGCCAAACACACCTTAATCAATTGTTTTGCAAATTTTTATGAGACAACCATCGAACCAACTTGTTTAATTGATCACACTAAGCTTACTTATCCTAATTACTACTAATCCAACAGTTTGAACAGATTATACCCACGTAAAGCAGATAATTCAATGAAACTTAAAATTCACTTACAAGCGGTCCTTAGCCACTATGGCTTGAAACTGAAACCAATGAACACTAACCTAATCCAAACCCTATCCTAGCTCAATATCAACCCAATTCCATGATCGCTTCAACCAATTTCCAACTCCATTTCCATTTTAGCCCCAGTTGACTTTTGTTGACCGAATACAAAATGAATTGAAACTTGACTTTAAGCTTATGAAAAGCTAAAACCAAACTTAAATAAGCTTATATAAACTTGACAAGAAGCTATATGAAGCTTGCATTTATGAAATGGAAACTTTATTTTCAACAAATGAGCACATAAAGATGAAATTAAATGAAACTTGGAATTAATGAGTAAAACTTGATCAAACCGAAATGTAACTTGAGTTTAAGACTTAGGAACAAAATATTACAACTTTTGAGTTAAATTAAGACATAACTAAGAAAACGACATAAGAGTAATTTAAAACTAAAACTACTATCGCTTATTTTCTCTTCTTGCTTTTTTATAATCCCAACTCTTTCTCTCCATTCGAATAATTCCCAAGAATATCCTCGACCATTGGATGGCTTTAATTTGATCTTGGCCATAGAATCAGTTTTGGCGCCAAAATTGGAGTAACAGCTGGAGAGGTTGAGTGAGGGGGGGGGGAAGATGCATTAAATGAAGTTTGGAGGTTAGTTGGAGGGGGGGACATAGAAAAGTGGAGGTGAGGAGGGGATGGGAGTTGGCTTGGTTGCAGGTTAGCAGTTGGGAGGGGTGGACTTTGGCGCCAACTTGGTTGGATTTTGACTTGGGTTGAGTGGTCTACTAATACAAAGGGTCCAAGATGGTTATGTGAGGGTTCAATAGGTTTTACTAGGCAAAAAGGTTTAAAAGGATTAATAACTTAGGGACCTTTGTGTAAATTTCAAATTGAGGGACCTAATCGCCATATTCACCAAGTTGTTTCAAGGGACCATTAATGACAAGTTTCCATACTACAAGGACCAAACTTGACATTTTCCAATTTTCGAGGGCCAATTTTGCCAAATTTCAAACTCAAGGACTAATTTTGTAATTTTCTCAAACTTTTGATATTTTTCACCAAAGGACTAAATTTGACAAGTTATGATATTAAAAGGACCTTTGGTGATTTTTCTTTGAAATTTTGACTCAAGGACTATTTTGACAATTTTAGAAACTTGGGGGATGAAGCGCCAATTATGCAAACTTTGCTCATTTTTCATCCGATTTTGAACATTTTGCATCCGAAACATATAAAATGCAATTTTGGAATATTTTCGTATTTTGATGCATTCGAGCATTTTTAGACGTTTTGCGAGCTCAGATTGACCCAAAATGATGAGTATTTACACACTCATCAAGCACGTGAAAGTTCCACACCGATGAGATAAAGAGAGACAGACCCGGCTCACGGATGATAAATGAAAATGCCGGGGTCAAAGATAGTGTCCTCACTCCAAGGAGTGAAGAAGAGGAAGTCACATCATATGTGAGGAATGGAAGAAAGATGTTTATAACAATTAGGATCCATTCGTCATCCTCAAATATAGACATATCGGGAGGAAGGGTGAGGTAGTATCATCAATAAGCAAACTCTTATGATAGAGTACACCTTCCTCCAAGTCAATATCATCCTCAAGATCAAAATAGAAATGATCATATTCCTGAGGAGATATGTCATGAGAGAGTTCACCGGAGAACTCTTCATGAAGAGAATCATTGGAAAAGCCTCAAGCTCAAGAGATGTTTCGGCTTGTCCAATGTAGAGTCACTATCCTCTACGGGATAGGAGTCAAGTCGGCTTAGCACAAAATGATTTGATCTTAGAAATGAGGAGATGTACATTGAACAATTTTTCACGAAGTATCTCATCCTCAATTTCCGGATCATCGAATCTCTCACTTCCTCTAAGCTAACTAGCTCGGAAGGTAGCTCCTCGACATAATCGATGTCTCCATAGGATAAAGAATCGCCAAACGAAGTACAATCGTTGTCGAATCGGAGAACATATCAACATGATCATTTGGAATGTCAAGAGGAGGTAAGAATCATCATCGAGGCTTATCACACATATTACACGGAGATAACCTCTGACTCACTTGGGATTGGGACAAGGCTCTCAACACTAGACGATTCCATTTCGGAATAGTGCTAAGAGGCTCGCCCCTATTATGAGAGAGTCTTTGGAAGCAATAATAGGTAAGATAGGTGTGATAGCAATAGATCGGTGGAGTTGAGAAATAATATCGCTCAATTGAATAGCACTCTCCTCGTAATAATCATAGTATTCCTCATTTGAATAGTATCCTCATCATCATCGCCATCATATCGGATTCTTATATTCATCTGTCAAGCTTACATACCATTCTTTTCATTTGTAGTTTCTTTCGAATGCGATTTCTTCGAACTTTGTGGAAGATTACACTCCTCGTAATCATTGAAATGTGAAGGCTCTAAGTCCGAGTACTAGGATTAGCCGCTCGCTCTTCACTAGTAATTCTCCAATAGTTTTATCATGATGATATTGATGAATGATGGAATATTGTGGGGTTGGAAATTGTCAAACCGGAGAATTGGAATTGTGAAAATTTTGATTCATCGGTTGACATTCAAAAGTCGCATGAGGACCCCCGCAATTCTCACAATGAGATAATGGGAAAATAACTTTCACCAAAGTTCGATTGTAACATGGTTCGGCTCATAGACAAGCGGGACCCGTGGTGGACAATCAAAACCGTAATGAGAATCATTCCACAAAACTCGCATGAGTAGGATTCGTACAATGCATGGAGGTAGGTAGGAAAAATCGGGTGTTTCATTATTTGAAATGGGATCGGGATTACCGACAAACTTGTCTCCGAAACTCACATTGGTACATCGCCGACAATTTCCACCGTTAAATGGACCTCCACACCAGGAACATGTCGAAAACCATGACATAAAGAATTAAACGGATAAGAGGGATAAGAGATGAAGAATTAAACGGTTATAGAGGATAAGGAATGGAGAATTAAACAGATTAGAGGATAAAGGAATGGAGAATTAAACAGATTAGAGGATAAAGGATGGATTTTTTGAATTTTTTTTGAAAAAAAATTGCTATAAAAACAAAGAATGAAAATATTTTTGGTATTGATAACACTTCAGGAAAAGTGTTAATGAACTTTTTGGATTATCTCATAACTTTACAAAAGAAATTTACAAAAGGTGGTATATGTGCAAGTACGATTCGAAAAGGTTTAGAACACGCTAAAGCCTCCCGGCGTGCGTAAAATTTGATTGGTCTTTGAAAACACACAAGCTTAATCACTCAAGCTATCCACTTGTGAATGGCTAACCGTAATAAACTTAAAACCGCCGAAACCAATACAATGAAGATCCGGAGAATACAATGGATTCAGGGTCGTTAAGTCCCACTGAGACTCAATGGTGTGTAAACACTGATCGATGATAGAATGATCACTAAGGATAGTGATCAAAGGATTTGGATGGATAACTATACCTAAAGAAAAGTTTATAAATTACAAATGACTTAAATACAAATTAAGAAAATTAAAAGTTAAAATATATTAAATAAACGCTATCACTATATTTAAAATGATGAACGTTTAAAACCTAAAACGTACGTTTAAATAAAATTACGTAAACGTACAAAATAAAACGTGAAAATAAAGAAGGAAAATACCTACGGATATGAAAAATACATTTTTACAATCCTAATTATAAAAGAAAATTATTTTTAAAACTATTTATCTAATTATTATTAAATAAAAACTATTTTTACTTATTTAATAATAGACTAAATACAAGAAAATATGAAATAAAGCTAGAAAAATGAAATTATGACTTGGAAAAATCTAAAATATTATAAAACTAATTTTAAAACCGAAAATATATTTTTACACTTTTATCTATTTATTATGAATTTAATGCTATTTAAAACTAATTAAATTGCTAGAAAATACTATTTAAACTAAGAAAATTATGGAGAAATATTTTTTGACTTTTATATTTATCTTAACCTAAGAAAATGAAAATTATTTTTGAAGCTTTTCGAATTATTTGTATTAAATGCTAATTAAAAATGCTTAAAACTAATTAAAATGAAGAAAAATACCAAACTGACCTATAAAAATCTGAAAAATTCAAGATAAGCTTAAAATAATCTATCGAATCTAGGAAAATATAAAATCAGGGGCTTGTGTGAAGGAATAAGAGGTCATGCAGTGGGCGCTTATAAATAAGCACTTTTGATAAGCCAAAAGCTATAAACAAGCATCAAACTGAAACGAAGCTACAAAATGCTAAAACTACCCAATATCAACTAAAACAACTACTCTTAACCTCTAAATAGCAAACTACAAAGATTTGAGTATTTGGCTTAAGTGCAAAAATCGTTTTTAGCATTACTTTGGAGATTAAGCACAAGCTTCCTAATAAGCTAAAACTACAAAAAGCAGTGGAACCCTGACTAGACACGGGTGGCTATCTACAAGCCAAAGATGAGACCTAGATAAGCTCAATCGAGCTGTGGCAACCAGAAGACCTGCAGGACTAAATTTTCACCGAGTCGGTTGACTTGCAGGCTTTATGCCCATTTGACAAGCAGTTTGGGTCTTATAAAATTTGACAAAATATATAAAATTCACAATGATAAACTAGACCAAGATAACTTTTTAAAACCACAAGTTTCATTTGATTTGAACCGAAATGAAGCTACTAAAAATCAACTCATTTGGGCATAAACCGACTTTTCGTAAGTTGACTTTTATATGATTTGATATGTTTGACCTTAATGAGATTTGAAGCTAATTTATGGACTGAAATTGATATAATGTGATGAAATAAACTTAATGCAACTATATCTATGTATTTTGAACACAAAATAAGACTTGGATTTTCAAAAGTGCTAACAGCTAAGGCACTAGACAGATTTGAGATGAAATTGACTTTGAGCTAATGCAAGAACAATTTTATGATCGCAATGAGTATGAATGGACTTAATAAGCCTAAAGCAACAATCATCAACCACGCACAAACCTAAATCACGCTTTATGCACAATCCAAACTCCTTTTATTGGTGAATTACAAGTAAAATAAGCTAAACTCGAACCAACTAGCATTAATGATCAAACCGAGTTTGAATGACCTAAATACAACTAAATAAACACATTTAAACTAATGGTGACCACAGATAAACATTCAAGCACAATATGCAAAATGGATGAAACCGAAATTGAGATTTATACTCACAAGTGTCCAAATTGTTTAGCGGGGCTAAAACCAAACCCAATCCTACACTAAATGAAATTATTCCAACCCAAATCAAGGATCGCAACACCCCAAACCCTTTCCAATTCCATTAGAGCTCACGGTTGACTTTTGTTGACCATGTAACAAAGTTGATTGAAACTTAATTGTAAGCTTATAAAAGCTATAGCGGCTTTTATAAACTTATTAGAACTTGTAAAGAAACTATTTGAAGCTTTAAGGAAGGAAATTGAAACCGATATTTTCAACAAGAAACACAAAGGCATGAAATGAAAACATAAACTTGAATTGATATTTGAAAAGGTCTTAATACACTAGAATGACTTACTTTGATACAATTCAACTTGAAATTACAACATTTGACTTAAACTAAAACATTTTACTTAAAACGACATACATTTGAATATAAAACTAACTAATACTACCCTTCTCTTTCTTCTTGCTTTTTATACCCAAACCGCTTCTCTCACTACTCGATCACTTCCCATCATTAATCTCAACCATAGGATGTCTAGAAATGATCTTGGCCGTTTGTTGCATTTTGGCGCCAAAATAAGTTTTGACATGTGGGGTTGAGTAAAGGGATTGAAGAAGCATTTAATGATATTTTGGAGTTTTGTTGAGGTGGGGGACATGGAAAAGTGAAGGTGAGGAGGGATGGAGGTCCGGTGTTGCGGGGCATTTGGTGGGAGAAGAGGACTTTTTGCTACTGGGTTTGTTTGACCATTTGGTTTGACCGGTGGGCTAATATATGAAGGGGGTCCAAATTGATATTGACAGGGGTCCAAAATGGGATGGCAGGGTCACAATTGGTTTATGACAAGGCCAAAAGGGTATTAAAGGTTTAATATTCAAGGGCTTGTTTTGTCATTTCTGAAATTGGGAGGACCAATGCTGCCAATTTGCAAAGTTGCTCTAAAGGACCAAAAGTGACAAGCTTCCATAATACAAGGACCAAACTTGACATTTTCCAATTCTCCAAGGACCATTTTTGCCAAATTTGAAACTTGGAGGACCAAACTTGTAATTTCTCAAAACTTTTGATATTTTTCACCAAAGGACTAATTTTGACAACTTATGATTTTAAAAGGACCTTTGGTGATTTCTCTTTAAATTATGTGCTCGGGGACTATTTCGACAATTTTTGAAACTTGGGGATGAAAGCGCCAATTATGCAAAATTAGCTCATTTTTCATCCGATTTTAAACATTTTGCATCCGAAACATATAAAATGCAATTTTGGAATATTTTCAATATTTTGATGCATTTCGAGCATTTTTAAACGTTTTGCGATTCGATTAACCAAAAATGATGAGTATTTACACACTCATCATTGAGCATCAAACATCTATTGCACGTACACCAGAACAAAACGGAGTTGTTGAAAGACAAAACCGCACGTTAGTGGAAGCTGCAAGAACGATGTTAATTAATGCTAAACTTTCGGATTACTTATGGGTTGAAGTCGTGTCAACTGCATGCTACACTCAGAATCGCTCAATGATTACCAAGCGCCACAACAAAACACCTTATGAGCTTATCCACAACCATAAACCGAACCTCAAACACTTTCATGTATTTGGATCCCTTTGTTATCCGAATAATGATCGTGATGACTTTAGTAAGCTCAAAGCCAAAGCGGACATTGGAGTCTTTATAGGATATTGTGAAAATTCTAAGGTTTTAGGATCCGAATCATCGTACAAAGCAAGTTATGGAAACGATTCATGCAAATTTCGATGAGCTTACGTAAATGGCTTCTAGCATAATACTTGGAACCCGGTCACAACCGTTTAAACTTCCTCAAACCCATCATCACCGAACTAAGCCCCACTTACTCGTCAACAAATGGAAAAGCTATTTGCTCCTCTGCTTAGTGATGATATTGATGAACGTGCTCGGTGTACCCAATGTTTCCTTTGCTCAACCGATCATATTCCAATACCGATACACCGCTACAACAACTACTATTGAACAAGCACCACCAGTTGACTCTACAACAGTTGAACAAACTGCTTCCAACGACGAACCGGTGATGATGTTACGAACAATGAAGTACCCCACCGCAGATTTTGATCCAAATGCGTTCTTTAACCCGTTCGCTAATGAAACTGTTGCACGATGTTATGGAATCATCTACAAGCCATTTGAATCCTCCAATCGCACAATGTATACCAACATCAACCTCTACACCTCGTTGGACAAAAGACCATCCTCTAGAGAATATTATTGGTAACCCGAATCAACCGGTCATAACCGACAACGTCTTCACACGATGGTGAACATTGCATTTATGCACTCATTGTCTCGCTAAACTGAACCTAAAAACATTAAAGATGCAATGAAAAAGATAACCGGATTGAATCCATGCAAGAATAACTCAATCAATTCAAACATCTTGAAGTATGGAACCGGTTGAAAGACCAACAGAGTCTACGTCATTGGTCTCAAATGGATTTGGAAAACAAATTGGATGTTGAAGGAACGAATCGAAACAAGTCACGCCTCGGTGGTTAAGGGTTATAGACATGAAGAGGTATTGATTTTGAAGAATCGTTCGCTCGGTTGCTCGCCTTGAGGTCGTTCGGATATTTTTAGCATTCGCATGCATACGTGAACATAACGGTCTTTCGGATGGACGTCAAAGCGCTTTCGAATGGGCAACCGAAAGAAACGGTTTATGTCGACCACGTAAGGATTTGTTGATCCCGAGTTCCCGAACCATGTTTACAAACCGAACAAAGCTCAGACGGACTCAAACAAGCTCCTTGGGCGTGGTACGATAAGTTATCATCCTTCCTCATTGCCAATAATTTCACCAAAGGTTCGGTCGACCCAACTCTTTTCATACAATATCACGGGGCTAACATCTTAATCGTTCAAATCTATGTGGATGACATCATTTTTGGGTCAACACATTTAAAATACTCAAATGCTTTTGCAAAACTAATGACAAAACATTTTGAAATATCAATGATGGGTGAACTCACATTCTTTCTCGGAATGCAAGTTCATCAATCACCCCGTGGTATTTTCTTGAGTCACCAAATATGCACTTGAACTTAACAAATTTGGAATGCAAAATCGTGACACCTATGCCACACCAATAGCTCATACCAAGAAGCTAGACGCCGATTTACATGGGAAATTGGTGGACCTACCAAATAACGTAGTATCATTGGGTCTCTCATGTATCTAATACTAGCGTGCCTAATATTGTTTTGGCCGATATCTTTCTCCCATTATCGATCGAGACCAACTGAAACCCACATCTCCGAGGCTAAAAGAATCCTCCGATACATTAAGGGAACCATTCATTTGGGGATCGGGTATCCGAAGGATTCTAGTTTTGAACTAATAGCTTTTCAGGCGATGATCACGCAGGATGCTTAGATTCACATAAAAGTACTTCAGAGCATTACAATTTCTTGGTGATAAACCGTGTCATGGCAATCGAAGAAGCGGATTCTACATCGTCCTCAACGAAGCGAATATGTAGCCATGTCGGCGTGTTGTGCTCAAGTCATTTGGATGAGAACACAACTCAAAGACTATGGTTACGTGTTGATGTAATCCCGATGTACCGCGACAATCGGAGTGCTATGCGATCTCGCAACTCGCTCAACATTCAAATCAAAGCACATCGATCTTCAATATCATTTCATCAAGGAGCACGTGAATGTGGTAATCGTTGAATTATACTTTGTGGTAATGAATACCAACTGGCGGATCTTTTCACCAAAGCCTTAGCTCCGCTAGGTTTAATGAGTTGGTCCACGGATTGGTATGCGGTGTTTGACTCGAGGAACTGGATGAACTTTTAAAACATTCTTAAACCGGTAAACACCAAAACATCTTTTGTAAATATTTTTCAAAACAAAATACAAAATATAAAATCGATAAAACAACAAAAATATTCTTCTATCTATATTTCTTTTAACATGGAAAGTACAAATCCGTCAACACTTTAATCTTTCAAAATTCAGATTTTTTCGATCAAGTGTTGAGGGGAGAAAGTAAATATTTTCGGTTTCATAAAACATTGTACTTGCATGTTACCTCATCCCGCTTGTTTCTTTAATAATGGTGGTCACATTTCTGGTTTACTGACACTCCTCGAACTCAAATTTATAAAACTTTATTATTTCTTAAGTCGAGGGGGAGTGTAGTCATGTTTCTTTCCAAATATCATTCGTTTGGTAACCAAAATGGAAGTTATGGGCGTTGTATGTAAATGGTTAAGGTGGAGGGACTAAAAGTGTCAAAAACTCAAAGTATTTTTAACAAAACACTCCACCTAAACTCATTAACTCATCACATTTATTTCACAACTACCAAATCCTACACCTAAAAATCAATCTTCAAATCTGTGTTTTTGATCATCAATTTGTAAATGGTTAAACGTTCTTCGTAATCATTTAAACATGGGCTTTGAATCTTTTTGAAAACCAACGGTTAGATTTTAACCTAGGGATGATTTTGTGTTCTACGCATAAGCGTATGAACACCTAATCAAGTTTGAGTGTTAGTGGTTAAAATGGTAGTGTCAAGACGTTTGTATAATCTCAATGATACCATTTTTATCATTAATACTCACCCAGAAAAATGAATTGATTGATTTTGAATATTAGGGTTTATGCGTAATTTTTGGGTGTTTTCAAATGTGAACGTTTCTGGTTAAAAAGATAGTTGTTTGATGTTGCTTGCATGTTGAATTAACCAAATCCAGGCTTAGAACTTACCCAGAAATACTAATTGCGTTAAAATTGAAAAACAGGGTTTATGTTCATAGAATTTGGGTATTCTTGATCCACTTAGGTTTTGATGTTAAAACTTGCATAAAACAACTCAATAGCCTTCTTAGACATCCCAGAAAAAGTTTGGTGTAATTCCTATGGCTAAAACTCTTACACGTAGAAATTGAACATTAGGGTTTAAAGTCTACGCGTAACCCAGTTTCTACGCATAACTGCTTGAAAGTGTATTCATGATTAGAACTGATAAGGATTGAATGTATGTGTTAACATTGGTATCAAGAGCCCGGTCAGTTTTTGTTATGGGTTGATTTTTTGGTGTTGTTTTCCTGTCAAAATATTGTCTTGTAATCTGTTTTTAATAACAAAGCTTTAACCTTTCATAAATTCTTTTTGGGTGTAACAGATTTTTTACAAGTGATATTGTATCCTTTGGTCAATACTATCAAAAGTGATATTGTATCCTTTGGTCAATACTTTGTACCATCCTGTGGAATTTTGTGATTTCTGGTCATGTCATGTCATTGGTCAAAATGTCAAAACCCTCGTTTTTTGCACAAGGACTTTACGCATATGCAGAATACTCATCCTCTTCGAAGTACAATGGCAACTCAGTATTTTCCCCACTTGGACAAGTGTGCGGAATACTTCGACATGGAATATCTGACAAGCTTGGACAAGTTTGTCAGATTTTGGTAGTGTTTACGCATAAGCGGATGTTTAGGCATAAGTAGATGTTTACGCATAAACGGATGTTTACACATAAGGAATATGTCGGGCTTTACGCATAAGGTATGACTTTACGCATAAGCTGATGCGTAAAGTGACCAAATAAAAATGAAAAACAGAAGAAGATGAGACCATGACACTAAGACGAGACCACAACCAAAATTACTACTCTTTCGTGAACTTCTGTTAACCATCACTAGTCCAATTAAAAAGAAGATGAAAAGGCAGGAACAAGAGGCGACAAGAACCCGAAACAACACCAATATATCTAACCCATCTCCTCAGTCATATCACTTCTTTAATCAATCATCACTCGATGTACAAAAGGCAATATTTCTGATCTCAGAATGTTTATATTTTTGGGGATGTCATATAAACATCAAGACCTTAAAGGTCTAAACCCACACAAGAAACACTCATCATCAATCCGACTCAACGCAAATAATATTACATATCTCAGATTTAATTCGTGTTCTCAATGAAAAATCAAACAATAAATGTCATACACACGAATCAAATATCGTCATTGATCATTTTCACTATCCGAAACTACAAGAAAGGGGTGATAACAAGTATGTTACCCTCTTTCTTAGGTTTGTTCGATGATGTGGTTTGAGGGAAGTTTAAACGGTTGTGACCGGGTTCCAAGCTGTTATGCTCGTGGTTATTTCAAGAAGCTCATCGAAATTTGCATGAATCGCTTCCATAACCCGCTTTGTAACGATGATTCCGCATCCGTAACCTTTAGAATTATCACAATATCCAATAAAGACTCCAATGTCGACTTTGGCTTTGAGCTTTCCAAAGTCATCACGATCATTATTCGGATAGCAAAGGATCCAAAGACATGAAAGTGTTTGAGATTCGGTTTTCATGTGGATAAGCTCAAAAGGTGTTTTGTTGTGCGCTTAGTAATCATTGAGCGATTTTGAGTGTAGCATGCAAGTGGATACGGCTTCATCCCACAAGTGTCTGGAAGTTTAGCATTGATTAACATTGTTCTTGCGGCTTCCACTAACGTACGGTTTCGATCTTTCAACAACTCCGCTTTGTTCTGTGCGTACAATAGATGTTTGATGCTCAATTCCCACTTTCTCATAAAATTCTCAAGAGTTTGATTCACAAATTCAGCCTTTGTCTGCTCGATTTGTTGACCGTGTTCTGGAGTCGAACTTGAATTTTTGTGAGAAAGGTGATGATCATCTGTGGAGCTTGATCTTTACTTCGAAGAAAGTAGACCCAAGTCCATCTTGAGTAGTCATCGACAATTACCAAGATGTAGCGTTTGCCATTAATCGTTTGCACGCACATCGGGCCACATAAATCCATGTGAAGAAGATGAAGCACATGCTGAGAGTTGTGTTCCACCTTTGAAGGAAAATGTGCACGAGTGCTTTTTCCTTGTTCACACGCTGAGCATAGGTGATCTTTAGAATATCGGAATCTCGGGAGACCTTCAACTAGTTTGTATCGAGCAAGGTTGGTTATGGTTTGAAAGTTTAAATCTGAGAGACGACGGTGCCATAGCCAAGATTTTGTTGATGTTGCCTTTGAAAGTAGACTGATGGGAGATGAAGCAATCATGTCTTGCATTGAGATAGTGTAGAGACTTGAATTGCGAGTGCCGGACATAAGATCGCTTCCTTTAGATCACGAATGAAACAAGTTTTCTCCCGAAAAGCAACTTCCAAATCTCCATCACATAATTGACCCATCGAGAAGAGATTGTGACCGAGGCCTTCCACATAATAAACCCCGCTAATTTCGATGTTTCCATTGATGTAATCTCCGAGCCCATGATAGTCGCAAGTGATCATTCCCGAATCGACAAAGTGCCAATGAACTTTGCAATAAAGTTTGATAATGATTTGAGATTGCTCGTCATGTGTCGGGAACAACGCTATCAACAATCCAAAGGATGATCAGACACCTGCATTACACATGCACGACATACGGATGGAATAGAAGTAGATGTGGAACCCAAGAGTTAGAGGTTCAAGTAGTTATAGTCGAATACACACATCAATGATTTTAGGCATCCATTTAAATCCTAGTGTATTATGTATCCATTTCGCCATCTCCAACTAGTCTTTGCTTTAGTCTTAGTGAATGCACTAGGTGGTACTACATTCCTGGAGGTGATAATTGAGCCTGTGTACATCAATGCATTTCTTAGAATCTCTGGAGGCGGTTTACAAGCACGGACTTAGAAGCATTAGTGGGCCTAGAGGTATTTCGTTTTTAGGATTCCGTAAACGAGACAAGATAGCTTTAGCAACACATTTATCATGACAATCGAAGCATACTCTTCACGACATATAACACAAGAAGCTTCGGACTTAATATCAAAAGTACTTAAAGGTTCATCATTCGTTACAACACTTTTCCATTACATTTGTCGACGCAATATCTAAAGCGGTGCAACTTGAATTTTATTCAAAGTCCTAGGTGTTCTTCTACTTCAAAGATTCATTATTGTTCTTTTCTTAGGTCGCAACTTCCTATTCTTCCTTGTATTGCTCCTAGGTCGTGAAGTGCGGACGCTGGGAAAAGAGGCAACTATTCTTGTTTCAAAGAGAGGAAGCATGTTAGTTTCTTGTGTTTTGTCATTAGATGTTCTAGAGTCATTTTGAATCTGCTTTTGGTGCGATTACATTTGTGTTACTATCCTTATCTTGCTTAAGTAGCACCAACTCGCTTTAAGATAATGGATTTTGTGTAACAAATCTAGATTTTCGTAACAGTGAGTCCTTCTCGTAAGTAAAACATCTTTGGTATATGCCGATGATTATCACCATCTTGTGACGCTTTAGCGAGTCGTTTGAGTAAATCAAATATGACGCTATATTCCTTTTCACTTTTGAAATTTCTTGTTCAGATTTTGAGATTTGACACTTCAATGACACATTTTGGTCATTCGATTGCTCAAGTTTAGGACAAAGAGTTTTGGTATGCAACCTGGTTGATCTTGTTTTGCAAAGAGAGTTCACGATTATGACAATCTTTTGACACCATTGAAGACGACGTTTTGCATTTGAAAGTTCGTTTAATAAACGCTCATTTTCATCATTTAAAACCGGATTTGTGACACGATGACGTATTCTCAACAATTTCAACAGAATCAACGATGTGGAGAGATATAATGAAATGCATATGACAAAGAATGCAATAACACAACATTATGGATATCAAGACATATAACATCTTCCAAGAGTCGATCAACATCTTTTCGTAACATTTTCTTTTTATGTTTTGTATTTGAAATTGATGTTTCGTTTGTTCGAAAACTCTTTTCATAAGTCCAAGCTCCTTGTGAAAATCCCTTTCCAATATATAGCAAAATTTTCAAATTTCGGACATGAGGTAAAATTCTTTTCAAGAATATCTCTTTGTGCGCGCAAGAAGCGATTGAAAATGTTCAATTTTTATTTCGAATGAAATTCAATTTCACGCTCTAAAAGTTTGATGTCCGAAATGAATGTTTCAAAATATTTTATAACTTTACATTGTTCTATTAATGGTTTTATTTCACTAAGTGAAGGTAAAGGACCATTAATTTGTACATTATTGGAAGGGACCCTCGTAGTAGGTGTGATAACCCAAGGTGTGTTAGTAAAATCCTTTTGTGCAACGAAAGTGACGGCTTTTGAATAGTTAAATGGTTTGTTATAAACAACCTTTTCTAATTTTGATCGACTCTCGTCTTCTGCATCTAATTCCTCTTGACGGTTATATTCAACAACACTCATAATTGAATCATCAACTCTATGTTCTGCACTGTCCATATCCATTTGGATTTGGTTTGAAAGTAAACTTTTGAATCGTTGTGATTGATTCACCATGTTTATAAACAACAGTTCAAAACTCTTTGATTTTGTTTTGTAAGTCGACAATTTCCTCAAGATATTCATCTATTCATTTCGTGGAATGCTTTTGTACTCGAGAACTCTTTTGACAAGTTAACAACTCGAGACTTGGATTTTAAGTTTCCAAGGTAAGGCGTTAAGTTGTTGTTTATGATCATGTTTCAGCTTGTTCTATTTGAGACAACAAAGCATTCTTGGATGTGGCTAGATCACGAATCGTCGTTCTAATGATTTTTCGCTTTGGTGTGATTTAGCAAAAGCGACTTCAAAACCTTGTTCACATTTTTCTTGAGTTTTAAAATAATTGAGTTGCCGTTTAAGCATTCAATATCCCTAGTTAACAGTGCATTTTTTGTGTAATTGTCGATTCAATGCACAACATTCTTCCATTCGGGATTGTTGGTCTTTAAGTAAGAGATCAACATCCGGATTGGGCAAAGGTTCGGCGTGTTCAACGCGAGTCACAACATGATCACTATTCGTATCCTCAGTATAACCACGGAGTCAATTTGAGTATCATAGATAACCATAAGGTCATCTTGATCATCAAATGTAACCACGGGTCTAGTTGAGAATCGCCGAATGAGATGTGGATGGCTCATGTTGAACATTCCGAGCCTCGTCGATTCGGATGTTAGGCGAGATATAAGATCGTGATGAATATGGTTTGTTTGGGTACCGAGACAAGCCATCGATGTCATACATTGGGCATGTGTCACTCATGTGGAGAGCTTGTATTTGTGCCATCAACATCACTGCCGCATTAGCCTCGCAAGTCCTTCATATCATCATCGAGTGCAGATCCGCCATAAAGCTCATTCTTTGGTTGTGAGGGTTCCACCAACTTCATCCTTAAGAGCCAAAAGTAAAGCCTCCTTGTGATAAGCACTCGCCTCTAGTCCTCGGCTTTGGGCATGCATTAGCAGTGACCCTTTTCATTACAGCTTGTAGCAACGAAGACCATTCATCCCATTACGAGCATTCCCTGCTCAACCACTTGAGATCTCTATTGTTGTGGAGCACCCATGTTATTCCTTCCCATAGCATTAAACCTTGACCACCTCCCATCTCGACGACCATAACCACGATTCTCGAACTTCAACACGTCCATTGTTTACAACAAATGATTCCTTGTGTTTGATGAGGAGCGAATGCGATTGTTGGATTTGTTTGTATACCGGCCGAAGGCTTTAGCAATCATAACAAATCCTTGTTGCAATGCATCGAAAGCATCGAGTCCTCATTAGCTTCACCGTAAAGTGCTTGATCATTGTTGTTGTTGTATGGAACCAATTGATTTTGTTGAGATTGTTGGCCGTGACGGATCATATGGTGTAATTGTTGCGCTTGGTTGAGGAGCGGATTGAGGAGCGGGTTGAGGAGGATAACTAGTTTGAGCCCACAAAGCAAGTTGTTGATTGTCCGGAAAGCGAGCGGTGGGGCGGAGTCCACGGATAGTCCTTTCTTTGTCAACTTCTTTTGGTGGGGCTTCAAATAGTCGTACAACAATCCGTAAGTAGCATGATGAAGATTCTTCACTGACGGATGAAAATGACATATTTTTCCCACTCGGGACCAAGACTACTTAGGAACTTAGTGTTATGACAATTCTTGGCATGATGATGTTGTGTTTGTCCAAGTCATTGATGATGTCCGAGAATCGATGATGATATGACTCTAATGTCTCTCCGGGTTCAATCATGAAGTGTTCATAAGCCAAGTAAATTTTGGATTCCATGTCTTCTTGATTAAGTTGATGCCTTCCATAAGAAGATGAATATGTTCCCACATTTTCTTAGCGCTTTTGAGCATCAACACTTCAAGGATTGGATTGGGTAATCCTAAAAGGATGTATTGCATTGCTAGTTCATCATCTTGAAATGTAGAAGTTCATCACCGAAAGGTCGCCGACAGTTGCAATGTTTGTGAGATCATCTCTTGGTGGAATAGCATTTGGATCTCCGGGTGTAACGACAATAGGCATCTGAAATGGTCCTTCCAAGATGACCTTCTTTAAGAACTTTCCATGTGGCTTCTTTAGATCACAAAACCTAAAGAACCTAATCACCCATTGATCATAGTTTCCGGAGTGAGCATTGGAGGTCTATCAGTGATCCCGCCTCATGAATGGATTGTTGGCTACTTAAAGCTTCACACATCTTTGCAAACCAAGACGGTTCCTTCATAGTATTCTTGGATGGATGTTGATTGTAAACGTTTGTGTAAGGTTGTACTTGAAGACTAGGTGGTGGTTGAACCATTTGAGGTGGAATTGCTCCTTGTTGTGGATAATGTTGTTGTTGTTGTTGTTGTTGTTGATTATACGTGTAAGGAAAGTAGTTAGAGTATGGTGGTTGAGACATGTTGAAAACTTGTGTTGTAAAATGGATCTTTGTAGTCGAATGAAACGTTGTTGATGAAATGTCCTTAGGCGTAGAAACCAAGTATAGGCAAAGTAATGCTTAGACGTAAAAAACCAAACTTACGCGTAAAAGCAGTAGTTACGCGTAAGAATTGAGAAACACTAAGATTAGGCGTAAACAAAAAGTTAGGCATATAAAACTTATGAGTAGGATTAGCTTATGCGTAAGACAAGGCTTAGGCGTAAGAAAAATCTTATGCTTAAAGAGTTCTACGATAAGTTTGAGCTTATGCGTAAAATTAGGTTTTGCCAAAAATCTTTTACACTATCACGTTGTAAACGATATCCAATTGAAGTGTTTTCAAGCTTATCCAAGCAAGAAAACACCGAGTAAACCACTAAAATCAAGATCAAACCACGGATGACTTACGCGAAGATTAGGGTTTTCTTACGCCAGAAATTAACCAAAACCGATTTTTGCCCAAAGATGTTTCTAAACCGATTTTTGTGATGAAACAATTCAATATAACCAAAATAACACAAAAGTGTGAAACTTGATGATCCAAAACTTGTAGACACGTTACGCGAAGAATGAACACGCGTATAAAATCAAGCTTAAAATCAATGAAATACACGTAAAGTTCGAAACGTTTTGCCAAAAACAGATATTTTAACACCTAAAAATGTTGAAAGTACAAGAATCTTGGATTGAAAAGTGTAAAAAATGAGTTTTTAAGCGTGACAAAGTTTCTGAACCGAGAGTTACGTGTAAGACCAAAAACAACTTCAAAAACAAAACCTTTTCACCCAACTATTTGGTGAATGATACCACTGTTAGGTCACTATGTTTGTAACACAAGCATCAATAGAAGAAATAGAGAAGAAGAGATCGGATGAACAAATACACACACACACGTATGATAATATATGAAGAGTTATGCGTAGAGTGAATGAGTGAATTGAACAACCAACCCTCAAGTGAGGGTTTACAAGCATTATTTATAGGAAGGAACTAGGGCAACATGCAAGTTCCCTTCCTTTCCTTTATGGGCTTGGGCCAAGGCTCATGGGCTTTCTACATAAGCCTTGGCATGATTACTAACATAAAAGCCATATTAAGCTAACTATTACATATTAATTACTAACACTTGAAATCAAGTTTAGGAGTGATTCCAACATAAGGCCAACCCCTTAATATCACATAAGATTCCGCAAGATTAATGGTTCATTATAAATCAAGTTTCACCATTATTAGTCCGATTGCTTTTTCTTGATCAAGCGTGTCATAATATGTAAAGTGTTAAATATAGTTCATGACTATATGAAAGACCAAGTATGTATCACAAACATAGACATCAACCACATAGAAAATAAACAATGTAATGCAAGAATAAGAGTAAAGCGATAAGTAAAAGGATAGACAAACCAACACGAGGATTTATAGTGGTTCGGCTACAAGGACACCTTCCTTGCCCTACTCCACTCCCTGAGTCGCATACTCGAGAGTTCGTAAACACTACACGAAACCAACTCCTTATGGCAGAGAAGCCTTCACAACGTCGCCTACTCTTTTTCCGGTACTAGGCTAACACCGGGTTCTTTCACACCAAGGTGAACCACACCTACCACAACGTCGCATACCCTTTATCCGGTACTAGGCTAAGTACCGAGTTCCATTCCAATGGAGGAACCACTACCCAACACTACACAAAACCTATACCCGTAAGGAGACCAACTCCTTATTACAACACCATCAAGGATATCAATATCCTTGGATCCAATACTACTCTATCTTGTACATCGAAACACACCATATCGAATGTACACCTTAGGCACCTTTCACTAATGCCCTTGGTTAGATTACTCGGCACCCATCACTAATGCCTTCATCTTGACTCTTTTAGCATTCTTCACTAATGCCTTTGACACATCTATGACACCGTTATGTTTTGTGGCCAAACATAACAAACCTTGTGTTTTATGGCACAAACACATAAACCATCTAGTCTAGTCATAGATATATAACACATCTATGATACCCGTTATGTTTTGTGGCCCAACATAACAAACCTTGTGTTTTATGGCACAAACACATAAACCATTTAGTTTAGTCATAGATACAATAATATGATACTAGACAATATCCAAAACAATGTTTCTAATGGATATGAAATCCTAAACTAAACATCAAGAACACAAAGCATGATGTAGTCATTCTTCTATGAATGAAGATGACAAGTTTCCCAAGCTTTTAGTCTACCATCCTCTACGGTAACATCAAAATGATAAGGATTTATAGGCACATCCCTACACTTGAGTTTTTATTACTCTAACACTAATTTGACCCGAATTGAAAAGATCAAAACACTTGGAGTACATTATTACGCAAATAAAGGGAATTTGAATTTAACGTTCCCTTCCCGTCATTTCATAAACTTTAACTTTTCCCATGAATATCAATCGTCCCAAAACTGTATACATAGGATATATCTCGACTTAGCAACTCATGCAAGCAACTAGATAATTGAACTAAGGGTTTAGGGTGATAACAATAATGCACTAAAAGTGAGTGCATACAAGGTAGGCTAAGGCGATTTGGGTGTACATTTGGAAGTGGGGTGTAAACAATGCTCTTCATTGATATTCTGGAAAACCGAAACATCACGAGAACCGTGAAAAGGATAGGCTCTGAGGGGTTAACTAGGGGTATCGTGTACTAAAGATGAGTACAATGCAAAGGTGTGGGGAATTACTCAACCGATGTGGAAGAAGTAGTTATATTACGGTATCAAACAAGGGTTATCCTAATGCCTCTTATCATTTAGTTATTCCTAACTACACAAGTGTATTCTTACTAGCGATCTCGGGATGCATCACAAAACAAGTTCTAGAATCTAATATACTACTGGTTCACACACTAAGCATTAAAGATGAATGCTTTAATTCCTACTAATCTAAGGGCGATCCTCACATTTTGGGTGGAATTTAGGTGGTAAAGAGTTTTTGTGCTAGTCATGCAACTTCCTATCCGTGAGAAGCTTTTGTTAAGACTAATGGCCCACTCCTATATGTCATGAAAAATTTTAAATTTGGTGCCAAAATTACCCTAACCGACATTTTCTCATGGTTTATTACACAAATACAATTGGACAAAACAAATAATCAAGGATAAGCATAGTTTCAAAGTTCCGCTTTATTTTCCCTCCTACACTTAAACCGAACATTGTCCCCAATGTTCTCAAAGTATCAAAGTTATGATAATAGAAGGTAATAAAAATGAAAGAAACTAATACTCCCCGATTAGCTCGGTAGGATCCGTGTGTGAAGTATTGGTTAAATCCTTTCCAAGAAGAATGTATGCGTGAAAAGCTCCTTCCAACCTTATGTATCTTCTTCTTGATAAATAAAACCGCACACTTGAAGAAAACAAACGAAACCTTCACGTAAAATCGGTAATAATATATATAAGACTCTATTAAACTAGGATATAATGCTTGTGGAATGGATGTTTACGAATTTCGGAAAATTAAGACCGAAAATTCAAAATTTATAAGTAGCTCGTAAAATGAGAAAAAGTAACTGTTGTTTTACTCCTTCCCGACGTCAAAGTTACGATCTCGACGCCAAAGTTATCTCGACAAAATCGGTCTGCAATTTTCTAGAAAATTTACATCTTTAGAATCTGAAAACTTTCTCGCAAAACATCCATTATGACTCGATACAAGCATTTGACTCGAACAAACACACATATATATCTTTTAATTAATTGCAATTCTCATGTTTACGCTTTTGAAAACGTGTAATCCTCCCTACACTTATCCTTTATGTAAAATACCTTTATATGCAATTAAGACGAGGTTAACAACAAAATAA
This sequence comes from Chrysanthemum lavandulifolium, assembly GCA_022545495.1. Classification (NCBI taxonomy): domain Eukaryota; kingdom Viridiplantae; phylum Streptophyta; class Magnoliopsida; order Asterales; family Asteraceae; genus Chrysanthemum; species Chrysanthemum lavandulifolium. The sequence continues at coordinate 145,953,853 of CM040242.1, forward strand.
AGCATTTTACAAATTTAAACATGAGAATAAGCAATAAATAAAAGATATATGACAATAACAAGCAAACAATTAAGCATGGGTTGCCTCCACGAAGCGCTTTTCTTTATTTATGAGTCTTGTAGCTAGACTCAAGTCGCGCCTCGACGCCGACTTCATTGCCGTCCTTCTTTTCTTCCACTAAGCCTTCATCATAAGGTTGTAGACGTTGTATGCTCACCGTGAATTCTCTTCCAACATCGTCTATTATGATAAAGGTTTTATTTTTAGATTAGTTTCTTTCATCGTATAAGGTCCAAACCATCTTGGCTTATTCCTTCCCATAACGCTTTTATTCTTGATTTATCTAAAAGCACCTTTTCTCCATTCAAAATTCCTTAGGTTCTTTTGAGTTTGTGGTATTGTGGTATAGTTATTTCTAACTTTTATCATGTTTCCACAATGTCACATTTAACCCTTGAACCATGAATTCTCTAAGCCCTTTTCCCATTCAGCCATTTTCTCCTTAACGGCATTATTGGACACCGTGAATTCTTATCTTTACCTTATCCATAATCTTCAAAGGATATCTCGAACAATAGGTATCCTAACTTGTCCTTTTCCACTTTTAGTATCATAATCCCTTCACCGCATTTTATGGTTGCCTTGGCGGTGGTCGAAAGGTGTTCCCAAGATTAATGGCGTGTTTTATCTTCCTCAATATCTACAATTGCGAAGTCCACCGGATAGACAATATTCAGAACCTCAATTAAGACATCCTCCGCTATTCCTATGGGATAAACATATGAATGATTTGCTAAGGAAAGTCTAAGATTGGTCTTGGTCGGTTCCTCCTTAGTCAATTTATTATAGACCGACAGTGCATTATGTTTACATCGGATCCCTGGTCGGCCAAGGCATTTAGGTTCTCTAAGTCACCTATGCTACATGGAATTACAAATTTCCGAGATCTCTTGCTTTTAGTTCTTGGCTTTCTCGAATCGACTCGTACATAGGTCCAATAGGCATGGTGTCATACTCTTCCTCTCCTATTTCACCTAAGAGGGCTTTCCTAAGAACATCATTGCACCTAAAGTTTTCACTTGGTTAGCGATTTTTTCTTATTGATCTCATACTTAAGGTAATGCTTGATGAATTTGGGTTCATCATCATCCGAGCCTCATTCTTATCCTTACTATCCTTGTCGCCTCGTGCTCCTTCTTCTCAATCGCTCCATCCTCATCGGAAGCAATGGAAATGCGTTAACTGACAAAGTGGGGTGGCGTGCTCATCGCTCCTCACTAGCACCTTCTCGTGAATCTTCGTCTTAGTGTACTCTTTCACTAAGTCCATCATCTCCGCCATTTTTCCTCGTATTTCATCCCTTTGTCCATTGAAGGCTTTTAAGAGGTGTCGAGCTTGGTTGTCATCTCGCTTTGTAGTTGCTTGAAATCGGCTTCAAGTTGTGTCAATCGAGCTTCTTGAGATGACATGAATTTGGACACCATTCCCTCAAGACTAGTGGAAGTTCCGGTGTTTGGAGGGTTGTTGTAGGATTTTTCTAAGTTATTAGGCTCGAGCTTAGGAGTCTCGTAGGAGCTCATTAGAAATTTGACTTGATCTTCAAGTTCGAGCAACCTACGATTGGAAGGTTGTGAGTCAACGGATGCAAAGAGGCGCTTTATCGCTTTGGACAACTCACGGGTCATTCCAACATTCGCTTTCATAGAGGGCAAGGTCCCTATTATACCCCATGATTCTTCGCGGTGAGATCACTAAGTTTTCCACCGCCGCTTGGTCAATGGATCGCTTGGTGGGAAGTTGACATTATCATAGAAGAGTTGGACTTGGAGCCAAAGATCAATGCCGTGATGAGGACTTTATGAAGTAAGTCCTTGAATCGAGTCCATGCTTCAGAGAGAGATTCACCTTGACGTTGTTGGAACATCAAGATATCATTCCTAAGCTTAGTGGTTCTCCCGGTGGGAAAAATTGAGCAAGGAAGCGAGAGGTGACATCATCCCAACTTGAGATGGAGCCGGCGGAAGTCACTCAATCCAATTACTAGCTTGGTCCCATAGAGAATTGGAAGAGCAGACGCGTGGTCTCCCGAGTAGTAGCATCGAGGTCGATGGAATCGACAATTTAAGGAAATCCTTAAGATGTCGATTAGGATCTTCTAACGAAGTCCATGGAATGCACATCCGTTTGCACCAACCGGATGGTGTCGGATCGCAGGTCGTAGTTTGGGCTTGAACGGAAGCTCAATGGTGTTCCTATAGCCTAGGTGGCTTGGTCTCAGTATTCACCAAGAGTACGGCCTCTTGGCGGGTCATTTGGTGGTAGGTTGATGAATGGTGGTTGGTTATCACCTTCCATGATGAAAAGTGATGGGGTTACGAACAAAGGTCACGAAGAAGGGGATAGACTATGAGGAAGCTAAAATTGAGAAAAAATTTACTTGATAGGAATCAAGCAAAGAAACCTAAACGAGGTGGACTACTAACTAGCTATTCTATTCCCAAGCAATGGCGCCAAAACTTGATAACGCCACACGCCGCTCGGGGTCAAAGGAACTTCCTTTTCTTCGAGCAAGTTTTATAACACCCTAGGCGTTGAACCTAATCGTTGTAGTGTAGTATTAGGGGTGCCACGGTATTGATATCGCTCTCAGGGAATAGGAATGCTAGTGAGAAGTTACTACGCTAAGGTTGGGGTTGAGGAAGATTATTTTTATCTTTTATATTTTTAAGAAAAGGAAAGGTACTAATCTCGGGGTTTGGATTTGCGGGTTGGTATTTCTACCGATTACTCTACTTATCTAATTATCTAATTAACTAAGCTAAGGCGAGGATAGTCTATGTCTATTGTTGTGTGCTTGTATGATAGTTAAAGATGTGTTTACCTAGATGCTACTACTCCCTAGTTATCTCCTATTGATGGTTGAATTGTCACATCCTTATTCTAAACGCGCTGTGTTTTCTAAGGTTGTAAGGTGTGCATTCCCTAACTCTTTGAAATCACCTTTAAGTGTAGTAAACGAAATCCACTAAGTCATTCATAAACTAACTTTGAGGTTATCTTTGAGTTTAGTAAACGAAATCCACTAAGTCATTCATAAACTATCAAAGATTTATCAAGTATTAAACACAACGATAGCCTAGTCGCACTCCTAAGCCAATTATAATTAAGATAAGAGACAACCTAACAATAATTAACAACTAGGTTTCATATATCTAAGCAAGCACACAAGTAATTTAGCTTGACATGGTAAACATGCAAGCATACACACAAGTAATTGAAGACATAATTGAATTAATGAAGTAAAACACTTATCTTGATGTAAGATAGGTTTAGAATCCTAAAATCTTGTACAAGACGACCTTGGTTCGGTTTAGGTTTTACTCCAAAAGACTACACACCGAAAACCGAAAATTCGGATTCTATATATAAGATTACATCATGACGGGCGCCACCTTATGATTTGTGACCGATTGGTGCGAACTGTCAAGTTTTCTCACGCGAATGATCACTTGTGAATGATCACCGAAGGAACTTAAAACACTCACACACCAACTCAATGAAGATCGGAGAGTATAGTGTTTCCCGTGTCGTTAAGTCCCAACGATGTGCGAGAATAGTCAAACGTGTAGTGATCGAGGAATCGAAGCGGAAAAAGGATTGTGATATGATTATAACTAAGGAAAAGCCCATAAACTACAGGGCTTAAATGCAAATTAAAGAAAGTTAAAAGATAAAATCTATTAAATAAATGCAAATTAAAGAAAGTTAAAAGATAAAATCTATTAAATAAACGCTATCACTATATTTAAAATGATGAACGTTTAAAACTAAAAACTTACGCTTAAATAAAATTACGTAAACGCAAAATAAAAAGTGAAATCTAAGAAATAAAAGTCCTAAAAATATGAAAATATATTTTACAAACCTAATGATAAAAGAAACTTTATAGAAAAAGAAAATTATTTTATGACTATTTAATTAATTATTATTAATTAAAAACTATTTTTAACTATTAAATAATTACCTAAAATACAAGAAAATAGGAAATAAAGCTTGAAAATAAAATTAAGACTTAGAAAAGTCTAAAATAACAAACTAGAATTTTCAAAACTATTTTTGTATTTTATGATTATTTTTCTATTTTCTAGGAATTAAATACTATTTAAATCTAATTAAATTATTTAAAAATACAAATTTAACTAAGAAAAATATGGAAAAATACTTTTTGGGTTTTTATATTTATCTTAACTTAATAAAATAGAAAATTATTTTTTGAACCTTTTCTAATTTTTATATTAAATACTAATTAAAAATGCTTAAAAACTCATTTAAAATAGGAAAAATAGCAAATTAACTTAGAAAATCTGAAAATTTCAGTGAAAAGTCTAAAATAATATTAAGAAGCTAAGAAAATGGAAAATCATTGGCTTGTTTGGAGGATTAATAATCGATGTCCAAAGTGCTTAAAATAAGCACTTTGGATAAGCTAATGAAGACCACTAAGCACCAAATCAAAACAGAACTTCTATAAGCTAAAGGGACTGAAATTGAACAAGTTTCAACTATCCCTAACCACCGATAAGCAAATTGAACAGATTTGAGGTTTTGAGATTTTAAGCTAAACAATGAAAGGGCGCCCACATCAAAGAATAAAATAAGCAATCTAATAAGCTAGAAACCTAAAACAGGACTTGGAATTTGGAGAAGACCTCGGGTGAGATTCTATAAACCAAAAATTAGACCTAATTGCTAAAATGAGGCTCAGGTGCCTTACAAATCTAGACAAAACTCATGGTAGCTGATGCACTCCTATTGTGGTACTTAGCTCCTAATCACAAGCTTTTTGAGGCTTTTAAAATTTAACAAAATTCTTCAAAATGATAAATAGAAAATAGACCACCTAAGTTTTGAAATCACCAAGTCACAATTGAATTTGGCTTAGAATTGAGCTCATGAAAATTTTATTAGCCGGCTCGAACCCGACCTTGCAATATTTGACTTTTGAAAAGAGTTGGGAAGTTGACTTATTTGAGATTTGACTAACTTTGTAGACCGACCTAGGTGTATTATGAGGAGATGAAATTAGAACAAGCTATGTTCATGACATCCGGACACAAAACCAGTTCATGCTTTTCCAAAACTTCAACACACAAGACAAAGGAGATGTAAATTATGCAATGTTGACTATCGTGTTTCAAGGCCCAAGTTTAAGACCACAATGAGTTATATTAAGATAAGCAAGCCTAGAGTACTAGTTTTAACCTCTCGCACAGACTCTAAGATGTAATCAACATGCAATCCAAACATCCTTTATAGAATCGATAAGCAAATAAAATAAGCTAAACACTAGACCAAATTGTATTGATGATCATATGAAGTTAAACTAACCTACATACAACTTAAGAAACAGATTTCAACAAGATATATCCACGGATACACTAACAACCATAAAATGCAAATTGACCTTGAAATGTGAAAATATGAAATACAAACTTACATGTGCCAGATGGTTTGCAGACCAATACCAAACCAAAAACTAACCTAAATGAACCTATTCTAACCCCTTTTCATCCTCTGCAACAACAGAATCCATCACCATATCCATTTTGAGCCAAAATTGACTTTTGTTGACCATAATGTAAAAATGCTTAAAACTTATCTCCAAGCATACCAAAAGCTATATAGAGCTTAAGTGAGCCTGGTTGAGCTTAAAAATAAGCTAATAGAAGCTTGTTCATAAGAAAATAAAACTGGAATTCTTCACAGTAACTGGAAAATATGAATTTGCATGAAACTTTGAAATTGAAGATTGAAAGTAAATTAGAATGATAATATCACTTGAGTCTAATACATTTGAAGCTTAATATTACATTTTAGCATACTAATTGAAAGACTTTTATAAAACGACATACAATGGAATAAAAAACTAACTACTCTCTTCTCTCTCTGTCTTTCTTCCTTTTTATACATCCATGAGCCTCCACGTGTCTTCTTAAGTGTTTCCCACCACCCATCTTAGCCAATGGGAGAATTTTGAAGGATTTGGCCAATTTATGTGTTTTGGCGGGAAGGGTATATTTTGACTTTGTTGACCTTTTCACTGCAACTAGGGGGGTGAGAGGTGATATGATGAGTGGAAGGTGATAAGGTGATGGGATGGTGTTGGGAGAAGGTTTTAGGGGTTGCAGAGGTGAGGTCCAGTGGGGAAGAAGGAGTAGGATAAGGTGGAGGAAAAGGCAAGTGTTTGATCGGCTTTTGACCAAGGGGTCAAAAGGTAAGGGTCCAAAAGTGGTAGTGATGGGGTTCAAATCGGTTTGACAAGTCAAATAGGTGTAAAGGTATTAATAAAGACAAGGACTAGTGTTGTCATTTTCGAAATTGTAAGGACCTATTTCGCTAAAACGAAAAGTTGTTCCAAGGACTAAAATTGACAATCTCACAAAGTACAAGGACCAAACTTGCCATTTTCACATTTTCCGTGGACTAATTTCGCCAATTTTGAAAGTTCAGGACCTTTTTCGCCATTTTACAAAAGATTTATTCAAGGACCATTTTGACAAATTAGAATATTTCAGGGACCTTGAATAACATTTCTTTATTTAGATTTACCAGGATCTGCTTTTGACAACTTTTGAAACTTGGGGACTAAACCGCCAATTATGCAAATTTGATACGCTTTTTCACCAGATTTTGATATTTTTGCATTTAAAACACATAAAACACTTGTTTGTGATATTTTTATCATTTTGATGCGCTTCGAGTGTTTTCGATGTTTTCAGCAGCTTTAAATGGTACAAAATGATGAGTATTTAGACACTCATCAATCCCCACACTAAGATATTGCTAGTCCCTAGCAATGTTTTGAGAAAAATTAATGGATTTTATCTCTTTACCAAAAGCCATTACTCGAGTAGCCAAATGTTTTCGGTTCAAGTAAGAACCTTGGTACATCGATAACCAAGTGATTTTGAGCAAATCACCACTTTCAACGGATTTGATTTGTCTTTACCAAGTTGCACCCTCGGACTAGCCAACTCTTTAGATAAATTATCAATATTATCTTTGGTGAGTCGATTACCAATTATGGTTTTTCCATCGCCTTTACCACAAGCCATAAACTTGGCTAGCCAACTCTTCACTTTTAGGATATGGTGAGTCAATACCATACAATTTTGGGCAAATTGCAAGCCGTCAACGGATTTGAGAAATCTTTACCAAGAGCCGCTTTGCTCTGGATTAGCCAATCCTTATGTGGGTTAGACATGGTGGACTGATTACCATTTGTTGTGTTTAGTACATAGTACTTCCACTAAAAAATTTAAAATTTGGCCATTTTGGGAAAAAGGGACTAAAAGGGTACATTTTATGATCAAATAAAGGGTACATTTTATGATCAAATTCTGAAATTTCCCCACACTTAGAAATGAATATTGTCCTCAATATTCAAAGTACCTACTGTAATGCCGAAACTTAGAACGTAAAAGATAACATTACTAGCTAAGTGTGGAAACACAACAATTATTCTCTTTTAATATTTACAATTTTCATTTTTAGATCTATATACAACATGTGGGCATCTCCCCACACTAGGTGGTACACACGGTGAAAACCCATGTTAAGCTATGTTTTTGATTACCGAGTCGCTAGCTTGACTCGACCCAATTCATTTGTTCATGGGGAAGCAAAGTGGAAGAAACAATCTCCATCGGACTTTCATTCAAAATGTTTATATAAACATTTGAAGCACATGAAAGTTCCACACCGATGAGATATGCATGCACCCGGCTCACAAATGGTACATGGAAATGCAGGTCAAAGATAGTGTCTTCATTCCGAAGGAGTGAAGAACAGGAGAAGCTACGGATATATGAAGAAGAGAAAGAAAGTCATGATAATGATCTTGACTAACTCATCATCATCGGAAGGGAATTCATGCTAGCATGAATTTCATCTTTAAGCTCAATGGTCTAGACATATCCGGGTGTGTCTAGATCAAAGTAGAAGTTATCATACTCGTGGAGATATGATAACAAAGGAGTTCATCCGAGAACTCCATGAAGGTGAATGAATCATATTCAATTGATATGAGTGGGTTCACCGGTGAACTCCTCCAATGTACATGATTCATAATCGGGAGAGAATTATGAGAATGAAAAGTGGTACCGCCACTAATCTTCTCTCCCATATCATTAGAATGAAGGCTTTCATTTCCGAATAGAATCATCTGAAAGAATGTCACTATCCTTAATGGGGATAGGAGATGAAATAGGTTTTTATTGAAAGCCTCGATTTTAGAAATGAGAAGATCGACATTCAAGAATGTTGCGAAGTGCTTCATCTTTGATTTCGGTGTCGAACTTCATCATTCTCTTCTTCTAAGCTAACAAGCTCGAAGGTGAATCTTCCATATAAATGATGTCTCCACAAGATAACGAATCATTATCATTAGAATCGGAGAACATCTCAATATGATCATTTTGGAAGACAAGAGAGAGGATATCACACACATGATCAAGAATTTCGTGATTCTCTTGGGATTGGGACAAGGTTCTCAACACTAGACTTTATGAATTCGTCCGATTCCTTTTCGTGAACAGTGTCAAGATGCTCATCCCCATGTTTAGAGAGTGAGTGGGAATATCGTGTGATAACAACAGATCGAGGGAGTTTAGAAGGACTAGCATACATATGTTTAATACTTTCCATTTGTTCTTACGCTAGTAATTCCATCATAGTCTTTTCTCCCCGATTTTCATGGAAGGAGTTTCAACCGATGAACTTGATGAACTGCATAAAGTTGACTAATATCAAGGGTAACTTCATCATCATCGTCATCGTGAATGAAACGGAATCGAGAGCTAGATTTGGTCGCTTTCTCTTTTGCAATTGATTCCCTAATAGATTTTTCAAAGGCAACTGGGAATCTAATTTAGCATCCGCTCTTCACTAACAAAACTTCCATGGATTTCTCATTTGGATTATCTTGGGAGGACATAGCCGACTCCTCCTGTTCTTTTAATAACCCGAGTCTTGATAGAAGGTCCATCGTAGTTTCATGAGGAGTCGCTTGAATCATTTGGTCTTGTGGAGGTTGGTCTTGATATGAAGAGTCGTAATTGTTACAAGGAATTGGGTTCCCTGCTTGACAATCCGAGCTAGAGTGAGGACCTCCACAATACTACAACAAAGAAACCGATGTGGTTGTGAGTGGTATGTGTTGTAGTCATAATTGGTATAAGGAACCCGCTCATAGACAAGCGTGTTTCCGATTGACAATCGAATCGTAGTGTGAACCACCACAGTACTCACAACAAGAAACTCGCCGAGTCTCACAAATGAGGTAGGCGATGGAATGAATCGGTTGTGTTATGGTAGGAATAGGGATCCCGGTTATGACAGACCCGCTTTCGATTCCACCATGCTACAACCGGGGCAATTGCCACCATTATAAGGACCACCACACCATTGACAATCAAGAGGGTGAGGATAAGACATAGAAAGAATCAAAGGTTTACAGAGGGTAAGAAATGAAGAATCAAAAGGGTAAGAGGGTAAAGAGGAATATTTTTGGTATTTTTGAAAAACATGTTGTAAAAACTAAGAATGAAAATCTTTTTGGGTTTTTTGATTTTATAGATGGTATAAACAAGGAGTGATTATTCAAATCACTAAACGCTAAACGAAGACTATTAGCACCGCCCCGCATGCGCCTAAAATTTGATTGGTGCGAAACGTCAAGTTTTCTCGCTGAGTGATCACTTGAATGATCACCGTAAGGAACTTAAAACACTCACACACCAACTCAATGAAGATCGGAGAGTATAGTGTTTCCCCAGGTCGTTAAGTCCCAACGAGCTGTGCGAGAATAGTCAAACGTGTAGTGATCGAGGAATCTGAACGGGAAAAAGGGATTGTGATATGATTATAACTAAGGAAAAGCCCATAAACTACAGGGGCTTAAATGCAAATTAAAGAAAGTTAAAAAGATAAAATCTATTAAATAAATGCAAATTAAAGAAAGTTAAAAAGATAAAATCTATTAAATAAACGCTATCACTATATTTAAAATGATGAACGTTTAAAACTAAAAACTTACGTTTAAATAAAATTACGTAAACGTGCAAAATAAAAAGTGAAATCTAAGAAATAAAAGTCCTAAAAATATGAAAAATATATTTTTACAAACCTAATGATAAAAGAAACTTTATAGAAAAGAAAATTATTTTATGACTATTTAATTAATTATTATTAATTAAAACTATTTTAACTATTAAATAATTACCTAAAATACAAGAAAATAGGAAATAAAGCTTGAAAAATAAAATTAAGACTTAGAAAAGTCTAAAATAACAAACTAGAATTTTCAAAACTATTTTTGTATTTTTATGATTATTTTTCTATTTTCTAGGAATTAAATACTATTTAAATCTAATTAAATTATTTAAAAATACAAATTTAACTAAGAAAAATATGGAAAAATACTTTTTTGGGTTTTTATATTTATCTTAACTTAATAAAATAGAAAAATTATTTTTTTGAACCTTTTTCTAATTTTTTATATTAAATACTAATTAAAAATGCTTAAAAACTCATTTAAAATAGGAAAAATAGCAAATTAACTTAGAAAAATCTGAAAATTTCAGGAAAAGTCTAAAATAATATTAAGAAGCTAAGAAAAATGGAAAATCATTGGCTTGTTTGGAGGATTAAGCAACTGATGTCCAAAGTGCTTAAAAATAAGCACTTTGGATAAGCTAATGAAGACCACTAAGCACCAAATCAAAACAGGAACTTCTATAAGCTAAAGGGACTGAAATTGAACAAGTTTCAACTATCCCTAACCACTGATAAGCAAATTGAACAGATTTGAGGTTTTGAGATTTTAAGCTAAACAGTGAAAGGGGTGCCCACTTGCAGCAATAAAATAAGCAATCTAATAAGCTAGAAACCTAAAAACAGGACTTGGAATTTGGAGAAGACCTGGGTGAGATTCTATAAACCAAAAATTAGACCTAATTAAGCTAAAATGAGGCTGCAGTGTGCCTTACAAATCTACGACAAAAACACATGGGTTGATGACCCCCCATTGTGGTACTTAGGTTCTAATCACAAGCTTTTTTGAGGCTTTTAAAAATTTAACAAAATTCTTCAAAAATGATAAATAGAAAATAGACCAGCCTAAGTTTTGAAATCACCAAGTCACACTGAATTTGGCTTAGAATTGAGCTCATGAAAATTCTTATTAGCCTGGCTCAGAAACTGACCTTGCAATATTTGACTTTTGAAAAAGAGTTGGGAAGTTGACTTATTTGAGATTTGGACTAACTTTGTAGACTGACCTAGGTGTATTATGAGGAGATGAAATTAGAACAAGCTATGTTCATGACATCTGGACACAAAACCAGTTCATGCTTTTCCAAAACTTCAACACACAAGACAGTGAGACAGAAATTATGCAATGTTGACTATCAGTGTTTGAAGGCCCAAGTTTAAGACCACAATGAGTTATATTAAGATAAGCAAGCCTAGGAGTACTAGTTTTAACCTCTGCACAGGACTCTAAGACAGAATCAACATGCAATCCAAACATCCTTTATAGAATCTGATAAGCAAATAAAATAAGCTAAACACTAGACCAAATTGTATTGATGATCATATGAAGTTAAACTAACCTACATACAACTTAAGAAACAGATTTCAACAGTATATATCCACAGATACACTAACAACCATAAAATGCAAATTGACCTTGAAATGTGAAAATATGAAATACAAACTTACATGTGCCAGATGGTTTGCAGACCAATACCAAACCAAAAACTAACCTAAATGAACCTATTCTAACCCCTTTTCATCCTCTGCAACAACAGAATCCATCACCATATCCATTTTGAGCCAAAATTGACTTTTGTTGACCATAATGTAAAAATGTTAAAACTTATCTCCAAGCATACCAAAAGCTATATAGAGCTTAAGTGAGCTGGTTGAGCTTAAAATAAGCTAATAGAAGCTTGTTCATAAGAAAATAAAGCGGAATTCTTCACATGAATCGGAAAATATGAATTTGCATGAAACTTTGAAATTGAAGATTGAAAGTAAATTAGAATGATAATATCACTTGAGTCTAATACATTTGAAGCTTAATATTACATTTTAGCATACTAATTGAAAGACTTTTATAAAAACGACATACAATGGAATAAAAAAAAACTAACTACTCTCTTCTCCTCTGTCTTTCTTCCTTTTTATACATCCATGAGCCTCCACGTGTCTTCTTAAGTGTTTCCCACCACCCATCTTAGCCAATGGGAGAATTTTGAAGGATTTGGCCAATTTATGTGTTTTGGCGGGAAGGGTATATTTTGACTTTGTTGACCTTTTCACTGCAACTAGGGGGGGGGGTGAGAGGTGATATGATGAGTGGAAGGTGATAAGGTGATGGGATGGTGTTGGGAGAAGGTTTAGGGGTTGCGGTGAGGTCCGGTGGGAAGAAGGAGTAGGATAAGGTGGAGGAAAAAGGCGGTGTTTGGTGGCTTTTGACCAAGGGGTCAAAAAGGTAAGGGTCCAAAAGTGGTAGTGATGGGGGTTCAAATCGGTTTGACAAGTCAAATAGGTGTAAAGGTATTAATAAAGACAAGGACTAGTGTTGTCATTTCGAAATTGCAAGGACCTATTCTCGCCAAAGCGAAAAGTTGTTCCAAGGACTAAAATTGACAATCTCACAAAGTACAAGGACCAAACTTGCCATTTTCACATTTTCCGAGGACTAATTTCGCCAATTTTGAAAGTTCGGACCTTTTTCGCCATTTTACAAAAGATTTATTCAAGGACCATTTTGACAAATTAGAATATTTCGGGACCTTGAATAACATTTCTCTTTATTTAGATTTACAGGACTGCTTTTGACAACTTTTGAAACTTGGGGACTAAAGCGCCAATTATGCAAATTTGATCGTTTTCACCGATTTTGATATTTTGCATTTAAAACACATAAAACACTTGTTTGTGATATTTTTATCATTTTGATGCGTTTCGAGTGTTTTCGGATGTTTTCAGCTTAAATGGTACAAAATGATGAGTATTTAGACACTCATCGTGGACGCGTCGGTCGCCATCATTAGGGTTTCGCCTTGGCCACGTTAGTCTTGCGGCGCCACCTTATGCTTGTGACACCGTCCCTTGATCTCGACCGCGTCGATCAAATCTAGGTCGCTCGAGTCATGACGACCTACTCTTTTAAAGCCCGACACCGCCACGAAAATAAGCAATTTGGCTACCGAGTCACAAAGTGATGCGACGCCACAGATAACACCGACGCCGTCCCCTTGTGTTTTAGCACTTGAGTGTCTCGATTCTTGACTTTGGCCATTTTCTTCAGATATCCGCGCCTTTTCGTCCAAATAAGTGCCATTCCAAAGAATTTGTCTTCAAGAGACCTAAAAGTGAAAAGGAACGATATTAAGTAATAACGGATACAAAAGTTATCAAATAAAGGCTTAAACGACCCCTCAAAAGGTACATTTTAAAACCTTATCAAATATCCCTACACTTGGTATTTGCTTGTCCTCAAGCAAATGTGCTTTAGCCAATTAATTTATAAGTTGGGGTCATGAAGCATTGGTTTAAAACAATCCACAACACATATAAGCCCCAAGAAAGTCATAACAAGCACGGAATTACATACTAGCACCTCACATGGGGTGTTTGGATACTCACATCTCTCGGTGTATATGAAATATAACAAGTTGGAAATGGAAGACAAACACTCATTAACCGGTCCTAGTACATAGATTACCATAGGCTTGAGAATAGATCAAACCTCCATCGCTTTGGCGTAAGCACCTAGGAAAGACTATCAAAGAGGTCTTTTAAAGGGTTGTAATGTTAGGCTTACGGTAGGGAAGCAAAGGGTTTGGTGGGATAGGCTATTTAGTGGTGGCAAGTCAAAAATCTTTATGTTACAAGCATACGAAGAATGGCGTTGCTAAGCCAAGACTCGACACTCTAAACTCTAGATAACTGAAACAAACAATCATGAATTTAAAGATAGATGGAGGATGGTAGCCCGTATTTTTTTTTAATTGAACACTCTATTTTTTTCTTTTCTCTTTTTCTTTTTTTTTTGATTTTTTTTTTCTTCATACACTTTTACTCTACCATCCTTTACGGTAACATCAAAATGATAGGGATTTATAGGCACATCCCTACACTTGAGTTTTTATTACTCTAACACTAATTTGACCCGAATTGAAAAGATCAAAACACTTGGAGTACATTATTACGCAAATAAAGGGAATTTGAATTTAACGTTCCCTTCCCGTCATTTCATAAACTTTAACTTTTCCCATGAGTATCAATCATCTCAAAACTGTATACAAAGGATATGACTCGACTTAGCAACTCATGCAAGCAACTAGATAATTGAACTAAGGGTTTAGGGTGATAACAATAATGCACTAAAAGTGAGTGCATACAAGGTAGGCTAAGGCGATTTGGGTGTACATGTAATACCTGAATTTCTAAAATTCACAAAAAGACCAAAATAACCCTACAATCAAAAGTATGAAAAATTAATTCAAAAGAATACCAAGTAAGCTATGTAAATTCAGAGAATTTTAAGAAATATCCCACATGACCTAAATAAATATTAAACACTTTGTAAAGGTAGTTTTTATAGTTTATGATTTTATAAAAATTAGTTTTGTATTTTACATATTAGCCGAAAATATTTAAATAACTTTATAAAAGAAATAAAACTAAATTAAAGCCCAATATAATTTATATTATTAAAAGACCATTTAATCTAAGTCCAATACATATTAAAGCCCACAAGAAAAATAATAGCTCAAGTATATATACATATATTCGGTCCTTAATAATTCCTATTCACCGATAACCCTAAAACCGACCTAAAAACCTCTCCCAAGTCGACTTCCAGTTTCCAGAGGTTGGGACCATTTTTCTTGGACGAGATTCAAGGCATAGAAGGTGGGAAAAATAGTGGTTGAGTTCCAGAATTGCTGTGGTGATCGTTGTGAGTTTTTGAAAAGATTAGGGTTTCGACAAAAGGAGGTTTTTGTGTCTTCTTGTTCTAACGATTCAAGCACATAAAGGGTATGTTCCTAATGTTATTCTCAGTCCTATAAGTCGTATGTAACACATAAAAATTAGCCATGCATGATTTACAAGTCGTATGAAATTATTCGAAACCTAAAACCCTAAAAAGCATATATAACTAACGAATGAGCTTTAAATATTTTTAGAGATCATGAGTTGATTTTTCCAGAAGTTGATACATGTTATAAGACCTGAATAAAATGCTTAATCATGAATTCGAAGCTTGTGTGGATTGTCTTGGGTTTTTCTTGATTCGAAAAGCATAAAAAGGAAAGGTTTTTAAAAGAGGTGATTAGGGTTTTTCATGAACTAGGGTTTCCTTGTAATCATTGAAGGTAATTAATGAAGTATTAATGAGGAGCTAATGATTGGTGTAACTTAGGTTTAGGGCTTGCTTTTGAATTATGCCCTAATCGGTTCTAAATAAAAAGGTTTGGGTTGATTTTGTAAATATTGAAACTTAAAGGTTATTTTTATAAACAGTAAAATACTTGTACTAAACGTATAAAAATAAGTGTGGGGGTTAAACGTGTAATTTTGGATATTTAGAGGGCCATTTGAATGGTTATTTAACTTAAAGGGTATGTTTTGTAAATTCTAAAATCTTTGGGCTAAAAGTGTAAAATATGAAAATAGAAGGTTAGATCGTATAATTAAAGATGTTGAAGGTGCAACATGTAATTTTGGGTAACTATGGGTCAACATGTGTAAATGAATTTCGTAAGGACATGCGTGAGTTTGAGTTAATTTCCGTTTGAGTTTTCGTGCGTTCTAGGTCAAAGTGGAAATCATTAAAGGAAGTAACATGTTAATTGAATACGTAATAAATGATGTTAAAAGTATGGAAACCCTAGAACCTAAATAGGGAATGATTAGGGTTAAAAGCTAATTGTGTAATTTCGTTATTTCATGTGAGTTATAAATTATGTAAACTACTTTGAAAGAGAATCTTAAAATCCGTCTTTGACATTTGTAAACCCTATGCTATGAATGATGATCATATAAGCTCTTAAATAAGATGATTATCATATAAAACCCATACGTCTGGCTAATTAATAATTGAAACCCTAAAACATTGGAATTCCGTCTGTCACTAAAAATGGAAATAATCTGACAACCCTAAAAGTATTAATGAGATTAATCCGTTATACTAATAAGTATTAAATAATCATAATCCGTGTAGATTCGTTGAAGGAGACGCGACGTTACATCTTCGTATTCGCTCATTCGCTTGTTTTCTTCTCATTTGCTTAAGGTACGGATATTCATCTTACTTTAAGACACTTGTGTTATCGTACATGAGTTCGACCTTTTCAAGAAGGTCCCTCATGTTTTCCTTCTTCATTATGTCTCTCATGCTTATTAGGATTTCCGATGCCATTGCTATGAACCCTTTTCTGAATGTTTGATCTGTTACTTATCTGAATTTATGTTCTAGTGAACTATGCAATATCTGATGTGAACTTATGTTAGGAAGATTTTGATATGCATAATTGTGAACCCTGCTACTTTTGGGTTATGAACTTATGATTATGAACCTCTGGTTATGAACTTCTGTTTATGAATATATGATGTGCCACTATGATATGAACTTATGATTTACGAATATCGAATATGAACCTTAGGATATGAACTATCGATATGATTACGTGACCTTGTGTTGAATATGATCGTGTTATATCCGAAACTGTTTGACTTAAGTTGGTTGACTATAACCAAATATTTAACTAGTCATGGGGTTCCATGTCCGTATCGATGATGCACCTCGATATGACTCTAGGGCGATAGAGTGATGTTCGCCACGTCTCGGATGGTGAAGCATATTTGTGAATATGTAGGAAGGGCGTATGGATGCATCCTAGATCCGATCCGTTATCCGATATGTTATCGGTGAATGATGTCGTGTGCAATACGCGTCTTCACAAAATTCAGAGCTAGCTACTCCATATATGTACATTTATTTTCCAAGTTATTTTGGAAGATTAAAGATGTTTCGATATGATATGTTAGTGAATGTGCTTATGACGATTTGTTTAAGTGATTTTTAGTTGCCACGCTAGATTTTAAGATTTATATGTTTAAACATGATTCGATATATCGATATTATGATTTGATATCATTATGTGAATGCGTCGATCTGCGAGATGAATGTGCTAGTGTGTATTTGAGTGTTTTGAAGGTTAACATGTATGATGGTTCAGCTAAATTTGTAAACCTTGTCAATAGGTTAATTATCTCGTCTCGTATATGTGACACTGCCATGTTTAGCTCGCTAAGGTTAGGATTTGATATTAGAACCGGTTTAGTTATTATATACGCCATGAACTGTCTCATTGTTTCATTGCTACAATAATGCATTAAGTGTATTAAATGTTGATTAATTGATTTGTATGATTGCTATGATTATTTACTAGAGATTTCCGTTAGCTTTTAGACTTTCCGTTTGGCTTATACGTAACTGTTATTTTGATATGCTATGTGTTTGTTTGTTACGATGTGTTTGTTTCGTGTCTTTGATGTGCTATGTGATGTCTAAAGCTGTTATGTGGTTGTTTGGATTTACGATATTTGTGCTTCATGAATTCTAAAAGATCCTTCGCCATTATTTCATTTCTATTTCCGTTATTCGTATGTTTGTTTTGTTTTAGTTTTTGTTTCATTATATCCGCTCTTTGGGCTTTGTAAGCTCACCAGCACTTTTCTTTTCTGCGGGGTATCTAGCATTTCAAGATGAGCTTATGGGATAGGCGATCCGGGTTGAGAGAAAGACTTTACCATAGAGATCTTAGATTTAATTTGAAGTTTTAGCTATTTATGTTTTCTTTTGAATATTTTGTAAAGGCTTCCGCTTTTGTACATTAGTTAAAGTTCGATATGAAACCGTATTGTGATATCTTTACCCTTGTCGGCCTGGGGTGTTACAAAGACATTTGGGGTGGGGTGTAAACAATGCTCTTCATTGATATTTTGAAAATCGAAACATCACGAGAACCGCGAAAAGGATAGGCTCGAGGGGTTAACTAGGGTATCGTGTACTAAAGATGAGTACAACGAAGGTGTGGGGAATTACTCAACCGATGTGGAAGAAGTAATTATATTACGGGTATCAAACAAGGGTTATCCTAATGCCTCTTATCATTTAGTTATTCCTAACTACACAAGTGTAGTCTTACTAGCGATCTCGGGATGCATCACAAAACAAGTTCTAGAATCTAATATACTACCGGTTCACACACTAAGCATTAAAGATGAATGCTTTAATTCTTACTAATCTAAGGGCGATCCTCACATTTTGGGTGGAATTTAGGTGGTAAAGGGTTTTTGTGCTAGTCATGCAACTTCCTATCCGTGAGACGCTTTTGTTAAGACTAATGGCCCACTCCTATATGTCATGAAAAAATTTAAATTTGGTGCCAAAATTACCCTAACCGACATTTTCTCATGGTTTATTACACAAATACAATTGGACAAAGCAAATAATCAAGGATAAGCATAGTTTCAAAGTTCCGTTTATTTTCCTCCCTACACTTAAACCGAACATTGTCCCTAAAGTTCCCGAAAGTATCAAAGTTATGATAATAGAAGGTAATAAAAACGAAGAAACTAATACTCCCCGATTAGCTCGGTAGGATCCGTGTGTGAAGTATTGGTTAAATCCTTTCCAAGAAGAATGTATGCGTGAAAAGCTCCTTCCAACCTTATGTATCTTCTTCTTGATAAATAAAACACGCACACTTGAAGAAAACAAACGAAACCCGGCGTAAAATCGGCGGTAATAATATATATAAGACTCTATTAAACTAGGATATAATGCTTGTGGAATGGATGTTTCACAATTCGGAAAATTAAGACTCGAAAATTCCAAAATTTATAAGTAGCTCGAAAACGAGAAAAAAGTAATCTGTTGTTTTAATCCTTCCCGACGCCTTGGTTGCGATCTGACGCCGTCAGTTATCCCGACAAAAGCGGTGCGATTTTCTGGAAAAATTCGGAAAATTTACATCTTTAGAATCTGGAAAAATTTCGCAAAACATCCATTATGACTCGATACAAGCATTTGACTCGAACAAACACAAATATATATCTTTTAATTAATTGCAATTCTCATGTTTACGTTTCTTTTGAAAATGTGTAATCCTCCTACACTTATCCTTTATGTAAAATACCTTTTATGCAATTAAGACGAGGTTAACAACAAAATAAAGCATTTTACAAATTTAAACATGACAATAAGCAATCAATAAAAGATATATGACACTAACAAGCAAACAATTAAGCATGGGTTGCCTCCACGAAGCGCTTTTCTTTATTTATGAGTCTTGTAGCTAGACTCAAGTCGCGCCCTATGTGACTTCATTGTCGTCCTTCTTTTCTTCTACTAAGCCTTCATCATAAGGTTGTAGGCGTTGTATGCTCACCGTGAATTCTCTTCCAACATCGTCTATTATGATAACGGTTTTATTTTTAGATTAGTTTCTTTCACCGTATAAGGTCCAAACCATCTTGGCTTATTCTTCCCATAATGCTTTTATTCTTGATTTATATAAAAGCACCTTTTCTCCATTCAAAAATTCCTTAGGGTTCTTTTGAGTTTGTGGTATTGTGGTATAGTTATTTCCTAACTTTTATCATGTTTCCACAATGTCACATTTAACCCTTGAACCATGAATTCTCTAAGCCCTTTTCCCATTCACCATTTTCTCCTTAACTACATTATTGGACACCTGCGAATTCTTATCTTTTACCTTATCCATAATCTTCAAAGGATATCTCGGAACAATAGGTATCCTAACTTGTCCTTTTCCACTTTTTAGTATCATAATCCCTTCACTGCATTTTATGGTTGCCTTGGCGGTGGTCAGGAAAGGTGTTCCCAGGATTAATGGCAGGTTTTTATCTTCCTCAATGTCTACAATTGCGAAGTCCACCGGATAGACAATATTGGCAACCTCAATTAAGACATCCTCCGCTATTTCTATGGGATAAAAATATGAATGATTTGCTAAGGAAATTCTAAGATTGGTCTTGGTCGGTTCCTCACTAGTGAATTTATTATAGACTGACAGAGGCATTATGTTTACATCGGATCCCTGGTCGGCCACGGCATTTAGGTTCTCTAAGTCACCTATGCTACATGGAATTACAAAGTTCCCTGAGATCTCTTGCTTCTTAGTTACTGGCTTTCTCAGAATCGACTCGTACATAGGTCCAATAGGCATGATGGTGTCATACTCTTCCTCTCCTATTTCACCTAAAAGGGCTTTCCTAAGAACATCATTGCACCTAAAGTTTTTCACTTGGTTAGTGATTGTTTTCTTATTAATCTCATGCTTAAGGTAATACTTGATGAATTTGGGTTCATCATCAGTCCGAGCCTCATTCTTATCCTTACTATCCTTGTCGCTCTCGGGCTCCTTCTTCTCAACTGCTCCATCCTCATCGGAAGCAATGGAAATGGCGTTAATGAGACAAAGTGGGGTGGCGTGCTCATCGCTCCTCACTAGCACCTTCTCAGAATCTTCGTCTTAGTGTACTCTTTCACTAAGTCCATCATTTCGCCATTTTTTCCTGTATTTCATCCCTTTGTCCATTGAAGGCTTTTAAGAGGGTGTCGAGCTTGGTTGTCATCTCGCTTTGTCGTTGCTTGAAATCGGCTTCAAGTTGTGTCAATCGAGCTTCTTGAGATGACATGAATTTGGACACCATTCCCTCAAGACTAGTGGAAGTTCCGGTGTTTGGAGGGTTGTTGTAGGATTTTCCTAAGTTATTAGGCTCGAGCTTAGGAGTCTCGTAGGAGCTCATTAGGAATTTGACTTGATCTTCAAGTTCGAACATCCTACGATTGGAAGGTTGTGAGTCAACGGGTGGCAAAGAGACTGCCTTATCAGTTTTGGACAACTCACGGGGGTCATTCCAACATTCGTTTTCATAGAGGGCAAGGTCCTCTATTATACCCCATGATTCTTCCGCGGTGAGATCACTAAGTTTTCCACCGGCCGCTTGGTCAATGGATCGCTTGGTGGGGAAGTTGACATGATCATA
Source organism: Chrysanthemum lavandulifolium (assembly GCA_022545495.1). Lineage (NCBI taxonomy): Eukaryota > Viridiplantae > Streptophyta > Magnoliopsida > Asterales > Asteraceae > Chrysanthemum > Chrysanthemum lavandulifolium. The sequence goes on from CM040242.1 coordinate 145,975,012, forward strand.
GAAGAGTTGGACTTGGAGCCAAAGATCAATGCCGTGATGAGGACTTTATGAAGTAAGTCCTTGAATCGAGTCCATGCTTCAGAGAGATTCACCTTGGACGTTGTTGGAACATCAAGATATCATTCCTAAGCTTAGTGGTTCTCCCGGTGGGAAAAATTGAGGAAGCGAGAGGTGAGATCATCCCAACTTGAGATGGAGCCAGGGAAGTCGCTCAAGCCAATTACTAGCTTGGTCCCGTAGAGAATTGGAAGAGCCGCAGACGCGTGGTCTCCCGAGTAGTAGCATCGAGGTCGATGGAATCGACAATTTTAAGGAAATCCTTAAGATGTTGATTAGGATCTTCGGAACGAAGTTCATGGAATGCACATCCGTTTTGCACCAATTGGATGGTGTCAGATCGCAGGGCCGTAGTGTGGGCTTGATCGGGAAGCTCAATGGTGTTCCTATAGCCTAGGTGGCTTGGTCTCGAGTATTCACCAAGAGTACGACCTCTTGGCGGGTCATTTGGTGGTAGGTTGATGAATGGTGGTTGGTTATCACCTTCCATGATGAAACGTGATGGGCTTCTGAACAAAGGTCATGAAGAAGGGGGATAGACTATGAGGAAGTGAAATTGAGAAAATTTTACTTGATAGGAATCAGCAAAGAAACCTAAGCGAGGTGGACTACTAACTAGCTATTCTATTCCCGTGCGTACGCGCCAAAACTTGATAACGCTACAGCGTGGCTCGTGGTCAAAGGAACTTCCTTTTCTTCGAGCAAGTTTTATAACACCCTAGGCGATGAACCTAATCGTTGTAGTGTAGTATTAGGGTAAGCCACGGGTATTGATATCGTTCTCTTGGGGAATAGGAATGCTAGTGAGAAGTTACTACGCTAAGGTTGGGGTTGAGGAAGATTATTTTTTATCTTTTTATATTTTTAAGAAAAGGAAAGGTACGAATCTCGGGGTTTGGATTTGGGGGTTGGTATTTCTACCGATTACTCTACTTATCTAATTATCTAATTACATAAGCTAAGGTGAGGATAGTCTATGTCTATTGTTGTGTGTTCGTATGATAGTTAAAGATGTGTTTACCTAGATGCTACTACTCCCTAGTTATCTCCTATTGATGGTTGCATTGTCACGTCCTTATTCTTAACGCGCTATGTTTTCTAAGGTTGTAAGGTGTGCATTCCCTAACTCTTTGAAGTCACCTTTAAGTGTAGTAAACGAAATCCACTAAGTAATTCATAAACTAACTTTGAGGTTATCTTTGAGTTTAGTAAACGAAATCCACTAAGTCATTCATAAACTATCAAAGATTTATCAAGTATTAAACACAATGATAGCCTAGTCGCACTCCTAAGCCAATTACAATTAAGATAAGAGACAACCTAACAATAATTAACAACTAGGTTTCATATATCTAAGCAAGCACACAAGTAATTTAGCGGACATGGTAAACATGCAAGCATACACACAAGTAATTGAAGACATAATTGAATTAATGAAGTAAAACACTTATCTTGATGTAAGATAGGGTTTAGAACCTAAAATCTTGTACAAGATGCCTTGGTTGGTTTAGGTTTTTACTCAAAAGACTACACACTAAAAGCGAAAAATTCGGATTCTATATATAAGATTACATTCGCGACGGCGCCACCTTATGATTTGTGACGCCTTGGTCGCCGTTATTAGGATTTCGTCTTGGCCACGTTAGTCTTGCGACGGCGTCACCTTATGCTTGTGACGCCGTCCCTTCGATCTTTGACGCCGTCTGGATCAAATCTAGGCCGTCGAGTTGCGACGACCTACTCTTTTAAAGCGACACCGTCACATGAAAATAAGCAATTTGGCTCGAGCCATCACAAAAGTGATGCGACGGCGCCACAGATAACACCGACGCCGTCCCTTGTGTTTTAGCACTTGAGTGTCTCGATTCTTGACTTTGGCCATTTTCTTTGTATATCCGCCTTTTCGTCCAAATAAGTGCCATTCCAGAATTTGCCTTCAAGAGACCTAAAAGTGAAAAGGAACGATATTAAGTAATAACGGATACAAAAGTGATCAAATAAAGGCTTAAACGACCCCTCAAAAAAGTACATTTTAAAACCTTATCAGATGACTTTGTGAGTAGTGATAAAAGTGAAGTAAGATGGTTAGGATGATTCAAGATTAGGAATATAAAAAAAAAATGTGCGAATGAGCACAACTTGACTTGATGATGAAATCGACCATTGTCGTCCTACAAGAATCCAAAAGAGTTAGTACGAAAGGAAAACATTTATACAAATGGATAAATTGTTCACATAAAATCATCAAACGAAAAGAAAGAACACGTGAAGACTTATATAAATGCAACTCATTTATAAACATATAGAAACTGATAATCCTAAGTGTTGAACAAGTGCTTGTGTGGAAAAACAAATTTTGAAATGATTATCTAAAGAGATAATGTACCTACTATTCCACGGTTCCACCGGTTCCATCACTAGAGGGATCCGGCTAGCTTAAGTCTAGGGATCCGGCTAACAGATGAGGTGAAAAAGAGGTGATTGGGTTCTAGTAAGGTCTAGCACCTACATATCCTAAGTTACTCAGTCTATTAAGTGTATTACATGAAGATGGAATTAAATGATCAAGAGAAAATGATTGATGGTAGCTAATGATTTTTACAGCAAGCACACATGTATACACGTTTAAGCAAAGCAAGGAGAGCATGTAGAGATCACATATAGGCAATCAAATGAGATCGAGCTCACAAATAACACAAAGGTTTAGCAAACTTAACAAGAACTATTCAAGAAGCCTAAAACAAATTTACGGTCTAGATTAGTAAATCATTTACACTAACAATGACATGCAAGGTATGTGTCTTGAAAGAAAAGAGCACATGATGGTGTTCAAGACAAAAGAGTTGTGATGTGCTAGTTTAGGACAATCTAGTTATTACGGATGATGATTAGCACGCAATGAGCTTCGTCCATGAAGTCATGTAGCTCTTCTCGATCAAAGCAAGAAAATCGCTTGATGAGGCAAGTGGTTGTGATTAACTAAAAGAAAAATTAATTTTACAACTTGTTTGATTAGTAATCCTAAGACAATGCAAAGTATTTCCATTGTAAACTTACTTTAGGAAAACATAGGAGTATAAATTTCTCAAGTGAGAGAATAAATATGAGACTATTACTAGTGGTGCTCAATTATGGCTAAACACGACCATTTTACAGGCGATTCCACATACCCAACTTCTATCAAGGAAGCAATTCAACAGTTAGGTCAAATTGAGTTTCTAGTGCAATAAGTTCTCCAAGATTCATTCTCAAGTTAGGAAAATTTATATTCCTACAATGGCCTATCGAAGAGTAACAATGATGATACTTTGCTTCATTTTTATTAATATTATATTTGAAACAACTAAGGTGACGAAGATGTCAAAAATATAAAAGTTGCCCATATGGTGAACAAAAAAAATGGTTGGATGAGCTAGTTCAACATATGTTGTTGGAAAGCTCAAGTTTGGACTTTCGGATATAAACAATTATATTTGCGTTGAAAAATAATTTACTTGAGTATATCGGATGAAATAATCAAGTTGTCAATCCTACTATGAAGCTTGGAGGCGATCATGAAAAGGAAAGCGGAGAGTACATCATCAACACAAGTGTAGGTTATGATCCGATGTACATTCTTGTTGTTTTTAGAAAACGATACAAGAAAATATGAAATCAAGAATTCATATAAGCACATAAAACATTTATGTTGCACACATGACAAACTCAATCAAAAAGCCATTTAGTGTGTTATATGTTTTAAACATTTTTCAACTTATAAAACTAACATTTTCGACACAACTAGATGTTATCCCAAACACTCCTTCAAGTAGCACATTGATTAGTAGAATATTACTAAATCGACAAGAAAGAGAATGAATAGCAAGGTAAGGAAACCACATATGTTATTCAATCAAACAAGCACAAAAGCTATTTGAGATAAGGAAATAATAAAGTAATACAAGGAAGACAATTTATCATTTAGCATAGCATACGAAAGTTCTTTTCATCGCTTTGTGTTAAATACAAACATGTATACCAAGCAAGATTAGTTTCTTTTATAAATATGATCAAAACCTTAATTTCAAAAGAGGACACATTGTTATTCAAAGATGAAAACATCCGTATCCAATTAGATCAACAGTTTGTGCAAAAGTTATGACCAAAAAAATGACTTTCTATTATAAATCAATAATTCTGTAAATTTTTGTTTTGAATCAGTTTATGAAATCATTTTTAAATGAAAGTATACTCAAATACCTTTAAAATGATAGGTGGCACGACTTCTAACAACTTACGGTTAATTAGTTATGAATTTTTCAAATTCAGACAAAAACTGTCTTCTGTACCACGGATCCTTTGCCTGAGGGATCCGTCCAGTGCAACCTTTGTAGACTTTTTAGTGAAGGTTTAACCCGACGAAAAGGTTTAACCTTTGTAGACTTTTTAGTGAAGTTATATTATCCATTTTTACCTTTATTCAAGCTTGATTAACAAGATATCTAACAACAAAACTTCAAAGAGAAAAAAAAATCAACAAAACACTTTTCATATTATGCTTGACTTCACCAAAAATTTGATACAAGGACCTTACTCGTTTTGAAAACCATTTGTTTTAATAACTAGAGCCAACCCGCTCTAATACCAATTGTGAAAACGTTGAGGGGGGTGAATACGTTTTCGTTTAAAACTTAAAACTTTTGTATCAAATATAGTATAAACCATTGCATTTGCTAATCTCGATGCGAGGATGCATTTAACGCATTACGGCATGTAAGGCCAACCTCTTAATATCACATAAGATTCTGCAAGATTAATGGTTCATTATAAATCAAGTTTCACCATTATTAGTCCGATTGCTTTTTCTTGATCAAGTGTGTCATAATATGTAAAGTGTTAAATATAGTTTATGACTATATGAAAGACCAAGTATTTATCACAAACATAGACATCAACCACATAGAAAATAAACAATGTAATGCAAGAATAAGAAAGCGATAAGTAAAAGATATACAAACCAACACGAGGATTTATAGTGGTTCGCTACAAGGACACCTTCCTTGCCTACTTAGTCACCTACTCGAGAGTTTAAACACTACCGACACCAACTCCTTATGGCGGAGAAGCCTTTCGCCTACTCTTTTTACTAGGCTACCGGTTCTTTGTGACAACGGCAAATTTAGGAAGTCTATTTTAGGTAACCGCATTACGTTAAACTAAACCGAGCCTTGCCTTTATCACTATTTTTATAAACTATGACTTGATTTTATATCGTCTATTGGTTTTTATGGTTTATTTCATTATTAAATGAGTTATCGTATGAGTTTTAACTCTATTTGGTAGGCACTATTCGATTCGGCACTAGAAAAGCCTAAAACGAGAATTATTGTAACTTGTAGACCGTAACTCGAAAATTGACAAATAAATAGTCAAAACTCGTGGAAAAATGTAAATAACGATGTTGGAAAGTTGAATAAATGTTGTGGGACACTCGGGACAATATGTGATCTCGGGAATAGGTAAGCAGGATAGTTACAAAAATTACAACCGACCCTCCCTTTTCTCTTGAAGCGGCGCCCCTCCTCCCAAATTAATTATTTTGAGGTCCTTAGTGGCCTAGTATAAATACCCTCCTAAATCCTCATTTCACCTCATTTGTTTCTCTCTCTAAAACACACATACTAGTGCTTTCTCTCTCTAACCTCTCTCTAAAAACCCTAAAACCACCACCACCTTGTGGCCGCCGCCACTGTTCCGGCCACCACTGCCGACCGTCGGCACGTCACCCAACACCTCCACCACCAAAAGAAAGATCTCTTTATCCTCTTTCCAACCATATATAACACGCCCCATTTGGACCTCCATAACACCTTCAAATCTTTGAATCAAGGTTCATACTTTTAGGGTTTCAAAGGGCTTTTGCAATTGGTGATTAGATAAGGTAAATGGAACATGTTTTGAGCCTGATTGGGCAATCATAACCTATGAATTGATAATTAGGGTTTCGACCTAATTATGATTTTTGGGGCTTTTGGTTTAAACATGAAATTAAAGCTAATTAGTGTATAAATAAACAAGTAATTAGTGTTTGGTACATGTGTGGCGTATTAATTTGATGGGTTTGCGCATTTAGGGTTTAGTTGCATATTTTTGGTTAAGATAGATGATGGGTTTTGTGTTTGGTTAGTGTTTGGAGCTTGAATGATTGGATTTGAGTGTTGTGAAATTGATTTGGTAGTGTTTGGATTGGTTTGGTGATGGCGTCACGAACCACCAGAGTCACGTCGTGAGGCCTTTGGTTAGTGTCACGTGGCCTACTTGGGTCATGGGTCCGATTCGGGTCAATTTGGTAGCTTGTTGGTTGGTATTGTTGATGTTTGGGTGAGACGCGTGGAGCCGAAAAGCTTCTAGAGCTTGTTTGGTTCACGTGGTCTTGACCGCGACCGTGTCATGACCATTAGGGTCATAACATTGGTTTCGAGTATATTTGGTTGATTGATTGGTTGGCGAGATTGTTTTGAGTTGGTTTGGGGTTGAATTGCGATATTGTGATATTTAATTTGGACTTGATATATATAATTGTCAACTTTGAGCTACGTCGATGTTACTTTGACTTTTTAGTCAATAGTTGACTCCGACAAAGCCGTAACATGGACTTTAGTATAATTTGGACTATTGATTGATTAAAAGCCGAGAAGTTATGACTCGTGCTTGTGGACTCGAAACGAATAACGATATGAGATTAATATTGGAATTTGACAAAATATATATTTGAACATGAAAATGCTAATAAACTATGAAATAGAAATAATAAATGGGCTTTTGTACCAAAAATGTCGATAACAAGTCTTATCTTGTTATTTACTATTTTTAAAAGGAAACTAACGACTAAATTGGAAATGTTTTCTAATAAATAAACAAATAATGTTTCGAGTACACAATTATCAATAAATGTCAATTTTGGACATTTAATACTAGTTTAAGTATTTAATTGTGTACGTTGTGTGCATGGGTTATGGCTAACCTAACATTAATAGTGTTGATCCACGTGGGTAGCGGACTTATTAGGTTGACGAATCTAATAAGAACCCGCTAGGCACGTTGGATAACTTTATTAATGGGTGATTTATCCTTATGACTCGTTAGGATGCGACGGTTTATGGAATAATAAGCGTCTGAATGAATAGTTGAGTTTATCGAGTTGACGAATTCGATAAGGTCTCTATTTATTCGAAACTTATTGGACTATGGAGCTTATCGCTTAGGCGTCTCATTGTGTCGCATTGAGTCACATATTGTGTTGAATGGAGTCACATATTGTGTTGAATGGAGTTGCATATTGTGTTGCGGAGCATAACATATTGGTTGTTTGAGTGCATTCATGGTATCATATTGAGTCGATACACCCACATGAGGAATACCAAACACTATGATTAAATGGTGAAACGAGATATTTTTAGAAATAACGAAATGGAATACATTGGGGTAGATAACGTTGATTTTCAGGAATGTATATATTAAGTTTGGTCTACATTAATAGGTTGTGTCGAGTGGATAGTTGATGTGCCGTGATACCGTTATCTTCTGCTAGTGTTTATTTGTGCGTTGATTGCTGGAGGTGAGTTTCATAGCCCCACTTTTATCTACGTTTTAACTACGTTTTGAACTATTTTGGGGTGAGAATCATACTCTTGTTTTTGGACCGTGAAAACTATTTGGATTTGCTTATGTGCTTGTTGTGTAGATAGATGTGCGGTGGTTGTTGCCTTAGTCTAGGTTTAACCGTGCCTAGCTAAGAATAGACTTCTACATCGACCTAGTGCAGGGGTTGGCAATTGTTCTAGATTTTGCCACAGCAGATTCTTTGGACTAGAGTCGCAGGGCCCGAGTAATCCACGGATGTGGGATTTGATTGGAGATCCGGGTAGGATCATGTGTGAGCAGTATTTACCTATCTTAGGTCTTGCATAGCAAATCAACTCTTACAGGTCCACTATGATTTTGTTGAACATAAACCTATGAACTCACCAGCATAAGCTGACCTTTTAGCATGATTTCTCAGGTATTTGAGAGATGTTTGGAATACGTGATCGGTGGAAGCTTGGCAAGAAGGCGGGGTTCAAGGATCATTTCTGACTCTGATAAACTATGGGGACCTATTTGATTAAACCATGTTTTGGGCCTAATATTTACTCTTTTGGATTAAATGTTTTAAATGACTAAATTTGGGATTGGTTTTGAATATTAAATGACTATCTTTTTGCTATGCTTGTGTGCGATACCAATCCAAAAAGTAACGCCCGAAAACTTGATTAAGTCTTCATTGTCATCGAGATTTGGGGTGTTCTGATTGGTATCGAGCTCAAGGTTATAGTGAATTAGGTATTTTATAAACCCTAAACTATAACCACTTTTGAGGAAAATTGATCCTCGATCGATGCACGCCCGCTTGCCAAGCCGAAGCTTCTTATTTGATTGTGGTATGAACTGCGAATTGAATTATGAAATGTTATGTTAAGGGATATTGTGAACTGATTATGGAAACGTTATGATATGAGATACGATTATTGGTTTTGGAAAAAGAGAGATGATTATTGGTTTTGGAAAATGAAATATGATTATTGGTTTTGGAAAATGAGATGTGATTATCGAGTTATTACGGAATTTGATTTGAGTAAACGGTATATTATGATTTTGGAGTTTTTAACTCGATTGATTTGATATGTGATTATGTGATGGAACGGAACTTATGTGTTTTATTTAAAGGCATATTTTGAGTAATGCGGTACCTACACTTTTAAAGCTTTCATTATGTGATATATGTTTTGGTTGAGTTGATGCGCTTGTTAGAACCGGTTGTTTTGAACACTTATACCTACCCTATGCCATTGTCACGAGACTATGCCTTCACTAGATTTTGATGTGTGCGAGGAAGTCCTTCTTTGTAGCTAGTTCGCCAAACATTGACTCTCATGACGGTTCTTGCGCAGGTGATCCTTATGAGATTGCCCGTCACACTAGTTCATCATCATCGGATCGTCCTAGTTCGTCTAGGCGGCTCACTTTACATCGGGTTTTAGCGTGAGCACAGACTCTTAGGCTTGCTTATAGCTTTGCCCGCATGTCGTGAGACCACCATCATCACCTATCCGTTTAGCGACCCACTCTCCTCTGTCATCACCACCGGTATCATCATGTCTTAAGAGGCCTAGATCTTCTAGTGTACCACCTCGGGATTTACACACAGAGACTCAGACTAATGGACTCTCCCCATGGATGAGGCGAGGAGGACCATGAGGTCGAGGAGGAGGATGAGATTGAGGAGCATTATGTTGATGAGGATGAGGATCCTCGGGAGGAGGATGATGAGGATATCCCATGAGGGGTACTCCTCCATTGCGAGTCTGCACATTCTCCGGGACCAGTTCTCCTTTGCACGAGCACGAGTCCCTGGGCGACCTTTAGACATCGACTCACCACCTTACTCACCTTATATAGGTAGCCCGTTAGGATCACGAGATACCATCGGAGATTGCTTGAGCCAGGAGTATGGAGTTACTGGTCGATGTGGAGGAGGATTATATCCCGAATATTAGTCTCGTGGGTTGTCGGATCGATTAGATGGAGTATCGAGGGCTAGTGTAGAGGATTTGAGGATAGAATCGACTAGGGTAGAGAAGAAGTCGATGGCCTTGCATGATGGTCTTCGGACTCTTTGAGCGGGTTGGAGACTGCGGAGAGTCCTTGATGACCTCGTGAGGCGGACCAAGCGATTTGGCAAGAAGGTCGATGAGTTGGAGAAAGAAGTCGTGAATCTTAGGAAGATTGCGACTCGGCGTGTTGAGTTTGTCATTATGGAGAGTGATGGATGATGTTTGGAGATCATTTAGGAGTGTTCGTGAGGCGTGGCTAGATCGTATTAGATTCATGGTTTTGTACCATCTTGAAACTAAGTAGTACTTGGTTCGAGATGTAGGATTATCCTAGTTGTCTTACTAGTATCGTTATTAGGATTGTTTTTTATTTCTTCGTATCCTTCCATGTATTTCCACTTTTGAAACCTATGAGTTATGGTTATGGGAACATGCATCCTTTAGTTATGATGCGGTATCTGATTGTTTCGCTTCGGTATAGCATTGTCCTTGTTGACCTTGATTATGTATTGAGCGATAATTAGTGATCCTTGGAACCCAAGTCTATTTTTAGAGCGTGATTTGTGAACTTATGAAACTGTTCTTCTTGCCTCCAGAATGGTGGCAAAAAGACGAAACTCGCTTAGGAACAACCGAGCAGCTCCTGCTGCTGTTGTTGCCTCGGTCGTCGAGGTCGTCGTCCGCCCCGACCACACCACATGTTGAGAACCCTAACATTGATAACCCGGTGTAGAAAACCCGAATGTGAGCGACCGTCTTGAGAATGGTCTGTTCCACAAAACCCTCCACCGTGAACCCACCCACATTGACCAACTAGTGTCGCAGCGCCATTTGAAGCGCTAGTGAGGCTAATCTTTCTAACACCTCTAGTGGAACCCCAATGTTGAATCGAACTCGAGGTTGTACCTACAAAGAGTTCGATTATGTGGTCCCATTGAGTTCGGAGGAACCGGGGAGTAGTTTACCGACTAGGTGGTTGGAGAAAAGCGAATCTGTGTTTCTTTGTGAGTAAGCGTGATGAGGATTGTAAGGTTAAGTATGCAACCTTCACCTTGAAGGACGAGGAGTTGACACGGTGGAATAACTACCACGGATCGGTAGGAATTGATGTAGCTTATAGTATGACTTGGACTCGGTTTAAGGCTCTCCGATTAAGACTTCTTGTCCTAGGAATGAAGTTAAGAAGTTAGAGAGTGAGTTCGGAACCATAAGGTTTAGGGTACCGACATGGCGACTTATACTCGTCGTTTCCAAGAGTTATCGTTGCTTTGTTGAAATGGTTCGCATTGAAGAACTTAAGATTGAGAGGTATCTTGATGGATTGCCTTTAGCTACTCGAAATGATGTCATCATTTGCCAAGCCGACTAATTTGCAAGAGGAAATTCTTGTGGCTCGAGTTTGATGGACTCTTGTGTGCTAGAATTAGGAGACAAGAGTAAGAATGATAGGAGTGATAAGAGGAAGAGGAACGAAGTTGCAAAAGGGAATGGCAACAAACGGCAAGAGACAGCCAGAGTGTTTGCCATAGGAAATGGAGATAAGAAGGGTTATGAAGGAAGTAAGCCTGTGTGTGGTCGTTGTAACCGACACCACCATGGACCGTGCCCGATTGTGTGTAGGAAGTGCTCTAAGGTAGGACACATAGCCAAAGACTGTAGGTCTCGTCCACTTGCTGCAGCTCAAACTGCATAAGGAGCGGACTGGAAGGCTACTGTCACCTATTTTGGATGTGGAAAGAAGGGACACTTTAAGAATGAGTTCCGAGAACCGTGGATGAGAGGAAATCCCGGTAACGTAGGAGGATTTGCTAATCGAGGTGTAGGAGGTAATGGCTTAAACCCTGTGAAACGTGAGGTTGTGGAAAACCAGGGAAACAATGGTGCTAGGAATCAGCAGAGAGACATGGGAGTAGCGCGTGTTTATGCTATTGGGAAGGAAGCTGGTGAGGACCCTAACGTAGTTACGGGTACGTTCCTTCTCAATAATCGCTATGCTTCCATACTGTTTGATACCGGTGCGGATATGAGTTTCGTATCCACCAATTTTATGCCATTACTAGGAATCTCCCAAACACCTCTAGGGTTTAGTTATGAGGTGGAGTTAGCGAATGGGAATAGAGAGAAGATAGACACCGTAGTTCGAGGTTGTACCTTAAGTTTCTTAGACCTCCAGTTTAGTATAGACTTATTGCCGGTTACCTTAGGAAGTTTTGACATTATTATCAGAATGGATTGGTTGTCGAAAAACGGTGCACACATCATTTGTGATGAGAAGATTGTGCGTTTACCGTATGGCGGAAAGGTTCTGAGCATACAAGGAGATCAGAGCGACTGTGGGAGCCCTTCTCGGTTGAGCATCATCTCTTGTATTAAGGCCCAGAAGTACATCGATAGAGGAGGTTGTCTTTTCTTGGCTCGAATTTCTGAAAAGAAAAGTGAGGAGAAGAGTGAAAGACACCTTAACGATGTACCCGTTGTTAGAGAATTTCCGGATGTGTTTCCCGACGATCTTCCATGGATTCCACCTGTCCAACAAGTGGAATTCCAAATAGAGTTGATACCCGGTGCGGCACCCGTAGCCCGGGCACCATATCGACTTGCTCCAAGAGAATTGGAGGAACTGTCTAAACAGTTGGCAGAGTTGTCAGAGAAGGGATTCATTTGACCAAGTTCGTCATCGTGGGGAGCCCCAGTGTTGTTTGTGAAGAAGAAGGATGGATCGTTTCGGATGTGTATTGATTATAGGGAATTGAATAAGTTGACAGTGAAGAACCGATATCCATTACCTAGAATAGATGACCTATTCGACCAACTCCAAGGAGCTAGTGTCTTTTCTAAGATCGACTTACGGTCTGGTTACCACCAGCTTAGAGTTCGAGAGGAGGATATCCCTAAGACGGCGTTTAGAACCCGTTATGGATACTATAAATTCCAAGTGATGTCGTTTGGTTTGACCAACGCACCAGCGGTTTTCATGGATCTCATGAACCGAGTGTGTAACCCATACCTGGATAAGTTTGTGATAGTATTCATAGACGACATCTTGATATACTCTAAGAGTAGTGAGGAGCACGAAGAGCATTTGAGGCTCATTTTAGGATTTTTGAGAGGAAAAGTTGTATACCAAATTCTCTAAGTGTGAATTTTGGATTCCGTCCGTGCAATTCTTAGGCCATGTGATAGATAGTCGAGGTGTTCATGTTGACCCGGCTAAGATTAAGGCCATTAAGGAATGGGTAGCTCCTAAGAACCCATCAAATCGGCGGTTTCTAGGGTTAGCGAGGCTATTATAGGAGATTCATTGAGGATTTTCCAAGATAGCTAAGTCGTGACCAAACTAACTCGGAAGGATGTTAAGTATGAATGGGAGAAAAGGAAGAAGAAGCATTTCAACTTCTGAAGGAGAAGTTGTGTAGTGCGCGCCCATCCTAGCTTTGCCTGAAGGAAGTGAAGACTTTGTCGTATACTGCGACGCTTCGCATAAAGGCTTAGGTTTTGTTTTGATGTAACGTGAGAAGGTGATTGCTTATGCATCCCGACAACTTAAGAAGCATGAGAAAAACTACACCACCCATGACCTTAAGTTAGGTGCTGTAGTGTTTGCTCTTAGGATTTGGAGACATTATCTGTATGGAACCAAGTGCGTAGTATTTACCGATCATAAGAGTTTGAAGCATATCTTAGATCGAAGGAATCGAACATGAGACAACGTCGTTGGTTGGAATTTCTTAGTGATTATGGTGTGAGATTCGTTATCATCTGGTAAGGCTAATGTTGTGGGCGATGCACTTAGTCGTAAGGAGGACATTCCACCCTACTCGTTCAATCCTTAGGAATGACCATTGTTTCGCCTTACCGTCTCAAATTTTAGCCGCATGAGCAGGAGGCATTGACGGAAGAGAACCGTCCTTATGAGAATCTTCATGGAATGGTAGAAAGTGAAAACGGCTTCTTGAAGCGTTCCGATGGAACATTATGCTTCAGAGACAGAAGCTGGATACCATTTCATGGTGGAATCCGTGAGTTGATTATGCACGAGTCGCATAAATCAAAATACTCTATTCATCCCGGAGCTGATAAGATGTATCAGGATCTTAAGAAGCTTTATTGGTGGCCTAATATGAAAGCCGATATAGCTCAGTATGTCAGTAGGTGCCTGACTTGTTCCAAAGTTAAGGCCGAACATCAGAAACCATCGGGACTTTTAGTTCAACCCGAACTCCCGAAATGGAAATGGGAGCGAATAACCATGGACTTTATCACTAAATTACCGAGAACAGTTAGCGGCAGTGACGCTATCTGGGTAATCGTTGATCGTTTAACTAAGTCCGCTCACTTCTTAGCTATTAGTGAAACTAATAGTCTTGATAAGCTTGCTCGATGGTATCTTAAGGAGATAGTATCGCATCATGGAGTACCGATATCTATCATTTCCGATACGGATAGTCGTTTTACATCCCGCTTTTGGAAGTCGTTATAGACAGCATTAGGAACGAATTTTGATATGAGTACTGCTTACCATCCACAGACCGATGGTCAAAGCGAGAGAACCATTCAGACTTTAGAGGACATGCTTAGAGCATGCGTTATTGATTTCGGCAAAGGTGGGAGAGACACCTCCTTTGGCGAATTCTCTTACAATAATAGTTATCACTCTAGCATTAAGGCCGCCCCATTTGAGGCAATGTATGGCCGAAAATGTCGTTCTCTGTTTGTTGGGTGAAGTTGGCGAGAGTCAACTTACGGTCCCAAACTTGTCTTAGAAACCCTTTGTGAAGATAGTTCGATTCATAATCGGTTGCAAACCGCTCGAGATAGACAAAGAGTTATGCCGATAAGAGCGTAAACCTTTAGAATTTCGGGTTGGAGATCGTGTTATGTTGAAAGTTTCTCCTTGGAAAGGAGTGGTTCATTTTGGTAGCGTGGAAAACTCATCCCGATATATTGGTCCCTTTCCAATCCTGGAAAGAGTCGGACCGGTAGCATACCGCCTGGAGCTACCATCGGAACTGAGTAGTGTACACAACGTCTTTCATGTTAGTAATCTTAAGAAATGTCTTTCGGAGGAAAACATTGTGATGCCTTTAAGAGATATTCGTATTGATGAGAAGTGGAATTTTGTTGAGGAACCGACTAAGATTATGGATCGTGAGATTAAGAGGCTGAAGAATAGCCGTATTTCGATTGTTAAAGTTTGTTGGAACTCCCGGCATGGACCGGAGTTCACTTGAGAACGTGAGGACGTTTTCCGTAGGGAGTATCCTAAACTGTTTATGACACCAAGCAACTCGGAGTGAAACCCGAGACGGGTTTCTTCTGAGGCTGGGAGGCTGTGACAACTGGCAAATTTAGGGAGTCTATTTTAGGTAACCGCATTACGTTAAACTGAACCGAGCCTTTCCTTTATCACTATTTTTATAAACCATGACTTGATTTTATACCGTCTATTGGTTTTTATGGTTTATTTCATTATTAAATGAGTTATCGTGTGAGTTTTAACTCTATTTGGTAGGCACTATTCGATTCGGCACTAGAAAAGCCTAAAACGAGAATTATTGTAACTTGTAGACCGTAACTCAAAAATTGACAAATAAATAGTCAAAACTCGTAGAAAAACGTAAATAACGATGTTGGAAAGTTGAATAAATGTTGTGGGACACTCGGGGGACAATATGTGAGCTCGGGAATAGGTAAGCGGGATAGTTACGAAAAATTACAACCCGACCCTCCCCTTTCTCTTGAAGCCGCGCCCCTCCTCCCAAATTAATTATTTTGAGGTCCCTAGTAGCCTAGTATAAATACCCACCCAAATCCTCATTTCACCTCATTTGTTTCTCTCTCTAAAACACACATACTAGTGCTTTCTCTCTCTAACCTCTCTCTAAAAACCCTAAAACCACCACCACCTTGTGGCCACCGCCACTGTTCCGGCCACCACCGGCGCATCACCCAACACCTCCACCACCAAAATAAATATCTCTTTCTCCTCTTTCCAACCATATATAACACGCCCCATTTGGACCTCCATAACACCTTCAAATCTTTGAATCAAGATTCGTACTTTTAGGGTTTCAAAGGGCTTTTGCAATTGGTGATTAGATAAGGTAAATGGAACATGTTTTGAGCTTGATTGGGAAATAATAACCCACAAATTGATAATTAGGGTTTCGACCTAATTATGATTTTTGGGGCTTTTGGTTTAAACATGAAATTAAAGCTAATTAGTGTATAAATAAATAAGTAATTAGTGTTTGGTACATGTGTGGTGTATTAATTTGATGGGTTTGTGCATTTAGGGTTTAGTTGCATATTTTTGGTTAAGATAGATGATGGGTTTTGTGTTTGGTTAGTGTTTGGAGCTTGAATGATTGGATTTGAGTGTTGTAGAATTGATTTGGTAGTGTTTGGATTGGTTTGGTGAGGTGTGCGAGCCACAAGAGGCACGTACAAGGCCTTTGGCTTGCGTACGTGGCCTACTTGGGTCATGGGTCCGAGTCGGGTCGATTTGGTAGCTTGTTGGTTGGTATTGTTGATGTTTGGGTGAGACGCGTGGAGCCGAAAAGCTTCTAGAGCTTGTTTGGTTCACGTGGTCTTGACCGCGACCGTGTCATGACCATTAGGGTCATAACATTGGTTTTGAGTATATTTGGTTGATTGATTGGTTGGCGAGATTGTTTTGAGTTGGTTTGGGGTTGAATTGCGATATTGTGACATTTAATTTGGACTTGATATATATAATTGTCAACTTTGAGCTACGTCGATGTTACTTTGACTTTTTAGTCAATAGTTGACTCCGACAAAGCCGTAACATGGACTTTAGTATAATTTTGACTATTGATTGATTAAAAGCCGAGAAGTTATGACTCGTGCTTGTGGACTCAAAACGAATAACGATATGAGATTAATATTGGAATTTGATGAAATATATATTTGAACATGAAAATGCTAATAAACTATGAAATAGAAATAATAAATGGGCTTTTGTACCAAAAATGTCGATAACAAGTCGTATCTTGTTATTTACTATTTTTAAAAGGAAACTAACGACTAAATTGGAAATGTTTTCTAATAAATAAACAAATAATGTTTCGAGTACACAATTATCAATAAATGTCAATTTTGGACATTTAATACTAGTTTAAGTATTTAATTGTGTACGTTGTGTGCATGGGTTACGGATAACCTAACATTAATAGTGTTGATCCACGTGGGTAGCGGACTTATTAGGTTGACGAATCTAATAAGAACCCGCTAGGCACGTTGGATAACTTTATTAATGGGTGATTTATCCTTATGACTCGTTAGGATGCGACCGGTTTATGGAATAATAAGCGATACGAATGAATAGTTGAGTTTATCGAGTTGACGAATTCGATAAGGTCTACTGTTTATTCTGAAACTTATTGGACTATGGAGCTTATCGCTTAGACGTCTCATTGTGTCACATTGAGTCACATATTGTGTTGAATGGAGTTGCCTATTGTGTTGCGGAGCATAACACATTGGTTGTTTGAGTGCATTCATGGTATCATATTGAGTCGATACACCCACATGAGGAATACCAAACACTATGATTAAATGGTGAAACGAGATATTTTTAGAAATAACGAAATGGAATACATTGGGGTAGATAACGTTGATTTTCAGGAATGTATATATTAAGTTTGGTCTACATTAATAGGTTGTGTCGAGTGGATAGTTGATGTGCCGTGATACCGTTATCTTACGCTAGTGTTTATTTGTCGTTGATTGCTTGAGGTGAGTTTCATAGCCCCACTTTTATCTACGCTTTAACTACGTTTTGAACTATTTTGGGGTGAGAATCATACTCTTTGTTTTTGGACCGTGAAAACTATTTGGATTTGCTTATGTGCTTGACTGTGTAGATAGATGTGCGGTAGTTGTTGCCTTAGTCTAGGTTTAACCGTGCCTAGCTAAGAATAGACTTCTACATCGACCTAGTCTGGGGTTGGCAATTGTTCTAGATTTTGCCACAACAGTGCTGGACTAGAGTCGCAGGGGCCCGAGTAATCCTTGGATGTGGGATTTGATTGGAGATCCGGGTAGGATCATGTGTGAACGGTATTTACCTATCTTAGGTCTTGCATAGCAAATCAACTCTTACATGTCCACAATGATTTTGTTGAACTTAAACCTATGAACTCACCAGTGTAAGCTGACCTTTTAGCATGATTTCTCAGGTATTTGAGAGATGTTTGGAATACGTGATCGGTGGAAGCTTGGCAAGAAGGCGGGGTTTAAAGATCATTTCTGATTCTGATAAACTATGGGGACCTATTTGATTAAACCATGTTTTGGGCCTAATATTTACTCTTTTGGATTAAATGTTTTAAATAACTAAATTTGGGATTGGTTTTGAATATTAAATGACTATCTTTTTTCTATACTTGTGTGCGATACCAATCCAAAAGTAACGCTCCGAAAACTTGATTAAGTCTTCCGCTGTACCGAGATTTGGGGGTGTTACATTTTTTCACACCAAGGTGAACCACACCTACCACAACGTCGCCTACCGTTTATCCGGTACTAGGCTAAGTACCGAGTTCCATTCCAATGGAGGAACCACTACCCAACACTACACAACACCTATACCCCTAAGGAGACCAACTCCTTATTACAACACCATCAAGGATATCAATATCCTTGAATCCAATACTACTCTATCTTGTACATCGAAACACACCATATCGAATGTACACCTTAGGCACCTTTCATTAATGCCCTTAGTTAGATTACTCGGCACCCTTCACTAATGCCTTCATCTTGACTCTTTTAGCATTCTTCACTAATGCCTTTGACACATCTATGACACCCGTTATGTTTAGTGGCCCAACATAACAAACCTTGTGTTTTATGGCACAAACACATAAACCATCTAGTTTAGTCATAGATATATAACACATCTATGATACCCGTTATGTTTTGTGGCCCAACATAACAAACCTTGTATTTTATGGCACAAACACATAAACTATCTAGTCTAGTCATAGATACAAGAATATGATACTAGACAATATCCAAGACAATGTGTCTAATGGATATGAAATCCTAAACTAAACATCAAGAACACAAAGCATGATGTAGTCATTCTTCTATGAATGAAGATGACAAGTTTCCCAAGCTTGTTGTAGAAGATCTTCATGTGCTTGTATCTTGTGATGGGTGATCACTTGAGAGTAAGGAAGCAAGATCTCTAAGCTTGCTTTGGAGGATCACTTCGAGTATGCTTACAACAAATGAGAGTTAGAAGCATTATGATCATATGAGATGAGGGTGGTTTACATGTTTTCTAATGATCTAAATATCTTAGAAATGGTGAGAGAAACTATGTGTGAAGGTGTGTGAAACAATGAAGAAATGGCTCACTATTTATAGAAGAAAACTAGCCATCGTTCCTCGGATCCCACGGATCCCTCCTTGAGGATCCGTCTAGTGTCTTCGGGGATCCGTGGACGCTCCCTTTACCCATGGGGTCATGGGTCATGGGTTATGGGTTATGGGTTATGGGTACTAAGTAGATTCAATGTATCTACAAGATGCAATGCATCTAGTCCATGGTTTTGAGTGTCCACCAAGGTACAATGTATCTAGACATTGGGTATGGGTCTTGGACTTTGGGTTTTACCCAAATACATTCAATGTATTTGGTCAATGGGTCAAATACTTAAGTTTCTACCCATTTATATTACCCATTATAATACATATTAGTTATGTATATATTTACCCAATATGTAAACACTAGTTGTTATACATAAACTATTTAACTAAACATGTTTTAATGGTTTGTTGGGGGTTTGATCATAACGCAACATAACAAACATGTACGAACCTGTGTTGTAGCATACAAGGACTTGAGTCGTCGAGAGGTGTTGAGACAAAATATAATTACAAGTAACTTATACATTTTACGTTATGTATTACAAGTTACATGTTTGTCATCAACAAAACAAATGAGAATGTATAGATTAAATATCGTAATATTTGCACTAACAAATACTACATGTAAAAAGCCTCGAGGAAGATATACTCCTTGGCAAGGTTGTGAAATCCCCACGGGGACAAGGCTACATGCCTTTAGTCTATTCTATTTATCTTTTTGAAAGACCTCCACAGAGGCAAATGTATTAAGGCCGCGCGCCCACTACATCCTCTAGTTTCTATGTGAAATAAAGAAGCAGTTTTAGATGCAAATATGCATAAGTGTCATGAATAAAGTCTAAAAAACACAAAGAGGACTAGCTGCCCTCAAACGCTTAAAAAGACATAGAACCGGTTAAAAAAACAAAACAAAGCATGCATGCAATATCAAACAAGGGGGTAGACAGTAGTTCCCTCCAACAACAGAGGCCACATAGCCCCGAAAAGAGCAAGCAAAGGCTTGTAGAAATTGCTATACGCAAGACAAATTCACAAACCTAAACAAAAGTTTATCACATAAACACGCAAAGAAGACATATGTCTTTAAAAAACACCATTGGATAAAAAGCCTTTTGCCTGATTGGCATGAGCACGAGCAATATCCTACATAATAAGAACAAAGTAAATTGTTTAAAAGGGCATACATACATCCTTAGTACAAACCAAGAAAACTGTTCAAAAGCGCAACATAGGTGCACGAAACCAGAGTTAAATTGTTCAGAAACTAAAGACCACACAGGGCTTCAAAGCTACGGTCAGCATTCTCGACTAGCAGGTCGACATAAGGGAAAGTCAGCTGATAGAAAGCATCGCCTGCATCATCATAAGCCTTCTCAGCTGTCGGATCATAATCTTTGATATATTCCAGCTTCCAAGAAGCACCCAACTAGTGCACATCGTTTAAAGCCTGAAGCCCAGCCAAAGAGGATATCTTTCCTTTGAAGATCAGCCATGGCATAGTTAAAGTCCTCGGAAGTATGAAGCTTTGCTACAGCAAGTGGAAAACGCTCTTTAATACACTTGACGCGATTAGATTTCGTAGCTTCTAAACTAGAGGACAAACTTTTTACTTCTTCTCGCGGGTTGTTCTCCAAGGCGATGTGAGAAGCTTTAGTCTCCTTAAAAGTACGACACCTCTTACGAAGACTCTCAACCTCACTTGCTAAAGGCCTCAACTTCTGAACCTCATCATCTAGAACCTTCCGGGACTCCTTTGATGACCGAGCAACTTCCCTCATCTCCACAAGCTCACCTAACAACCTTCCATTTTCCAGCCGAAGATCTTTAACCTCCTGACTGCCTTCCACATCCTGGTTATTGCGATCCCTCTCCAAATAACTTTCAAGAACTGAAAGTTGGTGGTTCAAGGCAACACCCTTACTTAAGCTCTCGGATACGCCCTTAATTAGTCAGCATATTCCTAGCCAAAGCCAACTAGAGTGCTTGGACATCATAAAAGTTGACCAGCTCATCATAAGTGAGCCCGTCGAGCCTCTTGCGAATTTCAGGAGCATATAGGCGGGAAAGCACATTGTGAGCAACATTAGCTTCCTGGGTATCTAAAAAAGAGAAAAGAGATAGGTGACAACCTGGAAATAGAAAATACGGAACAGGAACAAGTTCACAATAAAAAAAGTATATAAAAATAAATGAATAAACAGTTAATACCAGGGAGGAAGGAGTCGAGGTCGGGAAAGTATTCCACTCCTAAACTCCGAGCCAAAACCCTTGGATGCTTACCCACACCCTTTGGGATGGGACTACCAGCTGTTAAGAGAGGAACGCTACCCTTTGAGGATAGTTTCTTCGGAATATCTTGCTTTAGCTTCTTAGCTTTAGGCTTCGAAGTACTCGCAACCGCAAATGCACGAGTTGTTCTTTTGGAGTCTTTACAAAGGGAGGCAGTTATAGACCTCATACCAACCATCTGGGCATCAACCTCAGAACCAACACCTTTGCTGGAATGCCCCTAATCCTCGGGAACCGAAATAATCTGGTTATCATGGCTAATAGAAAGACCATCAAGATTCTCCTCATCGTCACCCTCAAAAATCTGAACACGGGGACTTCCAACATCTGAGCTTGCCGGTGGCTGGCCGAAAGCGGTGGTTTTACCGAGCACTCAAGGAAATTCTTAAACGACATTTCTGAAAAACAAGAAGAAAACAAGTCAGCAAAGACAATAATAAGAAAAGTATTGACTCTTGGAAACGTGGCATACCCAAGCCATCAATGAAGATGGACGAGTTATCAGGAGCACCGTCCCAAGAAATCGCCAAACCCACAAGATATAGGATAGGCTCCGGGAAAGTCTGAGCTTTGAAAGGGTGCTTAAACAAGCGCTCATATAGGACCTTATCAAAAGGCTCAACTGGGAAGGGATAACCATAGTCGCCCCTAACATGACAATGCGGGGTAAGTAAGTCAGGATAAGCCTCTGAGGAAAGGGTTTCCCTTACAAAGATAAATTTAGATTTCCAGTTTAGGATGTTGGTCATTAAACTAAGAAAAAACTTTGAAATATCATCCCCAGCCCTCTTTTGAAAGGTAAGCCAATCCCCGGCGTTGCCAAGAGTGCAGAAGGCCCTAAAAAGAGGCAAGGAAGGCTCCCCACCATAAGGCTTACAGGCCACAACAAACGAAGTAACCCTAGCAACCCCAAAAGGATTCAGAAGGGGGAAATGACACCTAAAGTAGTTGAAAATCTCAATACATAAAGGGCTAAAGGGAAGACGAAAATTTCCAATGGTAAGCAAAGACAGATACAGGGTGACATAACCAGGAGGAACGTCAAGAGCAGTATGATCCGCGGTAGGACAACGGGGATCATAACACATGGCGATGTTATAATCTTCAACAAAATCAATGAACTCTCGTTCCGCCACAGAACACTTAACGGTAGAAAGATTCATTTTCGACATGGATGCGCAAAAAGAAAGAGAAGAAACAATAGAAACGAACTTGATGATCTTCTTCCAAGGGTTAGGGTTTTGGCCAAGAAGAGAGAGGTGCATGAAACTTTTTGGGACGGTAAAAAATAAAAATAAAGAGATGAAGTTAATTTATACCATGGAAAGAAAGCATCTCACATGTACCATTGGGTTAATCACCATCGACCCATATTAACCCATCACAACCCACTACGACCCGGTCAACGAAAGTCAACCAAACAAGTTAGACTTTAAAAAGTCAACCAAAGCAGTTAGAAGCAGTTACATGACAGTTATGTTATAACTGCCATATCATTGAATCAACACAATGGTTCACTCGCACCTTTTCATTTAGTATATAATGTAAACATTATTGTAAGAACAAGATGATGACAGATTAATATAAACACATTTACGTTTCATTTAATCCATGCTTTTACTTGGTATATTTGTGATTAACGTTAAGACCATAGATCCGTTTGATTAAGGCCAACAATTGGTATCAGAGCGGTTTGGTCTACTAACCAAAATCATCATTTACCACTTACTCGTTATAGTCCCAGAATCAAAATCAAGAAAACAGTTTCGAATAATTTTTCTGCAAATCGATCAAACACAAATCCAAGACGTCATTTTTGTGTTTCACACTTATGTCATAGCGGGGAATAATCACAATAGTTATTACTCTCAACCCGGCATCGAGAATACATTCGCAAGAAAAAAATTTTATTCGAAATCGTTTCTTTACCCAATCCAATAGGATCAGAAAAAACGAAGAAAATCGTTTTATATTTTTTATTCAAATTAAAAACTAAACGAGAGTCATCAATTAGGGCACAATCAAATATTCGAATTAGAACAAACACACTTGTTCATAAAAGGAATCGAGCCCACAAGGATCAATTGAATCCCAATTGATTCATTTGCATACTCCAATCACTAAACTTCTCACGGATTAGAAAATCCCCAAATCATCCGAAACCCTAGGTTTCAATTGGAGGATTAATAGTGCTCGCGAAGAACACCTAACACCGGAGAAGAAAAAGAGATGGTCAAACACAGCCAAAACCAGGCGGTTAACCATCATCATTGGAGAATGAGAAGAAGCAGTTATCTTACCAAAAGAGAGAGACTGAAAGACTTTGTCTTAGAAAAAGAAAATTATACGTGTTATATTTTTATCTCAACAAAAAAAAGGAGATAAGAAAACAAAGGACAAAAGAGAGGCGCGTACACATAAGGGCCACACAGAAAAGGATTTTATTATTAGGGCATCTGGTTAGACTATCAACCCCTCCAAGTTCCAAAAGATTACAAATACCACCTTTCATTTTTTACTTTATATATTACCTTTGATATATGTTGTTTTATTTTGATAAGTTATCTTTAAAATTAGAATCTTATCATATTTTGGATAGTATATCTAACCTAGTGATTACACTGCTTAGTATACTGATTAGGAATAATTTGTAAGGAGTAATTAACCTCAGGAATAATTTGTAAGGAGTAAATTTATAATCTCCAAGGATAGTTTAAAATTTTAAAACTATACCTAGAAAAGTTTTACACCCGTTTGAGGAAGATAAAACATTAAGAGCTCACTTTTGAAAATAATATTTTTTTTAAAAACACACTTTGTGTTAAAATTCTTTTTGGAGATTTATTCTCATTATCATTTAAGATATGACGAAATTAAGTGGTAATAAGGAACCTAGTACTAACAGTACACCCCAATTTCAATGCCCAATCTTAAAGCCCGCGAATTACTCATTATGGGCAATTCGAATGCAAATCATTCTCGAAGCGAATGGTTTATAGGAAACAATAGAGCCGAGTGAATCGACTCAACCCGATAATAAAAAGGATAAAACCGCTATTGCTTTCCTTTATCAAGCCTTACCCGAAGAACAATTACTTCAAATAACAAAGCACAAAACCGCTAAGGACATTTGGAATGCTTTGAAAACCAGACACGTTGGCGAAGACAGAGTTAAACAAGCAAGAATACAAACACTCAAATCCGACTTTGAGATGTTACATATGAAGGAAGACGAAACAATCGACACCTTCACCACAAAACTCACAACACTCGTAAACAAAGCCGCTAGTCTAGGACACACGATAGAAGATGAAACCTTAGTACGGAAATTACTAAATGTTGTACCCGAAAGGTATCTGAAAATAGTCGCATCTATAGAACAATATTCCGATCTAAGTCAAATGACAATGGAAGAGGCAATTGGAAGACTTAAGACCTACGAAGAAAGGATTAAGTTCAAGAAAGGAAAACAAGTGGACAATCAAGAAAAACTGATGTTCACACGACATGACAATAGAGGGAAAAATTTCAGAGGATGTGGACGTGGAAAATACAAAGGATGGAGAAACCATGATAAAAATAACCACGAGAAGAAGGATGGAGAAAATTCTCACAATCACTTCAACAAACCAAATATTGATTTTAGCAAAGTAAAATGTTACAAATGCAATAAGACTGGTCATTATGCATCTAAGTGTTATGCAAAACCAAACACTAGTATGCAATCTAATCTTGTCGAGGAGGACTTAGAACCTACCTTATTAATGGCAATATTAGAAGACCCACATGTAACAAAGCTTGAAGATCAAAAGGTCTTGCTACACAAAGAAGATGTACGATATAAAGAGACAAGTGTTGATAGTCAATGGTATTTAGACAACGGAGCTAGCAACCATATGACTGGGATAAGAGAACACTTTAAAGAGCTAGATGAGAACGTTAGTGGAAAAGTAAGATTCAGAGATGGATCTCACATAGAGATTAAAGGAAAAGGTTCAATACTATTAGAATGTGATGACGAGAAACAAAGAATCATATCTCAAGTCTATTACATTCCCAGCTTAAAAAGCAACTTACTGAGCCTTGGACAATTTACCAAAATTGGTTGTAAAGTAGTAATGGATGATGATGAATTACGAATTTATGACATGGACAATAAAATCTTCATGAAAGTCACAAGACAGAGAAACCATCTATACAAAGCAATTTTAAAGATAGGCACACCTATTTGCTTATTAGCAAACTTGAGTGACAACACTTGGTTATGGCACGCAAGATTAGGACACCTCAACTTTGAATCATTAAAATCTATGACTCAAAGAGAGTTAGTTCATGGACTACCTGCCATTAAACATACAACACAAATTTGTGATGTTTGTTTAGTTGGTAAACACAGCAGAGCACCATTTCCCAAGAAAGCAAAAACTAGATCAGCATCACCATTAGATTTAGTTTACTGAGATTTATGTGGACCAATCACACCACCAACACCATCTGGAAAGAAATACATATTCTTTTTAGTAGAAGATTACTCAAGATATATGTGGGCGTATTTCCTAAACACAAAAGATCAAGCATTCGATACTTTCAAGGAATACAAAGAAACAATAGAGAAGGAGCTAAGGACAACATTGAAAATGTTAAGAACTGATCGTGGAGGAGAATTCACATCTAACGAATTCACTCAATACTGCAAAGAAAACAGCATAGCACGAAAACTAACTGCACCTTACTCACCACAACAAACTGGAGTAGTTGAACGAAGGAATAGGACAATTATGTCTACAATGAGATGCATGATGAAAGCAACCAACATGCCACAAAACTTTTGGCCTGAAGCTGTTAGACACGCTATATACATTCTAAACAGCGTTCCTACAAGAGCCTTAGAAGACATCACTCCATATGAAGCAATTAAGAAAAGAAAGCCAAACCTAGAAACTTTAAGAGTTTTTGGCTGCATAGCATATGCAAAGGTACCATCACAACATCTGACAAAATTAGATGATAGAAGCAACAAAATGGTATACTTAGGAAGCGAACAAGGATCAAAAGCTTACAGACTGTTTGATCCAACAACACAAAGAATATGTGTTAGTAGAGATGTGAAGTTTAAAGAGGATGAAACATGGGATTGGAAGGATTACCCGAGTGAACACTCCAACGATGAACCAGAATGGTTTGACTTCAAAATTGAAAATCTTGAAGCAACGAATGAACATCAAGAACAAGATATCCAACCAGATGGAGAAGAAAATGATATCCCTGCAAATGATGATCATGAATATGCAGCATCAACAACAGACTCACCCTCACAATCACAAACACTTCACACACCATCTACAATTTCATCACGAATAAATACTCAATTCACACCAACTACCTCAAGACATTCAACCAATCAAAGTAAGTCAACTACAACCCAGAATTTACATCCAGACTTTGATCATACACCATTACAAGGTTTTAGAACGTTGAATGTATATGATAACACCGAGGAAGTTTTACCCGAGCATTTATTACAAGCTGAAGATGAACCTAAGAATTACAAGAAAGCATCGAACGATCTAAAATAAATTGAAGCAATGAAGGTCGAATTAGATTCCATTAATAAGAACAATACATGGGAACTAACCACTCTACCAAAAGGACATAAAGCCATTGGTTTAAAGTGGGTATTCAAGACCAAGAAAGATGCTACTGAAAATATAGTCAAGCATAAAGCAAGACTAGTAGCAAAAGGCTACATACAAGAGCATGGCATAGACTTTGAAGAAATCTTTGCACTCAGAGCAAGAATGGAAACAGTCCGATTACTATTAGCCATAGCGCTAATAACAAATGGGAAGTACATCACCTAGACGTCAAATCGCATTTACATAGAGACTTAAAAGCGAAGTGTATGTTACACAACCCGAAGGATTTATAAAGATAATGGAAAAGTCTACAGATCGATAAAAGCTCTATACGGTTTAAGACAAGCACCAGGTGCATGGAACATAAAGTTAGATAATACCTTGAAGTCCTTAGATTCAAGAAGTGCGCTTTGGAACAAGTTGTCTACACGAAGAAATCGAACGACTCAATACTTCTAGTAGGAGTCTATGTGGATGATTTAATCATCACTGGCACACCAAAGAAAGAAATAAACAAGTTCAAAGCTCAAATGGAAGAGAAATTCGAGATGAGTGACCTAGGATTACTGTCCTACTACTTAGGAATTGAAGTCACACAAACTGGAGTTGACATATCAATAAAGCAATCCGCCTAAGCAAGCAAGATCCTAAAGGAAGTTGGAATGCTAGACTGCAACGAAACTTTAATACCTATGGATCCAAGAACAAGACTAACAAAGAACATTGAAGCAACAACGGTCAACTCAACTGAATATAGAAGCTTGATTGGATGCTTACGATATTTGCTACATACAAGACCCGACTTAAGTTATTCCGTTGGATTACTTAGTCATTTTATGCAAGAACCAAAGGAACAACACATGAAAGCTATAAGGCAAGTACTACACTATGTTAAAGGAACAAAAGACTATGGAATTACCTACAAGCACAACGGAGGAAACCAGATACAAGGCTATAGTGACAACAGCTACGAAGTCAACACTCAAGAAGGCAAAGGCACTACTGGAATTATCTTCTACTACGGTGAATCACCAATCAGCTGGAGTACACAAAATCAAGCCACGGTAGCTCTATCATCATGTGAATCCGAATTCATTGCGAACAAAGCAGCAAAGAACACAAGCATTATGGTTAAAGAGATTACTTAGCAAGCTTACACACACGCAAGAAGAAAAGGTTACAATACTGGTCGACAACAAGTCTGCCATCGAACTAATGAAAATCCCGTATTTCACGGAAGAAGTAAGCACATCGATATCAAATACCACTTTATAAGAGAATGCGTCGAAAGAGAAGATCTACAAGTCGAATTCATAAGTGGAGAATTTCAGAAGGCTGACATACTGACAAAGGCATTACCGAAGATCATATTCCTCACAATGAGACAACTAATTGGAGTCAAATATCTGCAACAAGACGATTGTGATTAAGGGGGAGAAAATTGGGTTAATCACCATCGACCCATATTAACCCATCACAACCCACTACGACCCGGTCAACGAAAGTCAACCAAACAAGTTAGACTTTAAAAAGTCAACCAAAGCAGTTAGAAGCAGTTACATGACAGTTATGTTATAACTGCCATGTCATTGAACCAACACAATGGTTCACTCGCACCTTTTCATTTAGTATATAATGTAAACATTATTGTAAGAACAAGATGATGACAGATTAATATAAACACATTTACGTTTCATTTAATCCCTGCTTTTACTTGGTATATTTGTGATTAACGTTAAAACCATAGATCCGTTTGATTAAGGCCAACATGTACGCATGGCAAGAAAGCTGTCAAGCGGTTGAGTTACAAGCACATGTAGTACACGCACCATTAGAACATGGTAAATGCAATCAAGTACGTTCCTCGGTAAGGTAAATGTCACGATTGGTTTAAAAATGCGTTTTGCGATCCAATGAGCTAAAGATACAAAAAGTCATTGCGTAATGCGTGATACAAATGTGAGCGCAATTTGGACGCATTGCGTTCAGTATTAAAAAAAGTACAAAAACTATTTATACATAGTATATTCTGCCAAGTATCAAGTAAATGCAATAAACTTACAAAATAAGTTACTAGCATATTGAAATTAGACTAATAATTCATTTGTAAAATAAATAAGTCGAAAGCAAAGCTGTTAGCCTCGCTTTTTCTTAAGATAACGTCACTTACGTGAATTGGACTAGATGCGTAGTATACTTTGCCCTTAGGGACTAGTATTGTGTAAGTGGCAAAGATAGAGCCTATAAATACCCCTCATGACTCTCCATGAGGGGAGAGGTGAATCATTTGGTGTATTGTATTGTGTGTGTTTCTTAATAAACCTTGTGTTTTCTCCTCCCTCTCTCTAACTTTCTCTCACTAAAAAGGATAAAGATCTTCATCTTCTTCCACCAACCAAGACCTCCAAACCACATAAATCTTATATTTTTTGGTCCTGACAATTGGTATAACGAGCCAAGGTTGTTTGTTGATTTATTGTGGTTTTTTATACATGTTTTTAACTGTTTTTGTGCTAAATTTGTGGGTCGGAAATTTTTTCCGAGTTGTGGTATAACAGTTTTTTAACAATGTTTGTGTATCCTTGTTTTGTTCAAAAGTCCCACGGTCCATTCTTGTCAACACATCTGTTTTGTCTCTTGGTCCAAACAGATCTTTGTGTAAAGTATCATTTTTATGACTTTTGTACCAAAGCGTGAAAACCATGTGGTCAAAGTCGATTCTTATGTCCAAACAGGTCAAAATGAAACATCTTTTATGATGTTTTGGGTTTAAAGATGAATGCAGTCCGATAAAGTGGTCGGAAAACTCAGGAAAAAGTCAACTGGTCAAAACCCTAGTTTTCACGCATAAGGATCCGTCTACGAGATGTTACGCGTAGTGCGTGAAGTTACGCCGTATGAAAAGTTACGCGATATGCTCTTACGCATAAGCCTTGGCTTACGCGTAAAAATGGGCTACGCATAAGCATGTTACGCGTATGCCTACGCATAAGCATGTTACGCGTAAGAAATTACTGAGCAGAAATGAAACAAGTTACGCGTAAAGTTGTTAAAAGACCACGACCAAAACAGAAATACCATATACCATTTCATCATGACCTATGTGCTTCAACACCATCATCAGTCCTCTTTAATGAAATAAAATCGAGAACCATTAAAGAAAGTTCCATCCGATTATCAACATCATACCAACATCACAAATACTTCATCTAACCTACTATCCCCATCTTCCATCTCTTTCACGACTCAAAAAGAAAAAATAAAATAAATCTCAGATCTGGTTCACTTCTTCCAATCTTTCAAAGATTTTTTTTGAAGTTGAACAACAATCATCATTGATCCATATGAAGCTATGCTCCTTGTTCAATATCCGAAACTTGAATGAAAAGATTTTTAACAAGTATGTTAAAATCGTTTTCGTGTCTCGTTCCTCTACCATAAACAAACTCAAAACAAAAGAAAAAACCTACCCGTGACCTCCATCAGAGATCTTGAAGTACTTCATGTGTTCTTCGAATATGGTAAAAGATAATTGGTGCTCACGTGAGATTGAGTTGTGTGTTAAACGGTTTTTGATGATAATGAGATTTGAGATGAGATTCATTTAATATTGAGATTCGTTTGAGAAGTGTTGAGATGTAGGAGGAGATACGTTTCTATCCCAGATCTGCTTTTGGAGAGATGTGGCAGGCGTACACGTTGATAGTAGTGTGTTTAGGTTAGAATGGATTGTGTTTCTTATATCCGTATATTGATGGATAGTTGGATCGGATTTTCTATTTGCTTGGGCCTTGCATTTTATCCGAATTGGGCTTTAGTGCTTAACACCTATGTGGACCAAAATGGTTAGCATGTATTTCAACTATGGGCTGAATTAAACGATGTCATGGCCTGCTCGCAAACATATGGTATTGGCATACACGGTTTCATTTCAAAATGAGTGAAAAAAAAAAGTTGTTATCAAATTTTGTTTCACAAAATTTTTAGATACAATTTTTTAATATTGGAAAACCGAGTGGTATTTTTGGTATGGTTAATTTTCACGGAAGGATACAATATTCACGGCTTGAACGGAAATTTGAAAAATGACTACGGGGTTTTTGTACGGTATTATTGACGAGAAATTGAAGTGACATTTCACGGGTGGACTTCTTTATCTTTGAGACGATGGTTGGATGGATGCATGTCTCAAGATAACTTGTTGGAGCACATTATGAAATTTGACAATGCGGTTATAAGCGATGTAAGGAGTTACGTTGTAGTGCTCACGGTGTGTAACCATCACTTTAAGGAGTTACGTTGTAGTGCTCAAAGGTCACACGGCGTTGTGGATTGATCAAGAATTTAGAACAAGCGAGAAGTCACAAAGTTGGGATGTTTACTTCCTTTTCAAGTCAGTCGTATCGGGTTTTCTCCATATGTGGTCATTACATTTAGCCGGTGAATTCAAAGGAGGTTCGATTAAAGGTTGGTTTGAGAGAAGTTTATTGAGAGTATTCTTGCGACATATTCTCACGGGATTTTGATCAAGCTATGATGATAAATATTGCATCAAGAAGGTAATACGGTATGTACGCAACATTATGATGATTCCGATAGCTCGCAACCATCGGAGGAGAAGTTGGTATTTCATCTTCCGTGATTGGATTACGAAGGATTTTGCTTAAGGCCAAGAAGGAGAAGTAGTGTGGTGTACATCGGGTATTTTTACCAACTTGGATGCAATACTAAGTGAGTTATGTTGATGTTCCTTAACGACAACCATTGTGCTTCAAGAGTTTACTTTCTCCGTTGCGTGTCGAAGATTAAAGACGTGTTGGAAGAATGTTGTCGGGTTGGGAGGAGCATAGAAAGAAAAAGGCTCACTAGTTAGGAGGAGTAATAACCTAACTAGATTACGAGTTGAAGTTCGAGCTACAAGAAGATCATTTGCCGAGGTCATCGGAAGGGAGAACTTCAAGTTTGCCTCAAGATCTAGACTACGAGACTCTGGCTTCAAGAAAGTCAACATTGTTCATTACTATTGTAATTTACTTTGTTTTGTATTTATAGGTCTCATTGTAACCATTCACGTGTGACGCTATCTTGGAAGGAGATTGTTAGCCTCGCTTTTTCTTAAGATAACGTCACTTACGTGAATTGGACTAGATCGTAGTATACTTTGCCCTTAGGGACTAGTATTGTGTAAGTGGCAAAGATAGAGTTTATAAATACCCTCATGACTCTCCATGAGGGTGAGGTGAATCATTTGGTCATTGTATTCTTTTGTGTTTATCTTAATAAAACCTTGTTTTCTCCTCCCTCTCTCTAACTTTCTCTCACTAAAAGGATGAAGATCTTCATCTTCTTCCACCAACCTAGACCTCCAAACCACATAAATCTCATGTTAATCGGTCCTAACAAAAGCTTGCAGTAAAATATTTAGCAAACCATAAGATACTATAAATTTGTTATTATATTTGTTTTGTGCATCTTTTAACGAGTTATATCTTTAAAATCCCATTTAAATATTTGGATCTCTTTTATATGGTTTATTTTTGACAAAAGTGACTTAAATTCTAGGTTGCGAAAATTAGGACCGTTGCTAGCATTACACAAATGCAGTAATTACGGTCTAATGCGAACGCAATATGGGATGGCCTTGCATTAGGCACCATAATGCGAAATTTCAAATGCAATGCAATGATGCGTGCAATTTGTGCAATGATGTGCGCATTTTTATACCAAGATTGTAGGTTCCGAAAAGACGCTAAGAAGGCTGCAGCATTTAAACTGATAAGACACTCCAAAAAGCCCGCTAAAAACGCTACACAAGCTAAAACATAAGTTCGATGACTTACTCTCCGAGGTAAAGAGTAGCACATCGAACTGGGGGACTTGATGGTGTACCCCATCTCCTGTCTCGGAGCTTAGCCTCCGAAGACATATATTCGGAACATATCCATTGGCGTAAAGCTCCCTGGGCTACCGTAAGGGAACACACCAATATACTAGAGTCCGAGTCACGGAGCTTAACCTTCCGGAGAGTATTAACCTCCGAAGACATAAACGCTCCTACACTAAGTGACGAAAAGAATATCTCATGAGCCCCGCCTATATAGCGGTTGTCCATCTACTGCATGATGGCAGAAAACCACACGTGGGCACGATCTCGGAGCCTACTCTCAAAGCCTCCCTATTGGCTGCAGAGAATATGCTCCATCTTGACCAATCATATAGCTACATGTGGCAGATTTAGGTCTTTCCTAGGGTTTGCCTATAAATAGCCGACTAAATTGTCTATTTTGAGGTATGTCATTTACTCACTTTCTACTTTCTCTCTCTAAAATCATACTCACAACATACGGATGACTTACTCTCACGCCGGAGTCGGTTTGCACTCTACCCCTGCAATCCTCTAACCCAAGCGTGTTATTTGTCTTACTGCAGATTCCAAGTAGCGTGTAGAAGTAATTAGCTTGCGGCCCTCGCAAGCTCTGATCCATAAGGTGCAAGTATTTGTACGAGCTCTAATTCACAAGGTGCAAGTATTTGTACGATCAAGTACTTACTAGCCATATTATACTATATACTAAAACCCATTGCGGTGGGTGAACCAAAACAAGTCATTTACATTGCTAATCTTCTTTTCTATTGGTTGGTTGAGTGTTATTAGTGATAATTTGTACATTTGGCAGCACATGAGTGGCCAGCTAAGTTGTTGCTACAGGACCGCATGAACAGTACAGGCTTTTTCTTTAGTTGCCTTTGGGTTTTGTGATGTGTGTTATCTGCACAACAATTAATTATACAACCTGAACAGTATGTCAGTTTCACAGTTTGCTCCTTCTCTTGAAGCTTCTCTCATCTCTAATAAACCCACCCCTTCTTTTAATCTTCTTCCCAACAAAATACTCAAAACAAAAACACACACACACACACTCATACACACCGAACAAATTCCGTCCTATTTTTTCCTGGGCAACGACGTTGTAGGTAGGATTCCGGTGGGGTCAACAAGGCCGGTACACCCCATATGTGATGAGTAAGTTCACTGATTCAAGAACCAGTTTTTACAATTTTTTTTTAATTGGTTTGTGGGTTTTGTTTATTGATTACTTTGCAATAAAGGGTATAAATCTTATATTTTATAAAAGCGGATACAACAATTTTAAATGAAAGATTTTTAAGGAAATTATGTAAATTACTTTGTGGGTTTTGTTTATTGAACGATTTCGGATAAAGTGTATAAATGATTTGCTTTATTGTATTGGCAGGTTGAATGGCTTCTCGGGATTATTCGGGAGGTTTCTTCTGATGATGTTGTTTCGTTAACTAGGTATGAGTTTCATTGTGCGGTTGGTGTGCAATGATTTATTTCTAAAGGTATGTCATGTATCTTGGCAGGGCAGCCATACAAGAACTGTGGTTGCAGGCATGGCGACTGTTTGGTATCGGAAACTAGTTTTATATGCCACTATAAAACATGGTCACAAATATGATTATAAAGCTGTTATCACAAACTTTGTATAGGCGGTGATCGCGATTAGCATTGGTTATAATAGATATAGATGATTTGGTTGTTGGTTGCGTGTTTGACTTGGTTGTCATGATCCTTTACCTATGTTGTCTTGCTATGGCGGTGGAAGGATGGTAGAGTCGACAAACATCGCTTCGGCAACCTCCACATGCGCAGCCTGTACAGGCGCCAACTAATGTGAGCTAAGTTTTCCTTTATCTATATCTATTATATATGTGAAATGGCCGGATGAAACACCGCAATGTATGTGTTGTGTTATATTACAAACGACAACATTTTTTTTTCGATTTGATACAAAGATACACGAGGCAATGATGACTCTAGGGGTGAGGAGGCCTAAAGATGAGGTCGTTTGCATCTTGGCGTGGCAACTTACTAAAGTTGCAGCCATGGTGAATGTTCTATCTCATCGTTTTGCTCACTGTTGATGTTATGTATAATGCGAGTGGTGGCGATCGATTATAAAAAGGCGTGATGAATCTCTACAAATTTGACTAAAGATGTGACCGTCTGCACGCGTTGGCGGGGAAAATCACTAGATTTGCAGCCATTGCGGATGTTTGCACTTTTTCAATTCCTACCTGTCCGAGCCTCATAACCATTTTTGTCGATTTTCCATGTTCTTGAAGGTGGACCTCCTACTGCAGATACCTCGAAACCGTTTTACACATTCATGATTAGCGTTGTACGGTTGATTGTTGTATAACTCGAGGTGATGTCTCATAATATTTTAGAATACATGGATTCTTATATCGTTTGAATTTATTTACATGTGTTTGACTTTTGGTCATATGTTGTTGCCTTTAACGGTGTAAATATACGAGCCATGCGTACATGACCGAATGGTTTTAGACAACGATAGGCCAACTGCAGTGGATGCAGGTTTGTTCATAATTGTACTAATTTAGTATATTTTCATGCTTCAATCACTTCATTTACCAGCCAAAAGACATGGTTCCCTTCAATTTTCAAATTATTTTGCCAGGCTCAACAAACAAATCAGTATGCTGTTTGATTTCAAAGAGCATTGCACTGTAAAGATCTTTTTTAGCAGCAGCACAGTCATAACAAAAGTTCTTGCCATAATAAGCTCTTACCCTTCCAACGACTTTGGTTTCCTCAGAAGTTGCAGCAAAGTGTACTTCCAGAGTTGCTTCTACTGCATACTTTAATGCAACATAATACAACTCTAGATAGCCATCTTTACCTTTTAACTTACAAAAACCGGAACCGCCATTAGGTGTTTTGGCAAAAGATTCTGAGAAGTCTATAAATGCATAGTCATCACAAACTTCAAACGCATCATCATCAATGTACACGGACTCCTTACCCTCTTCCTCCTTACTCTCTTCTCGAGTAGGGAATATGTCTTCCAACAAAAACTTCTTCAAGCCTTCTAGATATTCAGATTTATCCATCTCCATTTTCATCTTCCAATTAGGAAAATAATACTCTGTATAATCACTCAAAACTCTCCATTCCATCCCCCTTGTAAGTGCTACCATAGAGCTTCGCAGTGATCTTAACGAAGGTAGAGACTGAAAGTGAACAATAACAGATATCGCGTGGAGATAAAGAACCCGGGTTTTTAAAGACTAATGGATCATCGAAGTTACGTTTGAATATATTGAAAGAACCATAATGCGACGGATCTGAGATATGAGTTTCTGCCTGCATAATCCCAAACAGCCGAAGCTCGGCATAGCTACCACCATTCTCAACCCTATCATCAATGTTATGCCTAAGCAAAACATTACACAACTCAAACCGAAAGCAGGGACCTTTACAGAATAATGCCATCCTATTATGAACAAAAACCAACAAACTATAAGCAAATGATCATGTAGTATATGATATGATGCTTTCAATTTAGAAACAGATGTATGTAACAATTGTATAGTCAAATGATCATGTAGTATACTGTATATGATATGACGCTTTCAAATTACAAACTCGCTACTTAAACTAGGCCACGACATAGTGCTTTCAATTTAAAACATTGTAATAGATGTTTGCAACAATTGTATAGTCAAATGATCATGTAGTATATGATACGATGCTTTCAAATTACAAACTCAATACTTAAACTAGGACATGGCATGGTGTTTTTTTAATCTGAGTAAATTAGGATTTTTAAGTAAACTCACAGCTGTTCCTCGGTTAGATCTGAAAAGGAGACTCTTATAGCCGGTTCGGCAACTGGTGGCACCTTTAATTATCATATTCTTTAAGTAGAGATCTTAAATTACAAATTAATGTATGTAAAAATGGTATAGCCAAATGATCATGCAGTATATGATATGATGCTTTCAAATTACAGACCCACTACTTAAATTAGAACAAAACATAGTATCTTTTAATCAGTCTAAATTAGGATTTTAAAGTAAACTCACAGTTGTTCCTTGGTTAGACCTGAAAAGGAGACTCCTTTAGCCGGTTCGGCAACTGGTGGCACCTTTAATCTGCTAGTCAAAAGTGAATAATATTTGGAAACAATGATAAAATCTCTACATATAAAACAGAAACTAATGATACAGAATGAATACTTACATTTCTTTATAGATAGGAGTGATCCCCAAAAGATGAAAGCATTTCCTCATTACCACTGCAGTTGCATTGCACAATAATAATTTGCTGCTATCCCTGCCATCCACAACCTGCCAAAACTTTCAATGTTCCATTAAATCCTGATAAAAAATGATCAGATTTCAATTTCTATAATTCAAATAGCTTAGAAATCTAACTTTGGTTTAAGATAAGCAAGTATTAAATACAATATTGTATGAGAAAAACCGAGTAAATATACCTGGCACACTTTAGAGTTGTCAAACTTCTTGCATAAATCATAAAGGCAGTCACATAGGATATGCGGCATAAGAACTTTGCATACCTCTCCAAGAACCTAAAAAAGGAAAGCTGGATTATTAATGCAATTCCAACAGATCAAAACATCTTCATATGTCTTTTAATTATTAATTAATCAAAGGGTGTGTTTGGTTTGCTACTCAGAATCACAATAGGTATTGTTTTGATAAGGTGGACTGGAATAAAGTATATCAATTCAATTGTTTGTGTTCGGTACAAAGTTTGAGATATAGGTATCACATTGGCGTGGTCTCATTTACTGAAAAAAAACTTTCGTAGAAAAATTGTGGAAATGAGGGATATAATACATATAATATGGCCACATAGAAATACTACGAAAACCACCCCCTCCACCCATGAATGAGGGTATGGGTTTCAAAGTCACTTTTTGATTCCATATGGACCATATCTACTAACCAAACATTAACAATGAATATCAAACTCATTCTTTGATTCCGAAAACCTTATACCAAACACACCATATGCATTCAAATAATCCAACAACTTCGCCATATGTAAAATGTTATAATGATAATTACGAAGGATCATTGTACATAAGCTTCATAAAGTCAAGGGTGCAAAATATTGAGAAGAAAAATAGTGGTATGGACAATTGCATGCGAACTATAAAAGTCTATACTGTTCACAAGTTCCAGAGGCCAGAACTATTAAGCATTATATACTATATGATAAAAATGTATCATGTTTGAGCAAGCTAATAAAAAAAGGGGGAAATCTAGAAATAAAAATTTTGTCGATTAATTAGCATTAAGATGCCATTTAAACAGTTCTATGTCTTTATAACAATTGTTGAGTTGGTATGTAAAGATTTCATTTGTATTAATAATTCATTAGAGCTTGCGGGGAATTTAAACAATCA